>ML769339.1:868445-1397807 GCA_009732865.1 Stipitochalara longipes BDJ
GTAAGGTTTTGATGTGTGCTCTTTCTACGGGTTCCATACGGAAAAATACAGGACATGAAACTTTGCAATTCTTGTAGGAGCTCTTCCAAGTTTACAGTATCTGCCAAGTCTAGTGGTATCAAGATAATCACCTTTTGAGAACCAACAAGCCGAAACGCCAACTAACATGCACAAATCTTCTAAAGCCCTTTATAGAATTTCTTCCTCGTCCTCTGCAGGATCTGGCAAAGGTATTGACTCTGGCACAGCAGGAGCATCCCCGACCTCGACATCCTCCATTGTCTCGCCTTCTACACCGTCTTCGTCGACCCAGTTTTCCTTCTCCAGTTTCTCCAGCGCCAAAGCTTCTTCTCGAGCTTTCTTCGCCAGTATCTTCTTATTCAGCTCATCCCAAGCCTTCGCTCTCTCTTGAACGGTTCTAGCCTTTCCTTTGCTTTTCTCAACTTTCTTCTCCTTCTTGTCCATCACCGCCTCTGCGCGATCCATTCCCCTTTCTTGTCGCCTCTTTGCCTTTGCGCTCAACACGGCCTTCCGTCCATTTTTGGATTTCTTCGAAATTCCAGCACCTTGATGTATTGCTAGGACCGAGGGCCGCTGCGTCTTTGTTTCAGGAGGCTTGACATCTTTGAGCGACTTGTCGAGATCGATGCCGGGAGAAGATGCTCGTTTTGCCGCACGAGAATGCACCGAAGCAGCTAGAATATTATTAATAACTAGATGATTCCGAATAAAGCAGTGACTTTAAGTACGTACCACCCTTCTTCTTCGGGGGCGCAGTTTTGCCCATCGTGAATGTGCAGAGATGGATTTCCTCGAGAATGTGGGGTTGCGAAAGCGACTGGAAGTTCTCGAATTTCTTGGCGGCGCTCACATGCCGCTCTGTCTCGATTCTGACCACAAGCCACTTTCGACCTCGAGACTTCTTCCCATCAACAACGAACAGCTGACCACGACTCATTGTCCTTCTACATCCCCAAACTCTGGATCTCTTTTCCAGTCTACGGGCAACAACGAGTCCATATGCCTTGCTATGAATCCTTACAATCAAAGACTGGACGACCTCTTCGACGGTGATCCAAATATCTTGCCAGGATACCATCAAGACTATCGAGAAGGCATCTACGGCTCGAATAGGCTCACCAGCGCTAGCTTCGTTGTACCGCTGATCTTTTGCTTCATACCCATCGTCTACCACATATTCTTCCTCCTAGATTACGACCTTTTGCCTCTGCCAGAGCTTCTTTGGAACATCCTCGTCTACCTTACACCCTCACGATTCCTCGATGCAATCGAGGCCTATACAAACCCTTTGCGCATCACGAATCCCGCCTTGAAGGGCATCCCTCGAACTCATGCGTCAAAGAGCGAAGCCATGCGGCGGGTACTCGGCTTGGACAAACCGGGAGGAATTATAGGATCTGTTGCGCAAGCCGGGCGGAGAAGGATCTCGACTCTTCCCGGCATAAATATGACTGTGCAGCCCGCAGAAGGGCGACCTGCGGGGTTGGGAAATTGGGATAATTCTTGTTATCAGAACAGCGTTCTCCAAGGGCTGGCGTCGCTGGATTCTCTATCAGGATATCTCACGAACCCTAAGATTGAAGAGGAGTTGGTGGAGGGGGTTTCTAAGCCAGAAATGAAGATGGCAGAAGCTTTGAAAGGGCTCATTGCAACCCTGAATGATCCAGCGAATAATGGAAAGAGGATTTGGACTCCGGCGACGTTGAAGAATATGAGTAGTTGGCAACAGCAAGATGCCCAGGAATACTTCTCGAAAGTCCTGGATGAGATAGATAAGGAGGTGGGCAAGGTTGCAAAATTAATACAGACGTCACAAGGCTTCGAGTCAGACGACTCGTGCGCCTCGAAATCGACGAATGCAGAAGTGCTACCTATATCTACCTTTCGAAATCCGTTAGAGGGTCTGATCGCACAACGGGTTGGATGCACGCAATGTGGATATTCAGAAGGGCTTTCGATGATCCCATTCAACTGTTTGACGGTACCCCTAGGAAGAGCTTGGGAATATGATGTGCTGGAATGTCTTGATGAGTATACAAAGCTGGAGAACATTGAAGGTGTTGAATGTGGAAAATGCACACTTCTCAAGTTTCAAAAGCAACTCTCTACAATCTTCGATCGGACGAAGGATACACCAGACTCGCCAGTCCACCTACAATGCAAGCAGCGACTGGAGGCCGTTAACGAGGCGTTGGAAGAAGACGATTATGAAGACAAGACACTTAACCAAAAGTGCAAGATTTCCCCAAAGAACCGAGTTTCGTCTACCAAGACTCGGCAAGCCGTCATAGCAAGACCTCCAAAGTCATTGGTCGTTCACGTCAATCGAAGTCTTTTCGACGAACTTACGGGCGAGTTGAAGAAAAACTACTCCCATGTTCGTTTCCCCAAGAACCTGGACCTTGGCCCATGGTGTCTCGGAAGCTCTGGAACTAGCAAAGATGCCTCCGCCGAAGAGTGGATTCTGGACCCTGAGCAAGCGATGGTTGCAAGCAGCCAGCACTCTTCCAGGTTATGTGGACCGATTTATGAGCTTCGAGCTGTGGTCACGCATTACGGAAGACATGAGAATGGTCATTACATATGCTACAAGAAACATCCTGGATTCGACTCCGAGAAAGGGCAGTGGTGGCGATTGAGTGACGATGATGTTACGAAAGTCACTGAGGAAGCAGTTCTCAGCCAGGGAGGAGTGTTTATGTTGTTCTACGATTGTGTTGAACCTGCAGCGCCTGCGCCCTTGAAATCTGAGGTTGATAAACCAATGCCAGTGGTTGAAGAAAAGGCTCTTGACCAAACAACCTTGGAAGATCTCGTGGACACCACGACAGAGGAGCCTGTCCAAATCGCTGTCGAGCAAACAGATCAAACACATACGCTAGTGGTAGCAGCAAACATCCCTCTCCCAACCTTTGAGGATGACGACCTCTCAGAAAGCGAGTATCAAGAATCAGGTCTCACAACACGAGAAGAAAGCATCGCAACCTCGATCTCAGACTATGATTCCGAGGAGCCTGGACAGGGAGAGGAAGCATATGAGCCGGCAAAGGCGATCGTCGTCCCGCCGTATATTCAGCAGACGGGTGTACATACTCGTGAAGGAGCATCGAAGGAGAATATCAGTCCTTCGGGGAGTCTTGTAATGGTTTAAATCTTAGGGTAATTGGTTGTGTAAGAGGATTGGAATGGATGGGGGATTTGGTTCTTGCATAGCGTGGCGTTTCGGACATTTGGCATGGGATTTGTTGGTGGCTGGTATTTGCTGCCGAGAGGCAAGCCTGGATTGAGAGATACTTGTTGAAAGTTGATCTAATTACATTAACGTACACGTTTCACGTTCTATGCTGCAGTAATGCTATGTCACCGGGTCCACACGCTGCCTCCGAGCCCGGACTCCGCGCTATGTATCCTGAAGTCGCCCTTCAGGTCAGTTCCTAATCCTTTCTCCAACATGCAGCCCAACTATAGAACAGTGGCGTCCCCTTTCCCAAGCACCATCGTTCCACCGCCACCATAGATCTATAAACAAAAATCGACTCATTAAATCATCATCATCTAAATCATAAACCAAATCACTGTCATCTCATCTCATCTTCCAAATCAAGCCACCCCTTCCTACTCGTAGCCTTTCTCAACTCCTCACTGATCTGCGCCTGCCCCACCCTCATCATCATGCCCGTCACCAATCCCACTACACACAGCGTGAAAGCACCCACAATCACCACTTTCCTCACAACTCCTCCTCTCTCCCTCTCTGTCCCCGTCGAGACCGTCTCAATCCGTTTCTCCGACATCTCTGGCCCCTCCCAAACCTGCCTTACAATTTGACGGGAGAAGGAGTAGTAGGTCAACATGCCGTCGTATCCAACACCGTAATACACCAACCCTAACAACGCAATCCCGTATCCCAGCGCCTGGATGGGCATAATCACCGTTCCCCATAGTAACACACTGGCCAGAACAAGTAAGATGTTCTTTAGCACGCCGCAAAGAGTCATTACCAGGCCGGAGGTCTTCCCGATCAGGAAGACGGAGGAGGCGTTTAGTAGGAAGGCGAGGAAGGCGTTTAGGAAGAGCGTGGAGAGACCGACGTGCGTGATGGAGGTCAGGGTGAAGGTGCGGAACTCGGTGACGAGTGCGACGAGCAGGTTCATTAGGGTGCAGACGGGTGCGTAGTAGTAGAGCGAGACGAGCGGGTCCATTGCTTGGCCTGAGTCTGAGAGCTGGGGTGGGTTAGCGGTGTGAATATTTGAAAATAGAATATTTGAAAGAGTTGAGAGCTGAGAGTAGAGGATCAAGACAATTGACGTGTGTAGAAAAGCTCTTCAGAGATCTTTCGAAGGAGAGGATAGCGAATGAGGAAGAGAGTAAGACAAACCAGGATTTGGATCAGGATCAGGCGCACTGCTTCGCTAAAAATCCCACCGGCTTGGAAGAAGAAGCCCAGCCAGACGAACTTAATTTCGCCGAGAGAGGCAAGGGAAACGCCAAAGACGATGAAGAGGACGTTGAGCAGGACTCGGACTTTTGGAGAAGCGACTCGGAAGGCCCAGGACGTGATGAGGACTGCTACCGGGGCAGAGGCCTAGGGTCCTGTTAGTAGAGTTCTTTTGAGACATATAAAATTGGGAGTGCTTGTCATGTGAGAAGTGAGAGGGAAATACCTTTAGCATTTGGATAAATGCGACGCTGAGGTAGAGGTAACTTTGATTACTGCAGACCAAGCTGGCGCTGAAGAGAAGTCCGATGGGAACGATGGCTCGGAGGTAGATCCGAGGTGTCATCCTAACTGTTTTTCGGCCATCGAGGAGTGTGGTGGTCCTTGCCAGGATCTGGGTCATGACCGTTGAAAAGAGGAGGTGCCAACATGTCAGAATTGCAGCTGTGCCACATCAGTTTTTCAACCTCAAGCTGGAGCACGTGAGAACTTACGAAAGTCTAGTTACAGTCAGCTTCCCCTTTACTGAGTTGGATAAGATGTTTACTTACGAAATCCAAGATCGTCTAGCAAATACTTGTTGAAAAGGATAGCAATAGAGCTTAAGACTATCCAACATCTGCGTGTATTTGTTGTCAGCTGGAGGTTGGCTGAAACGAAACGAGCGTAACACAGAAGATATATATATGACGTACGAAATATAGAGCCAAACGATGACTGGTATCGCGGGTTCCTGCAGTTTGAGCTTTTCGTTCTCCACGGTTGGCAGCATCGCAGCTTTGAACATGGCTGCTCCGGACTCCGGAGAAGCCGGCAGTGGTCCGACGATTGCCTGCTTACTGCCAGCCCAACTCGTCGATGGGAACGAGTATGGTCCAAGATGATATTTCTTGCGAAAGGTGTCCAGGTCATGAAATACGGCGCTCGCACGGGGCCATGAGCAGCGTTTGAGCCATCGTCAAGACCGCGCCGTGCGACTTGCGAGTTTAGCCTTGGGAGTCTGGACTCTTATGCAGCACATGTAAGAGGATCGGCCGGAGCGGGGAAAGGTTGTTGCGCATAAGCTTCCCTAGTGCGTCCGTATCCGTATTAGCGAGCCAGTACCGGGCGGCAGTTTGGGTGCTGGCCGACAGGGGGGGCGTTTCAGCTCACGTGCACAGCCTTACAGCTGAGTGTGTGGCGTTCTCTTCGCAACTCTTGATAACCCTTTTGGATCGACGTTTACCCAATTGACAGGTCGGACTCCGTTGCCGAGGCACATCAAGATACGGCGATACGGTTACGCTGATAAGACTCGGAGATCGATCTGTTGGATCATAGTGTATGATACAGTCAGCAATTCTCAAATTCTGATCATAATTCTTAAATTGTCAAATCAATCTCACATCCACCAAATCTCTATAAATATCACAGCCCGAGAGATACCCGAGTGCCACGATGTAAGATCTCGCACCATTACTCGGCATATAAAGCTCTACCATCTCCTGGTACGCACTGCCAGTCTTCATAAATGTTCAAAAGCTTTGTGACAAGTTATCCAGTCTGAGAATGACAATCAAGGATCTGATTGTTCGAAACGTCTTGGGACATTCCGAGGATTGAATTTTACCCTAGGGGATATGATCCTGTAGGTAGAGCAAGGGATCGAGCTCTTACACACTTCACAGCTGTTCTATTCAGCTACTTCCAGGCTAATATAGGTCTTTCCATCCAGATACACGTCTAATCATGGATTCATGGCAACTTTCCCATCACCCCGTCAGGTTATCATGTGTTTCATGACTTGAGTTTGCCTGTGCAAATCGAATTCAGTAGGGAGGTCTGCGTGCGCCAAGAGTGAAAGAAAGGAGAATTAGACTGCTGGCATGGCCTTGGAATTGCTTCAGTAGTCTTTCAGATTGGGAACAAATAATCTCATTCGCCAACGCCTCTTTTCGATCAAAAATCTATCATTCTTACCAAATAGAGACAGTTCTAAACAACATTATTATACGGAGTCAACGAGACCTTGCATCCTGACAAGACAGAACAGCTCGTCATCCAATTTTCCTGCCAAGGAGACGCATCCCGCGATTCCACAGCTTGGAACTCCTGCAGTAACCTCACGGTGGTGTACGCGATCTCCGTTAGTGCGAATTGTTGCCCCAGACAGACTCGGGGACCACCGTTGAAGGGGAGGAAGCCCCATCTATAAAGCATTAGCACTTGATGATATAGATAATGGAGGGGGGTCGAAGAAAAGAATTTGTTGGCTTACCCTGGACGAAGCGCCTTGTCTTCCCATCTTTCCGGCCTGAAATCTTCCGCATCGGGCCCGTAGATGTCTTTGCGTCTATGCATGGCATATACACTATGGTTGACCAGCTGGCCTTTCGGAATGAAAACGGGGCTTTTTCCGTCCACACCTCCGCCGACGGGGAGAAACGTGTCTTCGGTGGCAGCGAAGGCGCCTGCGGGGACAGCTGGATATAGTCGAAGCACTGTCATTTCATGGTCAGTTATTTATACGCTTAGGGGCGGTGGATGTGGAAAGAAGCCTTACATTCTTGGATTGTATGCTGAACGTATTGCATCTGCTTCAATCGAGTGAAGCCTGGCCGCTCGCCATTGAGTTCGGCGACTTCAGCTTGTAGCTTCGCTACGACATCTGGTCTCTTGGCTAATATAAACCATAGGGAACTCAGAGTCGACGCTGTAGTGTCGCGGCCAGCTATGAGAACGGCAATCAACTCTCCCCGAATCCAAACATGGTCATCTGTCTCCTTAACAAGTTCTTGTAAGAAAGAGCGTTTCCCTCCATCATCAGCGACTTTGCCTGACTTGTGCTCTTGTATAGCTTGGATAACACATCGATCAACCCATTCTTGGCACCGTTTCATGTGCTGCTGCTCCTTTGCGGGTAAGCTGCCGAAAGGCATGATAGCACGGAACGCGATCATTCTTTGAGCGTCGTCAAATAGTTCGACGATATTGTTGTCTTTCACAAGCAGCCGTTGTTCTTCGGACTGCAGATCTTTGCCTGTCAACATTTCAATGGCTGCATCCATCGTAAACGAGAAGAACAAGGGTTGAAGATCAACTGTTGAGTGGTCTCTTGGAATGGCCGTCAGCATACGGCCGAAGTGCTTCTCAAATCTTGACATCTCGGAATCGATGAAACTATCTTTGGTCAAGTGCGGTCGAATAATGGCTCGAGAGTGTTGCCATTTAGCGCCGTTGGAAGCAAAGATCGCATCGCCCATGAACTGTTTCAACACATAGGTCCGTCGTGGTGGAAGTGTGAAGCTCGTGAACTTGGTCGAGAGCATAGCCTTCAGATTTTCTGGCTCGACGGTACTTACCCTAGAACTTCCCGCCACGAGGACGGAGAAGGTATGTGCACCCACTGTATGATATCGAGAGGCGATCTTTGGTAACATCCTATGATTTTTCATACTTTGATAGTTTTCCAGCAGTATATCGAGTCCGAAGATTGGATCTCTGTTGGGATATTTCGCTGGATCTTGGCATCCATGTTCTTTCTTGAACCTCGACCTGCGACGATAGATGAATGCCCATGCTTGAAGTCTCCACAAGGCAAGGAGTACAACAACAGACAAGGCGGTAGAGAGCCTGGGAGATTGTATTAACGACCGAAAGGCTGTGTTTTGCTCCATGTTGATCGACAAATATCTCAAAAATGGGCGAAGTGTTGAAAAAATCGAAGGATTTCCAGTTCCGGAACACCGAAGGTAGAAGCAACTAATATAGGAGCGCTAACTTGTATAGCAGCAAAGACCTAAACGACCAGAGCTTTTCCATTCGTCTCATCGTACACAACGAGGAGGTGTGTCCTAACATAGGCGTTAGTAATGATCTTACGATGTGACCGGCTCTGACCCTGGACCTCACCCAGCATGGCGGCACAATGCTGCTTTAATTCAAGGAGATTCGCTGTAAGGAGCAGAGTACGAGACTCGTAGGTTGGACCAATAGCAGACACGATAGCGCATCTCAACGCGAAGCACGCCGTAAGCTGACATTTGAACTACGACTCGCGACGATTCGTACAGCAGTGCAGACCGGGGTCGGATGAGCTCTTGTATGACCGCAATTCCGTCTCCGGGGCATGGCATCAGCGTCAGCCCGGCGGTTTTCTCTTGGAACCTGGAGGCTCATCTCAGATCCAGACAAAGTTGGACATGTCAGCCGCTTGGCAAGCTTCGACACGGCATTTCGGAATAATTAGCCATCCTCGCGGTGGACACAAAAAGCAGTAGTAACTAGCGAATGTACCAAAACTCACTGTTTTCGGCCTCGATTTAATCTATCCAAAAAAAATCGCAAAAATAAACCAAGTTTACTTTTAAATAGGTTCGAAGCTCCTATGATGCATATCTAAGTTTTGACAGTTCTAACAATTTCATGGTGGAGAAGTATAGCTGGAAAGGTGAAGTCGCCATTTTCCCCCGATGGTTTTAATGAGGAATCAATCGCTAATGACTGCCGCCTTTTGTGTCCACCGCGAGCCATCCCGGCCTTCTTCACATGAACGAGGCTGCTAGTGGATCGATACTCTCAAGTAGCTTCTGTATTGTGATACTTGGGGTCGATTTGTCATGCGTGTTTGACGATTTCTGACAAAGACGCTGACAGAGTTCGAGGTAAAGGCGCCATATCATCCATCTACAACATCGTTTTGCTATTCCTAATTTTCTCGAAGTTAAGTAAAATATCTTAGATTGCAAGCTTTAAATTATTCCAATAGCTTGTTCTTGACCATTCTTGTTCAAGGAGGACTTTATACTCCTGTTTGCACCACTCGTCGGGTCTGGGAGGGCCAGATCAGAACCTTGATTGAGTTTGGGCAGCGAACGCAATCTTGATATTCCAATCATGACCAATCAGAGACTAACCGTGTCACCTTGGTTCTTCTCAACGGCTCTGTGGCTCATTAAATTGAGCCTGTCCTTCACACAAAGCTGCGTTCGTACCGAGGAACTCTCGAGTATACTTCTCGAATGCGTTTGCGATCTTGTACGCCTGCTCATACTGTCCCATCTCATCCCCGTCAATCACTTGGTCCATCGACGACCAGCTCAAAGTCAACAATTCCAGCTGACGCGAAGCATTACTTGCCAATACCACAAAAGCTGACATGTTACCCACTTCTCGGGTAAAGATAGCCATGGCAAGCAACGCTTGTATTGAGAGCAAGCAGGGGTCTTCGATAATCAGCTCGCGAAGTGTTTTCATTGCGTTTTCGAAAATACCCAGCGTGATATTATATAGGGCCTGCGAGCCGGGAGCCGTCTTGGATCGGCCCCCAAGAGCAATGATTGCGTTGACAAGGGCCCACCGGGCAGAATTGTCAGCTGGATCGAGAGAGCTAGCTGCGTACTGGGCTTCGAGATGTGTCAAGAAATGAGAGAGGGGCATAAGCTGATGTTCCGCCATGATATCAGCGAAAGAGTTCTCGACCAGACGATGACAGATATGGAGAGGCATGAGAGGTATGAAATTTCGAGCAGCTATTCCTTCTGCAATGGCTGTCTTGTATGTTTTTAGGTTATTATCGAATGTGCCTGGAAGTAGAAACTCTGGAAATATTGGAATGCGATTCTTGATGGTAACTTGTGTCTGAGATGATTCTGTGGCAGTGGTGGATTGTTGTAAAGCTGGCTTGTTTACAATGACCCCGTTTGGTAGCAGTAGATCTGCCAGGCTCATCGAATTTACTGTCGAGATGTTGTCATCTCTCGAGCTTGGGGAACGATTCCCATCGTCCGGGAGCAAAGATGACGGCGGCAGATATTCCCTTTTATCTGATTGTGCTTCAACCAAATCTCTTTGGATTTTTCTTGCTAGCTGTTAACGGGCTTGAGTCAAGAGAATTATTTAAAAATGTTACTCACTTTTTCGCCGGTCCTCGAGTTCTCCGAATTGCTGCATAACTGCATTCTACATTGCGTGCGGTGCAATGGGCACACTTTGGTGTGCCGCCATCACATCGCCGCTTGCGAGTCTTACAGGATATGCAAGCCTGCGTCACATCAGGGAGAGCGCTAAATAGGAGGGGCTCCAGGCTCAGGTCAGAGGAACTCACTATTGATATCCTAGCAGGCTCGATAGGGATTGCTTTTATGTTCTGCATGGACTTATTGATTACTTAGAGACTCGAAAGCTTAGGAAGGTTTTTTGTGTCGAGAGGACGAACATAAACACAACCTATGCGATATCTGATTTGAATTAGAAGTGAATGAGCAGTGGTGTATGAATTACTAATTTGCTTCCGCTAGTCTCCACTTTATCACGTGATAAATTTATCTTTCATGTCCCGTAATCTTCACTACCATGAGACTGCACCTTGAAAAAATGGTTGTTTCAGCTTCCGAGTGAGCTTGCATGTTATTTTTGTTGAATATCATTAGCTTTGAACCTTGAATTATTCCATCCGGTCCTCACGCCTATATGCAGGGGCAACTCGCTTAATTCAAATGCTTCCGCAGCCTTCATCCGTTCAAACTATAGGGAAAGTTATGTACTAGTATCAACACATATTAAAGTAAGTGTAGTTCTATTACCATCTCTGAGTTCAAGCAAATGATCACTTGTCGAATAGAAAATAAGAGAACAAAATTCCACAAAGAAGCTTGACAGTAACGACTGATGCAGGCTCCCAATCACCTTCTCTGCGACATTGCCCCCTTCCATGCCCACTACTCCTTGCGGCCGCCCTACGCCACGGATTTTCTTGAACAGTATGGAAGTATGAATCCAATCTTGACAACACGACTTGATATCTACAGTGCCACCATTCCTCGAAACACTCAAGTAGCCTCTTTGGTATCAGCGGCAGCTGCTGGGCCACCTTTTTCGCCAAAGGTATGGCGCTCTCGGACCCCTCGATACTCACTAAAGTCAAGCTGCAGCTTCGCAAAATCCCACTTGCGGGCGAAAACTAAAAAGCCAATGCTCGTCACTGGCAACAAAAGTACATCAAGAATACCAAAGAAGATGAAGCTGCCGGTGACGCCGATGACATTCCCTCCGTCACTAAGCCCGAACGCAACAGGGTACAGCAACCACAACACATTCACCCAAACGGATAAGATCCTGTAGTCGCGACCAATTCCAAGGATTGCCGCGGACTCGTGGCTCTCGTTGAGGGTACTCATTGCCAGGATGATATACGCGAACGTGCCGAAAGCGAAGAAGCCCCATCTGTAGCTGGTGGTGGTGTACGCAGCGGCGAGGTAGCTGAGGACCCAGAACCAAGCAATAAAAATATTACAGATGATGGTGGTCCATGAGACACCGGATAGTAGTCCGAGTGAGAGGGCTAGCGCTGGGAAGGAGACGACCCAGTTTATGTAGCGGGCGTAGAATATCTGGCGGGTGAAGTGGTCGGTTTGTAGAACGGCGCTCCAGCCGAGATCTGAGGCTTGGGCGTAGTACGTTACGGCCCCGGTGAGGAGGGCCATTATGAGGGTGTAGTTGAAGACTCGTTTGCTTTCGTGGGAGGTGAAGCAGGGAATCAGGACGCCGAACTGCGAAAGGGAAGCAACGTTAGTGTACCAGCTTGAAGGAAGTTTCGACAGGGGGGAATGTGAAGAACAAATGGGAGTGGAGCTCACGAAAGAAATGACATAGACAGCGGTGACAGCCCAAAGCCAGTCCGATCCATGGTCAGTTAAAGCCAGATCAACGCCGAGTGGGGGATTGATGTTGAGAGCGTCGTTTCCTCGCGGTAAGAAGGCCATTGTGATGGCTTCGTCTAGTAACATCAGCTAGTACTATGTTGAAGGGAACATGTTTCTATACATACTCTGAAGTGGGATGTAAATCAAAGACCCAAGTTGTGTGAGTAGATGGAGAGGACGATGGAGAAGGCTGGGATCTTATAGCTATTGCATTGCTATTTAAGATTGCACTGTGTCGGAAATGCTTCCTAGATTGATAATCTTAGAATGAAACTGCGGATGCAGACGAGTACAAAAGTACGTTTGCGGAAGTAAGTGTGCGGAAGTAAATGTGCGGGAGTATATGTGCGGAAGCAAATTCATAAGCGTAACTCCAAGGCCTTGATTGAAATTATCATACATCTCAGCGGGAAGTAGGATAAGCAAATTCAAGTTGAGAGTGAGCTTGCTTGGACCTATAGACAACAGAGAAAGTGGATGCTAAAAGCATTGAAATGAGATGGAACTCAGTGTACCGGATCCAGGTCACGTGACAAACTCCTTTTTTGCGTACTTAAAGGTTTACCTTAGGTCGTTGATGGGACAATATGAGGAGCCAAGGGGGCTCCTGCTGGAAATTAAAAGGAAAATTAATCTTGATTATTCTTAGGCAAGCTGAACAATAGAGCTGGACATTGAGAAGATATGATTTAAGAGATCTAGGGCTCTTAAGATTTCTATCCATTAAGGAATGTAAGACTACCAAGCTTCAAGGTACACTTCTGTTGCTTTAAGTAGAAGCAGTGAACTTATTCTTCTTAGGCATGGAACATTTTAGTGCCGCTTTTTGGGTCTTCGCGAAGGGGCCAATTAATTGAAAGTGCGAAAGATTCCTGTGCACTCACTCGTATCGATGCCACGTCTATCAACTCTCTGATTACAATCATGGTGTCTGGGTGTGGTTGTCGAGTCTGACCTTCACGATGGACGAAGAGGGCGCGAGATTATGTTATTCCGAGGTGGGGTATAAGGGAATGTAGAAAGTTTTATATGCTGTTCGTGAGGAGAGAAGAGAAAATGTGTTATATAAATCAACCATCAAAGCATAAGACGATGAGAATGAACTCTTTCTAGAATGCCGCCCACTAGAGCAGAAAGTGAGTAATAACTGTCTCAAGTCTGCATATATTAGACAAGAGTCATTTGTGATTTATCATTGCCAATGTCATCGCCCGAAGCCGAGCCTGCTGTTGGCCAACAACCCCCAAGTATCATAATCGTACACAGCTCTAGCAGAGCGATTGTTCATTCCCTCCTGGACTCCCGTCGACTGCCACGACTTCGACTCCTCTTTCGATCCCGATCCCGATCCCGATCCCTATCTCGACTTCTGCTCCTCTCGCGTCTCCTCTCCCTATCCCTATCTCTGTCACGGCTCCTACTACGTTCTCTCCTCGAATCTCTCTCCCGCCTCACATACGGACTGCGACTCCTACTCCGAGCCTTCGTCCTATCCCTATCCCTATCTCTATCTCTATCTCTATCTCTCCTACGACTCCGGCTGCGAGACCGACTCCTACGACGTGGTTTCTCCTCATCCCGAGAACGTCGAGAGTCTCTGTCCTTATCTCTATCCCGATCCCTGTCTCTGCTGCGACTCCTGTCTCGCTTGCGTGCTGGGCTTCTAATGGTCGTACTTTCGCGGCGACTGCTTCTGCTACCCGAAGCACCAGGTACGTACCTATCGATATTGATAGGACTGGTAGATCTCTCGATACGGCTGCCGCGTCTGCCTGTCGGAGTTCTCGATCTGCTTCTTGCACGCGAAGTTCTCTCACGATCTCTGTCTCTATCCCGAGATCCGTCGCGTTTTCTGGCCGAAGTAGGACTACTAATTCTTTCATCGTCCTTTCGTCGGGGTGCGTCCTCTGACTTTCGATCCGTCCATCCAGGGATCGGGAGACCCTTCTCCCTCGCTTCCTTCTGGGCGGCGAGGTATGCTTTGGCTTCCTGTTCACGCTTCTTGGCTTCAGCTAACTTCCATTCTTCGAGCTCGGAGTCTCTGGGAGGAGGACTTGGAGCACGTACCCGATCGCGACTACGGGCACGGTCTCGCCTCTCTCGACTACGGCTGCGTGAGCGATAGCTCGTTCTCCGTCTATCCCGAGAACGGGAACGTGAACGGTCTCTGCTAGAGCGCCGACGCCTGTCATCCCGTTCTCTGCTGTCTCGACGGCGCTTGTAATCACGATCTCTAGAATCATGACGACGTCGATCATCGCGGTCTCGACTCTCTCTTGGACGAGAGTCCCTGTCCCTGTCTCTGTCTCGTTCTCGACTATCTTTGCGAGAACGAACGGATTCCCGGTCCCTGCTGTGATGGCGGCTATGGCTCGAGCCTCGTTCACGACTCCTGCTTCGTCGCCTGTCACTTCGCTCCAATTTCTCTTCATCGGCATGCCTGGCAGGTGCAAGTGGCGTTTTGAAGCCAGAGTCGTCTGCCTTCGGCTTGGTAGGAATAACAGGCTTGTTGGCATCTGATTTACTAGGCGAATCTCGAGATATTGGCTGAATGGCAGAAGATGGCATAGATTTTCGGGGTGGTGGAGCAAGCGATTCATCGATGTCTGGTTCCAATTGATGCCTTGATCGTTGAGTGATACGCTTGCCTTCTTTCAACAAATCATTTAGAGCTTCTTGCTCAAGCCGCTCAATCTCATCCTTGGATAGCTCGGGCTCGGTCTTTCCAGTTGAGTCCTTAATATCGTCCTGAATTGAATCTCGCATAGAGTCTCTGCGGCTTGGAGCATCGTCGTGTCTTCTGTGTCGGTCGTCGCGGTCCCGGTCCCGGTCCCGGTCCCTCTCCCTGTCTCTATCTCTGCCACGATCCCTTTCTCTGTCCCTCTCTCTGTCCCTCTCTCTATCCCGCTCGCGCTCACGATCCCTCAGCTCTCGTTCTTTCTCTTCCTCCCTTTCCCTCTCAGCCTTCCTCCTAGCATCCCTTTCTGCTCTTCTCTTCTCCTGCTCAGCCTCAAGTCTCTTCTCCTCTTCGCGCCTCTTCGCCTTCTCCAACCTCTTCTTCTCATCCGCAAGGGCTTTCTCCATATCTCTGGCCTCTTGCCTCACAGCTTCTCTAGCTTCCCGCTTCATCCTAGCATCTTCCGCATATTGCTCATCGGTCTTGCCTCCCTTGAGTTCCTCCGCCTTTGCAGCCTCTTCGCCAATATCTTCTCTTCTCAAAGCTCGTATTCCCGTCTCAATCTCTTCAATATGCGCATCAATCAAGCCATCAATCCTCCCTTCCGCACCCTGATAAACACCCGCTCGATCAACAGCGCCCTCAATCAACAGCGTAGCCTTGCCTCGATCGAGTTTCAAAAGCTGACCCGGGTTCTTCTCGAGCTCTTCTTCGGCGACACTAAGCAATGAGCGCGTGAAATCCGATTCGAAATCCTGTTCATCGCATTAACAACCACCCCCTTTCTCAAGAAAGTCGTAGAGCTTACACTACCCTCCAAATCCTCCCAAACCTGTTTCCTCAAGCTGTCATAGCCACCCTTCTTCTTAAAAGTATGCGCTAGGCCTTCAATCGCGGCCCTGGTCGCGCTGGCAAGGGGCAGATCGCTCGTCTTGAGTTTCTTCCTGGCTGGCGGGCCGCCAGCAGCAGGCGCGGCGCCGTTCGCAGCATCTTTGCCGTATGCCATCGCCGACGCCATGTTCGGAACCTGTAGATGGGTCCCCCGGTTTTACTCAAGGGTGAAATGTCGTGATTGGCGCTGGAGATGTCCAATGAATGGCTGGATTTGAGCTTCGCGATGTGAAGCAGTTTGGGTCACGTGAATTGTGGATTTAAGGTTGCGCTAGCGGGACGAGCTTCGACTTCATGCAACCTCATTGAAGGCCAATTGTGGGCGACGACTACTTTCACATTGTCTACGACGATTTGGTCTCGAGCAAAACCTTTCCGAGCAGTCCATACAAGCTAGATATTGAGGAGGAGCAATCACAATGGTGCACAAAGTCCTCTTCTGGGGCGGCTTCGGTTTGTCTTTCTTCCTCCCCTCTTCCCACTACTCCCTGCAGAGGTACAGCTAACAGGAATTCCGCCCAGGCCTCGCAGTCCGCGTATGGCAACTCGGCCTCGAAATGCGACCTTTCTTCAACAAGGAATCGTTGTGGGCATACCCGGTATTTGGCGGCGTAGGAGCGAGCTTCGGGTACTGGATCCAAGGCGTCGACCAGAGACAACAGAAGATTCTAGGGGCGAGGAGGGCGAGCTTGCTGGAGAAGAGGGCGCGGAGGGCTGAGAGAGAAGCGGCTGAGGCAGATGAATAGGGCGTTGCTAGGAATTGAGGGAGTGGAGATTTGTACAAAGTCACAATTGGTTGATCGTTCTGCTAGTGGTCGGGACGATTATTCTAGATGAGAAATAAGATCAAAACCACATCAAGAAGACAATTGTTTGTGGACATGGTTGCGAGGCTATTAATATCGGATTTCTAAGGCAGCTCTTAATTACACTATCTTACAGCAACCAGCTGCAATGCCCTGCCCCATGCGGTGCCACGCAATCCTCTAGCCAGACACTTAAGTCGACTAGTGCTTCCTTATAGCTCTCTTCTATCCCTGGCTCTCATTCCCTAGGCGATGCAGCACAGGTACCGAAGTTGGGGGCACATTCCCAGACTCAGTGACAATCATCTGGATATAGTCCGCCGGCGTGACATCGTACATCGGATTGCACAACTGCAACTTCTTTATATCTCCCCATTTCTCCAGTGGCCCACCTGGTATGACCAGCTCATCGGCTGGCGCGATCTCGTTATGAACGATTGAGTCCAAAGCCACTCGTTCTGTGAATTTGATCGTCTCACAAAGAACAATAACCGGCTTGTCGGCCTCATTGGCTTCCATAGCCACAAGAGCAGTTCCTATCCTTGAGAAAAGCCGTCCGTTGCTCATCATAGCATGGGCTCCAAGAAGAACTTTCGTAACGTCTTGGATGTTGTGACTTAACCCGTTGATCAGGCAATACTTGACATCCATCCCTATCTTGACCAATGCCGCTGCTAGGTGCTTCCCTTCATGCAGCGGTCTCGAGTCGACTATTATGACTCTGAATCTCTTTCCCTCTTCATGTGCCTTGACCAGTGCTCGTTGCACAATACTGCTTTTCGCATAAGTCATGATCACATCTCCGTCCTTGATCTTGTCTGCAGCACTCCGTGCAATGACTTGGTCAGCGAATGTGACTCTTTCCCGGATGAACACGTCGATAGCATCGCAAAGACCCTTCTTGGCTTCTGCATCCGGAACACTAACGTCGACCTTCGATACTTCCAGCTTCAGCCACCGAATAGCATTTCCCATAGATATTGAGAGGGGACGACATGATGACAGATACTCGATTTGTGGTGAGAGAACATGTGATGTGAGATGTCGACTTAGTGAGTTTTGTGGTGGTGTGGTATATGATTCGATGACCTGACAAAAGTTAGTTGTTTGTGCATCACCAAAGAGTATAATAATGAGAAGTGCCAGGAGAAATTAACTTACCCTCTTAAAAGCTTGCAATGTAGCAACAAGTCTCGCACAACTCCCACAAATTGTATAATTGCTCATCTGCAACCCCAAAGCCAGCACCGCCGGATGCACATCCTTACTAGCCCCAGCAATCGACGTCGTCCTCGTCTTATATAAATGTCTAAAGAACTCCACTGTCTTGTCTTCCTTTTTGGGCTCTGTAGCAACAGAGACAGGCACGGCCTTTTGCGCTCCCCGAACTGGTAGGCTCTTCACTTCCACTGATGTTGAACTGCCTCTCTGGTGTTGTCGCTGTCCCTTAGGACCCTTCTGCCCCTCTACCTTTGGTTGCTGTCCAGGTATCGGTGATGCGACTGGCGCAGCCGCTCCCTTCTCAAGTAATGCTTGTTGTCGTCGCGCAGCTTTCTCTGCTTTTGCTTGTTTCTTTAATTCCGCGCCTGAAAGTTTCGATCCGCCTGTAGGCACAGTGGGTTCTTTCCCCTTTTGTTGCTTCGCTGCATTCCCTTTTCCTTGCGCAGGAGTTTCTGCGGGTGAGGGCTCCGCCGTGGGAGAGTCTGAAGAGGGCATATTGCCGTTTGCAACGCCAGCGTATTGTTCCCGCTAACCAAAGCTCCCGAGGTTAATTTGAATGCAGGCAATTGTTCTGTAGGTTATCGTTAGTTCTAATCGTGGTCGTACGGAAGCTGTGGTAATCTGCAGAAGCGCGACGTGGGGTTTTGAGCCTGACGAGAAGGTGACTCACGAGCCTAAATCTAGCTTTCCTCGAGGTTGAAGGTATGGAAGAGAAATTCGCTGGAGTGGGAAGACTTTCAACGTGAAGTTCGAGCTTCTGACTGTTCGCAATGGTGACGACTGGCTTATGCGACTCGAGATGGAGGTTGCAATGAGGCTGCAGCAGGGTGAGGTTTTTGGCGCATGCTGCAGAATCCCTGTAAGGCTCGTAAAATATGAAAGCACGTGAAATCGAAACTACAGGAAGAAACAACCTGAAAGGAAACACCTTTTCAGATGTTATTAAAGGCAAAATAGAAATTCGTTTATTGTGTAATTGAAATAGTTCAGTGGAAAAATAATATGTTTAGGGATGGAGTCCTTTTTCTCCTGACAGATAGAAAGTCTCCCCTACCTTCGAATTCTTTTAGGTTTGTTACAAAATCACTCATTATATACAACCGTTCTCCATGGAGTCGAAAAAGTCTTGGTGGATCTACGGTACAAAGACACAACTGATCTCCATATGGACTGTGACCATGCCTTAAGCCTGAGCAACCTCCTCCTTACCCACCGTGTCAAGCTCACTCTCCTTCTTCCCTTTCTTCAGCTTCCCCTCAAACTGAAGTGTCAGCACTCCCAATAGTTTCCCATCCATAGGTTTACTCTCTTTCGTCCCCTCAACCTCCGCAACAGCCGCCCTAACCCTCGCAATCAACTCCTCCGCCTCCTCCGCCGTAGCCTTCCTCCCTCTCCTCTTTGCCCCAAGCACAACCTCCACCCTATACCCCTTCTGTAAGAAACCTTTCATCTTCATCATCCTATGGTTCAAATCATTCCCGTCAATTGCCCAATTTAACTCAATCGTCTTCTCTGTAACACTTCCTCTGGCGCTTTTTAACTTCGCCTTCTCCGCAGCGCGCATAGCTTCCTTGTTCATGATCTTGCATATCGGCGGGACGCCAGGCTCGCCGGGAACAACGACGACGAGCGAGTCTTTCTTTCGGTCAATGGAGTCGAGGACGTCGAGCGTGGGGCGCGGGTCTTGCAGTTTCCCGTCTTCGCCCACGACGGTTATGGACCAGGCTTTTATTTCGTCGTCGCGGGGTAGGCGACTTTTAACTGCTGCTGAGGAGGCGTAGCATTTTTGCTGATGAGGGAGAAGGTGTCTAGGAGCTCTGGCTCTACTCTGTAGAGTTGATGTTGAGGTGGAGAAAATGGTTCGCCGCGTGAATTGAAATTGTGGTTGTCTTGATGGAAGGTGTTCGATTGGGGCAATAAAGACCCTATGCAGAGCTGCAGCTGTGCTGAAGGCGCACCTTGAGCTCTTCATTGTACCTGAGTCTTGTCGGTGATGTGAAGTGTGAGCTTTGGAGGTGGATGCAGCTTCGAAATCTTTCGCGTAAAATATTCCTCACCTCGGACATCCAAGCTCACCTCGTGACTTTAACATCAACGTCCACGAAAAACAATATGCCATGCCCCCTTTCTCACGCTTTCTCCTTCCCTTCAGGCATGCCAAGGAGCGGTACGCGGGGCACCCTCTTCGCCTCTCTATTGCAGCCCTGAAAACCATCTTCGTGTTCCACGTCTTCTGGCAATACGGCTTTGCAATAGCGCCGCTGGAAGGCCCATCTATGTTGCCTACGTTCGAGGTCAAAGGTGACTCCGTAATCATCTCAAGATATTACCGTCGGGGGAGAAACATCAAGGTTGGAGATGTGGTGCAATTCGATTCGGTGGTGGAGCCAGGTGAGGGTGTCATAAAAAGAGTTCTCGGACTGCAGGGGGATTATGTTATGAGAGATACGCCAGGGAGTACCGATTCGATGATCCAGGTAAGAGAGCTTCTAGGTAGACTGAACCGCTGAATTAATGTGTTGCTAGATACCGGAGGGCCATTGTTGGGTCATTGGTGATAATCTACCTTGGTCCCGGGACTCGAGACATTTTGGGCCGATGCCAATGGGATTGATCAAAGGCAAAGTTGTTGCCAAGGTCTTGCCTTGGAGCGAGAGAAAGTGGATAGAGAATGGGCTACAGCCTATAGAAAAGCCGTAGGTGCTTATTGTAAGCATTTTCAGGAGCACGGTGTTGGGGAGTTGCTTGTCTGCTTGTACAATAAGATTACAATGTTCTAGACACTTTCATCTGAAGTTTGATACATGTAATTCCCATGTGAAAGGTGTGGATATCATAAGCTTCCTATCTAATTACATGGAATAAAACGTGAAAGTCCAGTATGAAAACAAGTTCGAGTCGAACGTCTGAATGAAATGGGTGGAGCATGGCAACTCGGATTTGCCGTCAGCTTACCGTCTTCCAAGGGCAAGCTTCACCCACAAAACCACAGCTCCACCAATGCTCGCTCCCAAAAAGATATTCCCTGGTTATATGCGCCTAACACCTCGCCTTCCAGTCCGAAGATGCAACAAAACAAAGATCTATAGCGTTCAACCGATTTAACCCTCAATGTGCGACGGCTTATTCTGCCCCAGCAATTGCAAAGAGCGCTGGGCCAGTTGCACGACTTCCCCTTCCCCATCCTCTTCACCCTCGTCGTCAGACTCAATTTGCGTGTCTGCTATCGTCTTGATCATCTGCACTACTTCCTCCGACTTTCCAATAAGGCTAATAAGTTTCTTGTCCTCTGACTCCAGCAACTGAAGCAGAGTCCAGATAGCAATGTGCTGAAATGTAGCATCTCCACTGGCAAGGAAGCGTTTCAGATATCCATGGATACCTCCGTTGGGCTCTGTCCAGTCTTGGATGAAGATCGAATAATCACCGACTATCAATTCCGTTAGCATATGCGAATGGGGTAAGGGTACGACTTGATCACACCTTTCGAAGAGAGGTTCCCAAGAGCTGCCGCACTGTTGCCCTGGACTTCGATACTCTGAGAGTCGGTAAGAGGAATAAGGACGTCGAAAACTCCGAGGTTTAGTAGGTGGGTCTTGAGCTCATCACTTAGAGCTAACACAGCGATTGCGGCTGTCATTTCGGATTGTACACTCAGGGGGACATCCAGAACTAATTGCTTGCATTTCTGGACAGCACCAGCTTCCAAAACCAAAGCCTTGTTGCGGTCAGAGCTGGCTGCAAGGTTTCGAAGGGTAGATATTGCGTGGCATTGTATCTCCTCGTTGTCTGTTGATCCCAAAAGATCAACCAATGGCTTTAAAAATCCTGCGTCGATAATTGGTGATTCGTTGAGGGGGTGGATGGAAATGTTTCGGATACAAGCTACAGCAGAAAGAATTAAAGGTAGGTATGAGGACTGCAAAAGTCGAAGAAGAGGAGGTAGTCCTCGCGCCCGGACAATTTCAAGTTGGTATTTCTCGTCGGAGGCAAGGTTTCGTAAAGCCAAGGCAGCCTGACATTGGACTTTAGGTGAAGAAGAGTCCATCAAATTGACCAAAGACTGGATGAGTCTATTTTCATTCTGTGCCAACTTCTTTCGGTTATTTGCGTCAACAGCGATGTTGCTCAAGGCAGTGGTACAGTAATACTGAACGTCAACGTCGGAAGAAGAAAGGAGTTGGACGAGTACTGGTATAGCTCCAGCATTTACGAGTTGCTGGCGATTTTCATCTGCTCTTGTTAGTTACTGATATATGCTAAGATATTAAATCCATACCTGAATGCGTCATGTTTAGAAGAGCTCCAGTTGCGTTCCTCTGAACCCTCATGTCCTTTGATTTTGCCAAACGAGTCAGAGGCCCTAATGCTCCAGATCTTGCTATCTTTGCCTTATTATCCTCGTGGGTTGCAAGATTTGTAATGCAGCCCACCGCATTACATTGTACTTCGACATTCGGAGACATCATCTGTCGAATAAGAGGGGTAAGCCCACCGAGAAGCACAATAGCGACCTTGTTTTCGGCTACATTGTGTTAGAAAGTGCCCGTAATACCATCTGAATAACAGCAGCGCTTACTGTTGACTGCAAGATTTCCGAGGGCGGCACTAGCTGCACGCTGAACCTCAATATCTGGGCTTTGTAATAGGAAGAGTATTGGTTCGAGGGTATCACGATCGACTTCGCGAACATCTGAAAGAAGAATCAGCAAGCTGCATCCCAAAACTATGTCATCCCGAGTCCACAAGCTCGCCGTAGGTTATAATCTTGAGCCCATCGAGGGATCATCCACAACTCCCAAGCTAAACTTCAAGTACCCATCCGGATCACTGGATCAAGGCCCCATTCCATTCCATCACACCACGTACGTACCTCGCTCTGTTATCTCCGCGAAAGTCAAGCTGGCGCTGCGTTGGAGGTCGACGTTATCTGAGAAGACTAGGGTGCTCAAAGCTCTTAAAGGTTCGCCGGAAAAGAAGTCTGTTTCTCCGCGCTATGAATGATTAGCTGCTGCATATAAGTATTGCCGGCAGTAGAGCTTCGCATACGTTTTCGAGGTACTGAAGGAGGTCTGCTACAGCTTCTCTCTCGCTTTCCGCAAGGACAGGCTCGTACAGGCCATCGCGAGATTTGCCTGTGATTCATCAGAATATGGTTCCTGCCTCCTGGTCAAGCACCTAGTATCCATACCTCCACAGCACGAAGATCCACAGGCACCCATCTCCAGAGGTTAGTCCCGCAGGACTGGCGGTGTATCGTATTCGAGGTCAATTGTTTTGTTGGAATGCGAGCGGAAGGTTGAACAAAGCAAATACGGCAGGATGCGTCAAGTCTGAAATGGTGGCACAAGGCAAAGGCGGCGACCATTCACTGCAGAAGTACGAGAAACAACACGTTGTTGAAGAAGTGAAGAAGGCGCTTTGATAGGAAAGACGTTGATTCTGATAGCTTGGGAGTACCTTGAGGAAGCTGCGTCCGCGGCCAGCAAGCCAAGCTCCTCGCCTAAAAACCCTTGCACGAACAACAGCAGCGTCACATGGCATTTTGTATTTATTATTTCTGATAAAATCAGCCGACTAGATGTCTCTGATCTCGAGGTCAAGAGACATCCTTATACTCTAGGAGCAGTTTTGAAGCCACCCCGGGTTTGGAGACATCGAAAATGCACCCTGCGTTCTCAAGTCCAGGTACGGCCTGGAGCGGATCTGCCCGGGAGGAAGCAAGACACGCAATATCCTGCAACTTTGTACCTTGGTACAATCAGATTGCCTCCGCTGTTGTTTGCTCTGTATCAAATGCGCGCTGAAATTGATTTTCTCGCGACAGAACCTCCAAGTATAATCGAGGTAGATCTTGAGCACGAAGGGAGGGACCATTTTGATACCAAAGTCCATCATGTGAATACCAGGCAGCATGGAATCCACGAGGACATCTCTAGGCTCCAACATACCATGTCCTCCTAGTATATTATCGTTACTTGGACATCATAATCTTGGTATCAGTATGAAAAAGTGAAAATGGGCCGATTACTGAAGAAAAGTTGCTTTTGTTGGGTTTCCTCCTGCAAGATCGACAAAACCTGGGCTGATTTGGGACTTGGATATCAGGGTGTGCATTGTACCTAAGAACCAACAACGAAAGTACGTTGGAAGGTAATAGAATTTTGATTGTAACAACTTTTCAGTTCTCCAAAAAAGGACTTCAGGCCGTGTACTTATCAGACACGAGTCGGAAACGTCGACTCCCAGTAACAAACTTTAGGAATGGGAATACAGCATTTACACGTCCCAACATGAAATGAGGGAAACGTTTACGTGCACGCTTTATCAGCCTCGAGCACCGCGGAAGGCTGTCGGGTCGGAAAATCGTTTCAGCGCCTTATCTCGGCGGCCCCTAGGAAACTTGCGAGTGCAGAGCAGGCTGGCTCCACTTCAACCCCACGCCGATCTCTGCCTCAACCTCCAAAAAAGAGCTGCAGCTGCGAATTTGCTTGCTCTGCACTGTTTTGTTTGCATTCTGACCTCTCGCTCAACTCCCAAGCCTCTAGGCCAACGCCTTTCCATACAGCTCGATCTCCATTCATGTGAACTAGCTATCCTAGCCCATGTCCGATACGGCTGAAGTCACTCGGGCGGCTGCGGCGCCCAATGCCATGGACGGCTCTCCATCGCCAACAAACATCGCTAGACATGGTCACGAGCCGACGTCGCGCATTGCCCAACCTTCCACCTTCCTTCTTCCCCGAGGCCAGAATCGCGCGATGCAGGACAAGCCGTTGAGCTCGGTGGACAGGGACCAGCTGAGCGGGTTGGTAAGTAGACCCTGCCCATCGAATTCGGCCCATTGCAGCTGTGCTGCCCTCCAAACTTTCGAAGCAGGCCGTGCCTCAATGACCCCGCAAGGCTGACATGCTTGAACGTCACAGAAAGCAATCCGAGATTTCCTCAAGAAACGAACCAGCTACGACGTCCTTCCTCTCTCCTTCCGACTCATCATTCTCAATACCGACCTGCTGGTCAAGAAGAGCCTTACCATCCTCCTACAGAATGGTGAGACACTTCCGCCCCATTTCTTCGAGCTGTGCTAAATAACAACTCTAGGAATCGTTTCTGCTCCTCTCTGGGATTCGCATACCTCAACCTTCGCTGGTCTCCTCACGACCTCCGATTATATCAATGTTGTCCAATATTATTGGCAAAACCCAGATGCCCTCAGCCAGATCGATCAGTTCCGGCTAAGCAGCTTACGAGGTAGAAATCGTACAAATATGATTAGGGGTTTATGCTGACATGCTGTAGAAATTGAAAAGGCAATTGGTGTTTCGCCGCTTGAGACACTCTCCGTGCATCCCATGCGCTCACTCTACGAAGCATGCCGCCAGATGCTGAAGACTCGAGCTCGACGAATTCCTCTAGTGGATGTCGACGATGAAACTGGCCGAGAAATGGTTGTGAGTGTGATAACACAATACCGCCTCTTAAAATTTATAGCCGTCAATGTTACGGAAACGGAAATGTTGAAGAAGACTGTCTCGGAAATCGATCTCGGCACATACGGAGACTTGCAGACGGCAAACATGGATACCTCAGTAATCGACGTCATCCACATGATGGTCAAATACAGCATCTCCAGTGTGCCCATCCTCGACGAGGATAGGCGGGTGCAGAATGTATTTGAAGCCGTCGATGTCATCGCGGTCATCAAAGGCGGTGCCTACGATGAACTTACGACAAGTGTTGGCGAGGCCTTGTCGAAGAGAGCAGAGGATTTTGCAGGAATCTACACGTGCAGTGAGGAAGATAGATTAGATTCGATTTTCGATACGATTCGAAAATCTCGCGTCCACCGGCTCGTTGTAATTGATGACGAGAATCGCCTAAGGGGGGTTATTTCGCTTTCGGATATCCTGAAGTATGTTCTTCTGTACGGAGAATCGGACGATTGAGCACGAATGGCGTGAAAATGGGACGAAATATCCAAGGATCACAGGGGCGTTGCATAGCGATTTGGCGTATGGGACGAGGCTTGAGCATATCATGCCGAGGTTTATAGATCTCTTTCGGTGGCCGTCAATAATACCATTGTTCTTTCAAAGCAACCAATGCCTATTGAGACTGAAAAGGAATTGAATATGCTGGAAATTGTTGGGACACTTCCATTGCTTCATAGAGGTTTGACCCTCAGGAGTTGTCAATTCAAATAGTGTCAAAATTGGAAAGTGCTGTCGACTCGTTGCTGTTTCCTAATACCGCAAGTGCGTTCAAGAACCTCCTTCTCTAGCTTCAATTTTCAGACCTCACTAAAAAAAAAAGTCCAATTTTACACCTTATCAATGGATCTTACAAGTCAACATGCTGTCTGCCAAAAATGATGTTACTCCTCGTTCATACTCTACGAAATTATCAATGGCGCCACAATCGGATCTTCGCGGTCCTGTTTACGACGATATAACTATTGCTGAAGGCCTCCTCAACAATTCGAAAGTACCACACCGAACCAGTTCCTTCACGGGTACCCAAGGACTAGCGCGTTCGACAAGTCAAATCAGGAGCTCTGCAGCGTTCACAGATACCTCTGTGCGTGGAATATCTCGACGCGCAGGTCGGACCAGTAACACATGGACATCATCGGATGGGGAAGTTCTCTCCGATCATGATGAAGTCGATGACCGGACAGTGTTTGTGCAGGAGTTCAATCGCTTGGCGAAAAAGGTAATATGAATCGTTGTCATTGATCGAACCTGGCTAATCCGAGGATGCAGCACGGAGTAAGGCCAATGGTAGAAGAAGATGACGAACCTACGAATGTGAGTTGTGGAAGTATGATCAAGCAAGACAAGTTGACTGAGGTGCAGGATGATTCCATCAATGCGGGACATAGAGATAGTTGGTTTTCTAGAAAGATCCTTAGGCGAACTTCCTCTACGCAAAGCGTCAAGCCCGACAGACAGCTGAAGCACAGACGTAGCATCAGCGACCTATCACTGCGGATGAAACTGAAGAAGGATAAGCTGAAGGACAAAGATCTGCAGGAACTAGTACGGCTTTGCGGGTCGAGCCTCTTATATTTGCCAGCAGAGTACGCAGCTGGAAGTCTAGCCGTGCCAACTTGCTTTCGAGCCACGGCTCAGTATCTTGTTCAGTATGGTAAGTGGGTATCCTACATCTTTGTGAGCTTGATTAACGAATCTTTAGGAACTTCCACCAGGGGCGTATTCCGAATTCCTGGCTCTTATAATGTCGTGGCAGCTCTATACAATCATTACTGTTCAATGGATCAAAATGGAGAGGCTATTGCAGGGACAGTCCGATGCCCAACACTACCAGAACACATTCGGTGTGACGTGCACGATGTTGCTTCGGCTTTCAAAAAGTTTATCTCCGGACTGCCTGGAGGTATACTTGGTTCGTTACCACTCTTCGATTCTCTCATTTCAATTCAGAGTCAGCTGCAGACCGATCCTGAATGGACGAGGACAAAGCACAGCAAAGTCCGGGCAAGGCTCATTGCTTTAGCAATTGCAACGTTAAGATCTCAATACAGACGCGAACTCATTTGTGCAGTATTCGGTCTTCTCTGCATGATTGGACGAGCAGCAGAAACTTCTCGTAGGGAGGATGACCGAGGAAGGCCACTACCCACCTCAGATCTGATGGGCTATGGTCCTCTAGGAATCGTCTTCGGCCCACTCCTTGTTGGTGATTTGTTAGAAGACTATACGATGCGCCTCGCAAATCCTCATGGCGGCCTAATATTACTTCCAATAAGTCCTCCAAAGTCTCGAAAGGAGAGGAAGAAGAAGGCCAAGAGCGGCGATGAAGGTACTTCTTTCAATACCTATGTTGATAAGATCAAGGTTGCAAATAGTATCGCCGAAATGCTCATCACTCACTGGAGGGATGTAGTACGACATATGAAAAATCTGAGCGCGTTGAAGATTATTGGAGGACACAAAAGTCTGGGTTTCAGAGGGGCAAAGCCTCCTTTTCTACGACCCTCTGCCTCGGAATCATTTGCTATTCGGAAACCGCCCGACTGGGACGATGGCAACCCTATCAGACCGGTGACCAGAAGTCCATCCCCAACACCCATGCGTCGTAAGTTCGTTCCCTTCAAAAATTGTGCTCCCAACTCCCTAACTTAAGGCTCCTAAAGGTGTCAGTAGTCCAGTAGCGAATCCTGATACAGCTTTTCCTTTGGGGCACGACGATGGCCTGCAAATTAGAAAACAAAGATCAAAATCCAGGCCCTTATCGACCCAGCGTCTCTCTACCACCAAATCTCTGAGCCTGCTGTCACCTACGGTTGAGGAAGACTCTAGAGATAATGAATCTAGTACACAGGACGAGATCTTGCATACGAAAGAAGATTCCCGCGCATCAGTCTCGTCCAACAAGGAGAATAGACCACCTGATGATGATATTGCGTTCACCAAAAAGCTTTCCTTGAGGCACTCTATTACCCAGTCTGCATGTTCAGTTTCAAGAGGGAGATCAACTGTACATGCTCAACCGATTGACCACCTCAAGTACATGGAGCCCAGTCTTTCTCTTATGGCAGGTATTCCTATAGAGACTTCAAAAAGGCCTCGCACCCCATTCAAGGAAACTCCCGTTCAATTGGACAAAGTAAAAGCCGCTGATCGCATTTCTCGTCAAAACGAGCCTTCGAGTGGTGGAGCACATGAAAATTCAGCTACGCAACCTCCACGTACTATTCTCAAACCACTTTCCCCTTCCCCACCTCTTCAAAGCAGTTTCAAGAACTTGGGTCCAGTAGCATGGGCGAAGAAATCTCTTTCGCGAAACTCACGGGTACCACAAGACACTGTGAGCTCTCCTTCGAACCAAAAGAAACCAAAAGTCTTGATATCTAGAGCATCTACTCGAGAGTCTGAACAAGAGATGCCAAGAGATCAACGTCGTCTTCGTGGCAGTGACCCGGGAATACGAGCGAAGGTTCCTGATCGGTCACCTCGAAAGATTTCGAGATCTTTATATGATGATCCACAGCGAAAAAGGAAACTTTTCGAACTAGATTACGCAAAGAAATTTCCCAAAAAGGATCCACTATCAACCGTTTCCCAAGAGGACGATATTGCTTCATTGGCTGAACTTGCCCAGGCACTAAACTATCTCGAAGAACAAGATGGAACGAACTCTCCTTCCCGGACTGCCACTGAAACACAAGGGCCACAGAACATTCCTGGCCCCGAAAAACAGGTAATATTACCTGATCGAACAAGGGAGCCATCTAGGCTCAAGAATATAGAGCGTGTGAATCCCACAGTTCAAATTCAGGGCACCAGCATTAATCAACGTGTCACGTTAGGAAAGAATCAGGTTGCTGAGGATCACTCCCGTTCTATGCTTAATACTAGGCCTCAGGCTATATCGTCGGATACCAAATGGCCTTCTCCTTTAACTCCTAAGCGGATCTTGGCAAGTACAATGCCCGTGACCCCAAAAGGTCAAGTAAATCAGCAACACACTCCCACTAGGGCAACTACCTCCAATCTTCCTGGAAGTCCAAGCACAAAATTCTCCGCTTTAGTTGCAAAGTTCAACAACCCGGACGTCAAGACTACGCCTGAGCACTCTCCTTCGAGACCACCAAAGAAAAGTCTCACTGAGTTCTTGGCTGGAGAAAATGAGAATCGTATCTCGTCTCCAAAGGAAGGCTTGGTCGCTCCCTATACCACCAATCCTCCATCGCCTACGAAATCTCAGAAATCTGGACGATCTGTAATCACACCACAGTCAAGACGGAGTTCTTTGGTCAGTAGCCGCAAGATACTCCTCAACGCTACTTTGAACTTGAGCCGAAGAGCTTCACTTGCTGGAAAGGATGAAGGCTCTGTCCGCGCTTCTAGCACAACTCCTGAAGGTATACCATCGTCCAAAAAGTCTCCTACTCCGCCCAAACCAAGTCCTCTCGGATGCCGCAAAAGTCCCTGTCCACTAGAAGTTACATCACCCACTGAACACGTTCCGTCGAATCAGTCGAACGAGGACTCCAATTTTTCATCTATTGCTCAGAAGCCTCCTGAAGGTGTTGCCGAGGTGGTGGTTGAGCCACCCTCTACTGGCTGTTCGACCTCACCGGGACATACTATCGAACATGTCACAGTCTGTGCAATGAAATGGCCAACCTCAATACTCTCACCTGTCTCTTCGGAGACTGTATCTGAAGCTACTCACATGGTCTCAACCGAACTTCCAATTCTCGATGGACCTTCCGGCGCTATTGACATCAAAAAGCTTCCAATTTCTTTTGGACCTGCTGAAGCCGAACTCAATCGTATAAAGTCTAGTCCTAGTCTCGTGGATAGGGCAGGATTTGTGCATCCAGACTCGCCATTCAAAGACGTCTTCACGACTTCTCGCCCTGAGAGTCCAGCTGGAAGCCCGCCTCTTCCAGGTCGTAGCAACTCCGTGCTGTATGCGCAGATCCGAACTCTCCAGAGACAGCTTGCAACAAAGCTCGAGGAGGTCCGTCAACTTAAAAAGCAACTCGATACGCGAGGCACTCTTGATATTGGTACTCTCAGTGAGCAGTTGAGGGAGGCAAAGAAAGAGACTCAATTGTGGAAGTCAAGAGCCGATATCGCGGAGAAGCAACTTGAGATTTTTACTAAACTGCCCTTAAGGCCTAAATCCCGCCAACCGTCAGTGGATTTGTCCGCCAAATCTTCTCGAACTCTAGCGCGATCTAGTACAGGATATCCTGGAGAAGCGGCAGAAATGGCTGCGAGGATCCGGAAAGCTTTGCATGGAATGGATGGGACCTCGAGCCCACCACGCTGGAGCTCAGAAGAAAGCAGCGATACTGTGATTCGGGATCCTTTCAAGGGAAGTGAACGGAGCGCTTGAATTGAAGGAGTGGCTTAGGTGCATGGACGAAGATGACTTGAGCTTCGGGCTAGTGACAGGGGATACGTGGGTTGTTTGTTTAAGAGATGGTTCACTGTTGTTCTGGAAAGACGAATGAGTGTACCGGCATTGTTAACTTTTTCTTTAGTGGATGAAAGAAGGGAAATTCTCGGTCAGCTATTAGGCAAGCCCAATAGTATATTATGATTGTTCGTGCTTTAAGTTTATAGAAAGAAGCCCAGATGAATATTTCTTAGCGCCTATTTCTTTGTCTTCTTATGCCTTTTGGTGAATTACTCAAGATGACGACGGAGCTAAACGGCGTTTCCAATATCCTCTGAACCTCCGTGCTTAAATTTGTAAAAAAAAATTCAGTGTTCTGTTCTCAGAAATTTTTAACTTCGCCTTGCCTTCAACCGCTTCTTCGCTTCAAAGTCATTCCAACACCACGCCACTCGATCTCATCTTTCGATTCCAAGAAGGAATTATGGCGTCCAATACGAATAAAAGCAGCTTCTTTAATATTACCGACCCTGGCATGCTTCTTGGTTCGTCTCCCCGTCCCCTCCCCTCTCAACTCTCTCCCGATCTCCCCAAAGCTAACGCAACCCGCAGTCCTCTGGGACATCACCTTTGGCATCCCCCTTGCCTTCATACTCACCTACCTCAACAAATACATTTTCCGTGCACTAGGCTATGAGACGTTCATGCGTTCTCCCGGCGGTGCAAGGCTGAATCAAGCTATCTTCCTGCTAGTGAATATATGGCTTATTGTTGGATGGGGACGGCAACTCATGGAGGAGGCGAAATTACAGAGGGAGATGAATGTTAGGAGGCTGAAGGAGGAAATAAAGTACTGGGATGCGGAAATTTCGAGGTTAGAGGGGTTGGTTGAGGTATATTAATTTTTTTTGCTATGAAGGAGATGGGGATACTGACAGTGGGTAGGAGAAGCAAGTTGAGGAGCAGTTGCTTGGCGGACAGAAGAGAGAGGGTGAGAGGGAAGAGGCTGCTCGGGTGGTCGTCGTTGATGGGGAGATTCGGCTGGCGAAATTGGGTTCTCCGTTCAAGATGAGGAGACAGGGTCTTGGTGCTGCAAACCAGGGTCTGAGGGAGCCTTCTCCGCCTTACAGGTCGCGATTTTGAGATTTCCTAGGTTTTGGGAGGTATTCAGGGTCTTCGCTATTCTCGGGGATATGGAAAGAATTATGGCCGCTGCACTTAGGTTTAGGGGTCAAGGTTCACCAGTGTCACTTCTCTGGGACATGAATGACATGATGATTTTTTCAGTTCTCAAGAAGTCTGCTGCAAAGCTTTCGCACAGCAGGTCTTGGAAGAAAAGGAGTCTCCTAGCTTAGCCAACAATGAATTACGTACACTTTCGCTGTTTCCATATTCCGCCCCAACTGATTCGGTCTGACTAAATTTCCTCGAGTAATTTATCTTTGGCCTTCGAGGTCTCACGTTAGGTGGATTGACTGTGATCCAGCATGGCTAAAGCTCCTTTCAAATCCACCGTTGCAAGGAACTCATGCGAAAGACCTTCAGGAAGAGATATTCGTTGCTCATGTCGAATGCAGCACATGCATGCTTGTCGAGTAACGTAGACATCCAGTGGGTCAAGCCTCTCAGACCCTTCAAAACCGACATTTATGATGTCCGTCAGCTCGTCGTACTTTGCTGGATTAACATCCAGATTCAATTCAACAAGCCGTTCGATCACTCCATCCTTCATGTACAGACAGGCTTGTTCCCCCACAAATACAGTCCTTTTGAGGAACCGGATTCTTGCTGCCCACCTAGGCAATCTCTGGAGAGTGTTCCACGACACATAAGCGGCCGTCTTGATTGAAGGACTCCTCTCGAAAGAATTTTCCTCAATGTCTGCCCACATTGCCGAAAGAGTAGCTTCCCAACAAGTGGCATCTCTTGGCAGACGCCATGGTGTGGCCCTTCCTTGCTTACTGACTTCCCAAGCATGAAACTCACCAGTTACACTCTCCGATTTATGGAAAATAATGTCCTTGTCGTATCTCTTAGCTTTGCTTACAATAGTAACGGACTCGAGACGATTCAACCCCAATGACATCAAGCCCGGGTAAACATCATCTTCGTCGGGATAAAGCGCCTCAATGTCAGCATCCATGATGAGATTTGTGATGCTCTTGAGGTCTCGTGGGTGAAGCAGGCGAAGAAATGAAGCAATCGGATCAGGGCCAGAAGGGGAAAAATTGCCAACGCCCAAGTAGAGGGAATCGATCTCTGAGTCAAAGTAGATTTTTGCAGGCTTTGCTGGGTCGGAGGAGATAGAAAATCGTGCCTTGTAAGATTGAAGTGCAACACTGCGAGCTTCTTTGTTGACATGAAGTGCTGTTGGTATTGGACTAGTAGATTTGCAGAAGGCATGCTCAACATTAGACCAACAAAACACGGCAACGACACGCGGGCCCGGGAGACTATAACGCCAAATAATTTGACGCAGCTCAACAGGCAACTTCGGAAACAGTTTGAACGTAGCGTCGCTGTTGTTGAATACTGTGTAAATTGATTCTGCGGTGATGCGTGTAATGAGGTCCAAAACTTCTTGAGGTACAATCTTAGGGTGCGGTGTTCGGTCGTCTATATCATCAGGGTAATACAGCCCATTTGGACCATTCGGCTCAGCTGGCCATTGAGGTTCGAATCGACGTTGTTCCGCCATAGCTTTTCTGATTCTGACAGGTCTCGGTGTATTCTCGTGGCGCTACTTCCAAGTGGATTTCTCTGTAGCTACTGCTCTGCTCATTAGTACTACTTTCACGCTAGACAGACACAAGAATTGGCTACCTCCAGATCCAACTGGTAGAATCAGCGATTGATCTTCTCTTTAGATGTGTTAAGCCGAAGGTGATTGTACGCGTCTCCACCGCTTGATCTGATTTCGGCGAGGGTCAGCTTAAAGAAGCTCCCGCTAGCTAATGTGTTTGGGAGAGCATTATCTTCCTCAAGAGCTTCAAAAGCGAACTCGACAGAATTGAGAGCTCCCTGGTTGCCGATGAAGATCAAGTGAAACACCGAGCACCTTTTCCGACGGAAATAAAGTGGTGTCGAAGCTTCGCGGGAAAGTGCTGAGGGAATTCCGGAAGTTGCTTCGCTTAATTTAGCCACCTCCTATTCACTGTCAACACTTAACGTGATCATGACGAAATGATCCTTAAACGAGCCTTGTGATGTTTATGTCAATATAAGTTCAGATCTATCTTGAATTTGGCTCCAAGCAGAATTCTATTCATTCCCACAGGCTCACAATCTTTGGGTGGAAAATGTTGGAATCAAGATTTACTGTTGTCGTTGTTCTAAAGCCATGTAGCATGGGTGTTGTTCGGGGACATGGGTTTGAATTTGGAAATTTGTAGCAAACATGCTTCATTTACTATTCTAGGCAGCTTGTTAAGAGTCAAGTGATATATCGTACAGGTAACAGATTGCTGGGCAACCAAGCAACCGAAAGCTTCTCAAATGCTACGAAGCCATCCATCTCCTTCTGGCTTCTTACGACTCTCCTTGGAGTTCCTACAGACTGGTACTAAAATCCACCTTTATGCAGACTCAGCACCATTTACCTGTGCCAAAATTGCTCGAATGTCCACGTTTGAGACGTCCGGAAAGAATTCTGGAATGTGGTGCTTCTTCTTGTGTCCGATCGCGCAGCTGCAAGTATTCTGACAAGTATAGACATGAATAGGGTCGAGAGAGGATCCAGCGAAGCCTAAACTTTGGCCTATTTGAGCACCAACTTGGTAGTACTTATCGGGTTCATTGTTTTCCATTTCGGAAAGTTTGTCGATAATACCATCCTTGATATAGAGGCAACCATCCCCATTCAGCACAGTCCTATCAAGAAACTCAATCCGCTCAGCCCATCTAGAATCTCTCTTCAATCTCTCTCTAGAAACAGCTCTCAAGATTGGCAAGTTTATGCTCTCTTCGTGTACCATGCGTTCCATATAACTCATTACTATACCGACATCAAGCGTCCAGTTCTTCTCTGACTCTTCAGGTACGAGGTCAACATTCCAACGTTCAGTCTGGGTATCCTCACCAATGAGCCACATATCCCAATGCGGAGATTTCTTCGCCACCAGCTGTGTAACCATATCGGTACCCCGATCGTTGATCATTGTCAAATATTGAAGACCCGGCAATGAGCAGTGAAGAGATTCTCCGTCTTGATTACCCAACGAATCGAAAGCTCCATCCATAGTAAGGCCCCTGATTCGGGCACGGAGTTCGGATCCAAGAGCCTTGAAAAACGATCTAACTGGACACATACTTGATGAAATGATATTTCTAGCTCCGAGATATAGTTCATCAACTTCCATATCGAAATATATCGTTCCTGGTGCCTCTCTAGTATCGAACGAAAGTTGATAGCACTCCAGAGCAACGGTTCTCGATTCCTTGTTCACCGATAGTGCGACTGGAGGTGGAGAGAGCGACTTGTAGACATTTGTAGCTTCGTCCTAGAACACCTCGACAACCCGAGAACTTGGTAGTGATTGACGCCAAATCATTCTCCGTAACTCAAGTGAAAGCTTTAGAAACACGGTGAAAGTTCCATCGTTCTTCTCAACTTGGACTTGTAGAGTGTAGGTTTCGGTGACCATATCCCAGATTTCCTTTGGTGCAGAGAAGGACTGCAGAGAAGGACCTGACGCTACATCGCCATTGGAGGAAGCTTGCGCTTCGTACCAATTAGGCTGGAAACGGATAATGCAAGGCATCTTGTCCTGTTCCAATTTCGTTAGTTATTTGAAGAAGAAGGCAGTGCCTGTTGAGACTGGGCAGAATCTTACGAAGAAAGACGTGCACAGTAATGTCTAGTGTTCGGTACCAGATACCTACACGTCGTAGATGGCGAGTAAGGACCCGAAAACTTGTCGATCTTGGCTTCCAGAGCTGCAAAGCAGACTGTGATCGACGCAGATGGTTTCCAGAATCTTTGTGGCTGTCCTTGGATGTTGAGGGCGGTGTCTTGCAGGGAAGTCGAAGAGAATGAGAGCCCACCAGAAGGCTTTATGATTGAAAGAATCAGATCGAAAGGTGCAGAAATCAGGTCGAAGTAAAGAAGCGACGAGCGATAGGAAGGAGCGATCTCGGCTTTCGGAGGTGACATGATTCCTATTCACTTTTGAAAGGAAAAGCAGACGAAGGCTAGCAGGAACTAAATTCACAGAATTTGCTGGGTACAACGCTCTGCCACCATCAATTAAGTGTTGAATTGCGAAGCGGGGAAGAAATTATTTAATAATCTGGCAAAGGATTTTCCAAGTTGGTTTGCAGGTGCACGAGTTCATAGCAGAAAATGGAAATTTCAAAGACTAAAATCAATGGCATTACTTAATAGCTCTTCTCATTACTTTCACAAATCTATACTCTCGAATTTCTCGTGTCCACCATTGCTTCTTAGTCGCTTCATCAGCCCTCAATTCTCGTCTTCACCACTACTTATATTGCGCCTCATGAATTCTCAACCAAGCCGCAAGCAACCACAATCCTGCAACGAAAAGCAGAAATACACTCAAGAAATCCACGAATAATCTCAACAAAGAGAAAACAAGCGCGAGACCGACGAGGACCAGTAGAACCCATATCAAGAAGGCGATGCAGGTGAGAAAAGCGCTATAAACCTGTCGTCGAGCTCTTGTAAGGGTGTTTCTGAAGGAAGCATTTTGCGCAAGATGAGCATCATCTCCAGACCGTGGAGTAGCATTGCTGTAGAATATGCGTTTGTTGAGCGCTTCGACCACCAAGATACAGGCTCGTCGAGTTAAATGAAAGAGCAGGGCGAGGAAGTCCGGTGTAGTATCAGAAGGTTTTCGTGTCAGAGAACGAATGCGGTTTATGAAGAGGCATAATCCGAACCCAAACAACGGTCCCCAAAGGTCTTTGAGGTTGAGAACTAGCATTCTATAGAGCAGTAGTCCGAGGCTGAGTACTTCATTGACTGCTGCCAACATCCCAAGGATTCTTGAATGGGAGGCCTGGACAGGAATAAGTTGGAAGTCTTGCTGTTGGAGAGGAGCAGAGTCATGCCCTGATGGGGAGGATTCTTGGACAGCAGCCGTTGTAGACTCTGGGTCGAGAGACTCATCTTGCGCAGCTGTGGCGGTGATAATCTCTGAGGAAGTCGGTAGAGAAGGTTCAGCATCCTCATCCTCATCCTCATCCGTAGCCGCCTCGGAAAAACCACCCGGAATGTCCTCCTCCACAGTGCCGTCATGCTCCGGACTGACGATTGCTAAAGCACGTCTGAGGTCTACCACATTCCAATCGCCTGGTATTCGGTGTCTATGCTTGTGCCCAATGGGACAGACACACTGGTTTTGAGCGATGTAAAGGCGTTCCGGATCCATCTTGCAGAAATCGTACAAGCTATCATACAACTCTGGATGTGCGTTTTCCCAATACTTTAATCGATCAATGACACCATCTTTTGGGTACAAGCAATAGTTGTAACCACCTGGAAACACCACTTGCTCGAGGAAGCTGATTTTCTTTTCCCACTTCTCGTCTTGCTTAAGTCTTTCCCGTGTCACATATCTCAAAAAGGACAAATTGGTCTCTCCATTCCACTTCGCCTGCTCGAGCTTCTCCTATACTCTCATAATCCAAGACAGACTAGACAGGCTAGACAGAAAGTCCCAAATTTTAAGAAGGGACCACGGCACTAGTTTGCCCTCCTTGTTGATGAACCAGGGGTGAAATTCTCCCGGGTTGTTTTCTGTCTCGTGAATTACTAACTCGAAATTGTCTTCAGACATGATAAGTGTGAGTGATTTGAGGCTGGTCATTGTGTGATTCTTTAGGCCAGTAGGTGACTTAGTGCTAACAGATTCGGATTCGTCTAGAACACTGTCGACTTCAGAGGCGGCGTGTTCGATGCTATCGTTGCTATCATCGTCGATATCAGAATCCGTGGTATCTGTATCGTCGATAACGCCGATAATGCGACAGAAGTGAGACATATCGTCGTCGGTAATCAGGTGTTCAAGCCGCTCCAGATCTTTCCGCTGTAGATCTCGGAACAAACGGCGCGATGGGTCTGTTTGAGATGGAGAAAAGTTACCAAGACCAACGTAGAGTGCATCAACGCCGAAATCGAAGTACACTACTGCCACCGCCTTCGCCGTCCCAAAAGCCAGCTCATAAGACTCGAGCGCTACGCCTCTTGACTCTGAATTGATATGAAGAGCGGTTGGCACGGGGCATGGCGATTTACATTGCCCCGTCGTGTCGTCGTACAATAGCTCCACCACCCGTTGACCAGGAAGACTCAATCGCCAGATAATGCGTCTCAGCTCGAACGGCAGTTTGGGGAATAGCTTAAACGTAGCGCACGCATTGTCTGGAATGCGGCGGGGGCAATAAGTGCTGGATATGACGTCCCAGAGTGACTTTGGTGTAGTTGAAGGATGTGGTGTTCGAGAGTCGAGATCGTCAGGTAGGTAGACTCCGTCTTCGTTGGGTTCGTCGGGCCATTTGGGCTCAAATTTTTCTTTTGGCACGATATCACGTTATCATGGGAGAGCTTCTCCAAGTGTGATTCAAGGAGCTCAGTCTGCAAGACTTTGGTCAGCAAAAGACATCGCGGTCAACAGATGGAGAGAGAAACTTACCCAGTGACACTGTACAGATCGTAGAAGAAATATGATGTTTGGGAGTCAGGCTGTAATTGCGATAGCGTAAAGTACCTCGGGACGGTGCAGGGCGATTGGGAGAAAGGAAGCTCAGAGCATGCGTTGTTGTTGACTTCGAGTCGCGGTTGAATGACCAAGAATTGGGTTCAGCTATCGGGTCGCATTATGAAGATAAATTTAGGAAGGTGCAAATCCAATTCACTTCTGCCGAAAAGGATCAGACGAAGTCATGCAAAATTTTCAGCAAAGCGCAATTATTCGTTTGCTCTGACTCCAGAATTTCAGATGAGGATCGTCAAGCGCGCAGTTCAATAATAAAATGCAAAATGCCAGACTTGATTTGCTCACCGCTGAGTTTCCCAGTAGATACATCGCAATATTTGGCCACGCTTTCTGGCAGCATATCTTCCATGTATAGCAAAAAGCTCTAGCAAAATCTTTCCTCTCAGCATAATTTATAAATCCATGGCCATCATCCCCACGGAGGCCTACCGCCCCCACGGTTCTCGTCGCGGACAACTACCAACACTTTCTGCAGATCAATGCCTTCGAGATCTTCATAATCGTAGTATCCTGCCTGATGAGCGTGCCCAATAGCACACTGGCATGCGTTCTGCGTCAAGTATACGTGGATCGGATCGAACTCTGGTTCTGAAAGCTGGACCGTCAAGTAACCGTACCACCCACTTCCATCGGAATCAGCCTCCTTCCAATCTAAAAGCGTGTTCAAATCTTTGTGACCTTCGTAGATACAACCAGTTGCCTGCACGTACTTCTTTCCCGTGAGAAATTCAAGTCGTTCAGCCCAATGATCCGGTCCCTTGCCAAAGGTTACGAATCGCACAGTTTTCAGGGCCATATTTGGTGTCTCGTATTTGTGCTTTTCCAGATCGGCCCACAGGCGAGAAAATGGAACCTCCCACGTAGCCTTGTTATGCAGAGGAAGTTCCCAAGTAACGGGTCGCACTTTAGTTTTCCGCTTCCAACAACACCCGCTGGTCTTCATTTCCCAAGCTTGAAACTCTCCTGGGCTGCTATCAACTTCTGTGAGAATGAAGTCGCCGTGGAAGTCAATGTACGAGGAGTCATTGCAGCTCTTGTGTGAGGGGTTTCGATGTACTGTCAATGTTTGCAGATTGGTGAAAACATACTCGTCCATAGTGGTCATAGCCAAAGTCCACCAGAGACCCCATGGCGGTGCTTCCTCGTCGGTCTCATGATAATTGGCGATATCACTATCAATTGCGAGGTTCTCAATCTGGCCAATATCCTTCGGATCCAGCGATAAGAAGAGATCGAGCACTGATCGAGGTCCAGGGTGAAAATTACCAATGCCTAGGTAGACTTCGTCGATATGTGGGTCAAGATAAATTGTAGCCTCCGCTCTGTCTGTACCGAACAAGAGTTGATAGAATAATTTCACCTCTTTCCGGGATTCGCTGCAAATCCATAAGCAAATTGGAAGAGGAGAGTGTGAGGTGCAAGCCCCAGTGTCTTCATCGTACAAGAGCTCCACGAGTCGGGGTCCAGGTAAACAGCGTCGCCAGATCATGTGCCGTAATTCGATGGGTAGCTTTGGGAACGGGTGAAATTCTGTGAGAGACGAGACTTCTATCTCTTGAGGAATTTCTATCAAGTCGTTGTCCTCTGACCGTCCAAATCGAAAGCCGCCGCCATACCGACGAGGAATCCAACTAAGGGGAGATGGCGGTCGAGACGGTGGTGGGTTAATCTCATGAAGTCCGCCGTAGGTCGCCTGTGCAATATCTAGGATGCGTGGAGGAATACTTTCTGGGTGTAGGGGGCGGTCTTTGAGTGGAAGATAGGTGCCGCCCTCAATGTGAGGTTCTTCTGTCCATGCCGGTACGAATCTACCGTCTTGACCGTCTTCGTCGTCCTCCATTGTCGTTGTACTCCCAGGTCTAGCGCAAGTTAAACTCGAGTAAGGTCAGTCTCAAGCTGAGAGATCAAAAAGGCGATGCGCTGGTGACTCCAAAGTGGCCAGCCGCTGGTGTTACATTCGAGAAGGCTGAGATGTCCAGGCGAACGGGAGACGTGTGCCACGTCATCAATATCGAATAGCTAGGTCCCTTTCGCGAAGACGTGGATGTGAATAAGTATACATCGAAGCGGAAAGCGAAAGCTTAACGGGCGAGGTTGTTGCGAGGCTCCGTGGTGCGTGTTCAACGGAAAAGGTGAGGCTTGGAAGAAGAGACGAGGCTACCGATATCGATTGGAGAGGAAGTTTCAGCCACATGAGGCTACACGTTGTACCAATAAATTAGATACCACGGTCTGAAATCTAGGGGATCGATGGCATCGGATCTTTCTCACATCTAAATGTGATTTATCATTCCCTGTATTGAAAGAGTACTCATCGATTTTGTGATTATTTCCCCGGGATATACTCCATTTGCTTTTGTCCTAAGTAGGACAATGCCATATACCTCTAGAACTCCCACGCTATGCAGTTTATGACACCGAACTGAAGAATCCAGAGCTCCCTGCTCTTCAAAATGGCTTGGCAACTTTCCTGCTCTCGCTGGCTCCCGTCTCCGGGTCTTTATATTCCTTCCAACTGACAGGGTACATCGAATTCCCCGCCTCGCTCGTTGCCATGATCACCCCAAGGTTGTTGCTCGCAGTCGAGAGGTAGTAGTTCGATTGATCGCCAAGGGAGATCTAGGACACAAGTCAGTATTGCCTTGCCCCGCAAGAGAGCTCAGACAACTCACCACCACAGCCCGCACAATATCTCCCGGCCTGAAGCTCTCAAAAATCTTCACTTTATCCTTCTCCGTAGCCCTCACATCCTGCACTCGTATCAAGCCTTGCCACTCTCCGTCCAACACCGTCTCCCCAACCACCAAAATCGCAACTTGAGCTTGTCTGGGCGTGATCCTCGTAACTCTGCAAAGCACTGTGCTGTTCACCTCCGGCAAGATCTCTGCCTTCCCCTTGCTTCCTCCATCCTGCGCAGCAGCAGAAATATTTCTCTCAATCGAAAGTGTAGGTAGTGCCGTAGGAGCAGCAGGCGTAATTTTCGTTAAGCGTTTCTGCGGACCAGCTGGCTTGGGTGGGTTGAGTTTTCTGACTGGACCAAGAATTGAGGCGTAGAGGTTCGAATTGTGGACGTGCGTTCCTGGACCAGGCAGATATTCGCTGACTGGGCCCAGAAGCTGGCCAGGCACCGCAACTGAAGTTACTTGTGCCATTTCGATAGTCCCAAAGGAGACTTCGTGTGAAGGGTTCTGGTCGTTGAAGTGAGGTTGGAGAAAAGTCTACGGTTCAGGGAAGGTTAACCGACGGGTGCTTAAACTGCCCTGTACGAATGTGGCAGGCTTTGCTCCCAGGGCTCCACATGTGGGGCGTTAGGGGCGTTGGTTCGCTGCAACCCCTCAATTGACTTTCTCGGATTACCCCACCCTTTACTCGTCCTCCCCTAACTATTCTGCCCCGCTTCCCTGGTATCGGTGCCAATGGGCCGAACAGCTATTCATAAGCTGCCCGAGTGGGCTTCGGGTCTGTGGATTCCTTGATACTCTCGAGCATTCTACACTACCCGCCCTATCTCGAATTCATCACCGCAATCATGTCTGCCAAGCACTTCATCAACGATCCTACCCATCTTGTGAACACAGCTCTCCAAGCTCTCACTATCACGAACCCATCCGTTGCTCTCGATGCCGAAAACAAGATTATCTACAGACGACCTGGCCATGCACCACAGGTCTCCATAATTTCCGGAGGAGGAAGTGGTCATGAACCCAGCTTTGGAGCCTTTGTTGGAGAGGGATTACTTTCTGCTGCTGTTGCAGGCACGATCTTTGCCTCTCCAAGCGCAGAGCAGATTCGCAAGGCTGTAATGTCGAGAGTGGATGGCGAGAAGGGAATACTGGTCACGGTTATGAACTATACTGGAGATGTTCTGAACTTCGGGATGGCGGTGGAGAAAGCGAAGGCTGCTGGACTGAAGGTTGAGATGTTGGTCGTGGGTGATGACGTTGGAGTTGGACGAACAGCGGCTGGGAAAGTTGGAAGGAGAGGTATTGCGGGGACAGTACTCGTTCACAAGATATCAGGAGCTTTGGCTGCGAGAGGTGCGAGTTTGGAGGACGTTTACAAGGTGGCGAAGTTGACAGCGGATAATCTTGTCAGTGTTGGAGCAAGCTTAGATCACGTCCATGTCCCAGGACGAGCTCCTCCAGATCCGAAATCGGACGAAAATCTGTCTACAGAAGAGGTTGAGATCGGTATGGGTATTCACAACGAGCCTGGAAGCGGAAGAGCGGTTGTTGATCTTCCTGAGCTGGTTTCAAGGATGCTTGCTCAAATGCTGGATGACAAGGACGAAGATCGTGCATTCTTGAAGGTCAATTCGAATGAAGTGGTTCTTTTGATCAATAACCTTGGCGGAGTCAGTGTTCTCGAACTCGGAGGTATCACCGCAGAAGTCGTTGGGCAACTGGAGAAGACATATAACATCAAACCAGTTCGAATCTTGGCTGGAACATATATGACAAGTTTGAATGGACTCGGCTTCAGTATCTCCATTCTGAACGTGGTCAACACGGATATTGGAGGTCCAAGTATGATACAACTACTCGATGCTCCATCTGAAGCGGCGGGATGGGCAGCACCAATCAAGAAGGAAACATGGGAGGCAAAGTCAAGCAGAACAAGAGATGAGTCTGCTTCAGGAACCGAAGAAGTCAAATCCAGCGGACTTAAGGTCAACCCAGAAGCTTTCAAGAACGCCTTAACAGGAGGGCTCGAGAGAGTGATTGCTGCCGAGGCAGACATCACTAAATTTGATACAGTAGTCGGCGACGGCGATTGTGGAATCGGCTTGAAGCGTGGAGCCGAAGGTACGCTCTCTCCATTGCTCTCTCTTTTACAAGTAAATTACTAACTTCCTCCAGCCGTCCTCAAACTCCTCTCCCCCAGTCAACTCACCGGCGACGCAGTCCTCGACCTTAGTAAAATAGTCCAAGTAGTAGAAAACACTATGGACGGCACCTCCGGCGCAATCTACGCTATCTACCTAAACTCCCTGGCGCATTCCCTACGCCAAGGCGCTTCCACCTCCTCAACCGCCACACCCCAAGTCTGGGCCACAGCTCTCCAACAAGCGTCTAAATCCCTCGCTAACTATACGCCCGCTCAACCTGGTGACCGAACACTTGTTGATGCTCTGCATCCGTTTGTGGAAACGTTGGCCGAAACGGGGGACTTGAAAAAGGCGGCTGAGGCATCGAGGAAGGGTGCTGAGGGTACGAAGGGCATGAAGGCTAGCTTAGGACGGACGGTGTATGTTGGCGGGAAGGGCTTCGAGCAAGTTCCTGATCCGGGAGCGTGGGGACTTAGTGAGTTTTTCCTTGGGGTGGCGGGGGTGAAGGGTGGGGAGGAGGGCTATGAGATGGTTTAGTGATGGAATTGGGTCGAGGGAGAATTTGAGCGCCGGGTTTTATGGGTGCTTAGGGAATAGCCTTGCGTTGAGTGTACGTTTCTGAAGTAAGCGTAATAGTGTCTGTCTCTTTGGAATAATATGCAGGAGACATTGCACAAGTCGGTCCAGGTACAATGAAGCGATGCTTGTCCGTAAATAAAACTAGTAATTAAGCAACATGAAATGAAATGAAGAAAAGATTACCACAATGATCATTAGCAGCCTACAAGCAAACAGTAATGCCACCGTCACAAGGCTCAGTTTGATGATTAGCTTAGTGTTACATTCCATTTTTCACAGTTACTGAAAAGATCTGAGATGAGATGAGATTTTGTTGTCCATGCCTAGTAATTACCCGAACTGGTAAGAGAAGGTACAAACCCTCAGATGGCTCACAATCATCATCCTATCTCAATCACACTACCAACAATAGCTTAGATACAGTCGATAAGATGCCTTTGTCAATCTTTCCCTTGTTGTCAATGATCATTATCTCCTTCCTAAACGAGAAGGGAAGGTAGACGAATGAGGGAGCTAGCTGGCTCTGAAATTTTTTAAGCAGATAGTGCCGGATATTTGGAATGTGATGGCTAATTGTATAACAAGTTCAATTTGATAGACATTCGAACAACATCTTGGAGGTAGACTAGTGCGTTGTCGTTAGAGAGGGTAGAAATTGAGACATACTTATATGTATCTTAGTCATCGCTGCTACTCCTAGCTTCATTATGCTCCATAGTCTCTTCTCAGGGAGGAAATGAGCATGCTAGACATACCAGGGAAAGAAGATTCTTGTGAGGTGAGGTGGCACTTGTCATTCGCGTTCAATAGAATGAATACTCTCAACCAAAAGCTATCGCAATGATCATAACATTACATTTATAGAATCGTAGCTCATAACACGTTACGTTACGCCATGCATGCAAGACCAGCGCTGCTAGCAAAATAAATAGACTCCAGGACCACCCAAGTCATGCCATCCATATGTACGTTTCCATTCCATTCCATCCTTTTTCCAGCCAGCCTTCATAAACGCGATAATTATCACCGCCTAGCACCCTTCCCCTCTTGCTCTTTCCTCTTCGCTAGCAAGCTCTTAAACGCGCCCAGCGACTTGTCTAAAGTGTCTTCATTATGCGCGCAGAACTTGTAGCTCTTCTCTTCCGTTATTATTTGCAAACAGTGCACCTTGGTTCTAGAGAGCGGGTCGATCTCAACAGCGTTGATGACGGAGGATAGCGATATTATGAGTATGGGTGAGTATTCCGAGTCGTTCTTGTATAGCGCGATATTCTTGGGTCGAAGAACAACCCAGAGGTCTTTCCATCGGCGGACTCCGCCTTTGGACGAGAGGTAGAGGAGGTAGCCTTGCCAGACTACCCTCTCGGGGTCTTGCTCCACGTTGAAACCGCTCATTTGGCTGACGTTCCGGGCACCAACTATCGGACGCGTGTCCGGTGGTTGGACGGCGAGCGGCTCTTCTGCTATCGAAACCCTAGATTCTCTTCGAGCTTTTGAAATGTCTGTTTCCGACATGTCTGAATGTGATGCGAGCTCGTTTCCAGAGTATTCGATCGTGTGTGATGGCCTTCGCCCTGCAGTGAGTCCCAGGACTTTCGTTCGTGGCGCTCGGGGTATTGGATCGCTGGGTTCCGGAGAACTAGAGCCTAATCGTTCATCGTGCAAACGCCGTTGCTCGTTGTGCTCTTGCATTGCCCGTTCGAAACCACCATACGACCCTGTGACGGTGCCTCCTGGGCTGGCGAGAAGCATTTCCTCTTCCTCCTCCTCAATTCGTGCTTCCATCCTTATGAGGTCGACCCATTCCTCAGCGTCTTTCCTTGACTTTGCCTCAAGGTGGTAGTTTCGTGAGGGCGAGAAGAGCCCAAAGACATTCTGTCGTTTTTGCTTGGGGTCCTTCAGGAACGCCACGGCGGTGAGGTCCGACAGAATGATCTTATGTCTCAATTTGTCTTCTTTTTGATCTTTGTATATGGAGAGAGAGTTCGGTCGAAGAACGAGGAAGATTGGCTTCCATGCCTGTGAATCATGTCAGAAAGGTCTTGAGGCCAAGCCCTATGCGATCATACCTTCGTTTTGCGCGTACGCTTCTGGACATATCCACTCTTGAGTACACGATCGAATTCGAAGCTGCCATTCTGGTTGACTGGAGAAAACGTGTCTAGATTGAGATGCGAATTGCGGATTCGACTGGCAGATGAAGGAGGAGGAAGTGCGACTGCGTCAGGCAGGGGTATTTGTAGAGCTGTTGTACGCTCTGGAATCTGTCGAGGCTGAGATGCTTCCTGCATCGGTGGACTTTGGACTTGGGCCATGATGCTTTGCTAGATTTGACAATTGAGTTTGGGACCCTCGGACCCTGAGGTAGATGCCAACTCCACTCTGATTCTGGAGAGGATGGTAATTGCGCGTGGCGTTTGCTGGTGTCGAGGCTGGCTTCCTTCGGTGAGCGTGAGCGAGAGCGAGAGCATTCAGCCACCTGATTACTTTGTGCCGACGGTGGCTAGCTGGACTGTCAACACCGCAGCATTTGTCGTGTTCGCCGGTCCATCTCGTCTTAAGTATTAAAGTACTGGTACGTGAGCATTGATCGGCAGAAGCTTAAATGAGGACGAAATTCGCGATGGGGTGAATTTGCAGTGAAACCGTGCGGCCAGGATGACGACGGGGATGGATCGCTGTGAGCCAACGACTTGGCAGAGATCGGTGCTAGCAGTTACAGGGTCGCTTCAGGAGGGTTCAGGAGGCTGCTAAAACCGCTGCTTCGTCCGAAAGGAATCTAGGTTCCGTGCCGCATTTCATGCCGAGGGACCAACCAGGAAGTGATTGGGACCTGTTTCTTTGATTCATGTCCCAGAATAAGTATGTGAATGTCTAGATTCCGATAGGTCTCACTCATTCTTCTGTTGACCCGCACGTGACCCAGCGCCAAATCTGGCGGGGTTGACGCGCTAGCGGAGTCCTGCCCGCATCACTCATTCTGATTCATCCATCTCCAGCGGAAAAATACTTGAAATACATCGCGAACTCCGCAAGACTCTCTAACAAGTTGGCAACAGATTCTTCTCTCATATTTCGAAATAACATGAAGCATAATCTGCAAAATGCCTGTCGTCAATCCAGAAAAGCTAGTCGCTTTACAGCGAAATCCAGAAGGCATCAGAAATGTGAGTTGCCGATGGAGGGGCAATTTTGGTATCACTGCTAACACGACCTCGAGATTTGCATCTTAGCCCACGTTGTACGTACCCTTCAAAGCAGACCTTTGCTATATGTACTGACCTTGTCGATAGGATCACGGGAAAACTTCCCTTACAGACGCACTTATTGCCACGAATGGCATCATATCTCCCAAGCTCGCAGGCAAAATTAGATACCTCGACTCTCGCCCAGATGAACAAATTCGGGGAATTACCATGGAATCTTCCGCTATCTCTCTATACTTTTCCATGTTGCGAAGATCTGCACCAGATGCAACACCTGAACAAAGCGAATATCTCATAAATTTGATAGACTCGCCTGGGCACATCGATTTCAGCAGCGAAGTTTCGACAGCCTCACGTCTCTGCGATGGCGCAGTTGTCCTAGTGGATGCTGTTGAAGGTGTCTGCAGTCAGACCGTGACTGTGCTTCGGCAGACTTGGGTTGAACATATGAAGCCATTGTTAGTGATTAACAAAATGGATCGGCTCATCACAGAGCTGAAGATGACTCCTGGAGAGGCCTACACACACTTGACCAAAATACTCGAGCAAGTAAACGCAGTTCTTGGAAGCTTCTTCCAAGGCGAGCGTATGGAAGAGGACCTGAACTGGCGAGAGAGAGTCGACGAAAGAATTGCCGCTGCTGCTAAAGAAAAAGAAAGACTAGACGAAGAAAATACTACTGGTACCAATGGCTCAGTCGATACCGAAAGCATGACGCCTAGCAACCAGGAGTTCGAGGAGAAAGATGATGAAGACCTCTATTTCGCTCCAGAAAAAAATAATGTTATATTTAGTAGTGCCATCGATGGATGGGCCTTTACTGTCAGACAGTTCGCCAGCCTTTACGAGAAGAAATTGGGAATAAAACGTACGGCGATGGAAAAGGTCCTTTGGGGAGACTTCTACTTAGATCCCAAAACCAAGAAAGTTTTGGCACAGAAGCACTTGAAGGGCAGAGCTCTGAAGCCGATGTTCGTCCAGCTTGTACTGGACCAGATTTGGGCCGTATATCAAGCAACTACTGGTGGCGACAAGGGGAAGGGGTGCGTGGATTTCTTTCTCTTCCCACTCATGTTAATTATCAAAATGCAATCTTATCATATTCTGACTTCTTCCATTTAGTGATCCAGCCATGACTGAGAAAATTACGAAATCCTTGAATATTACTCTACCACCACATGTAACACGTTCACGAGACCCTCGAGCGATCCTCACTACTCTCTTCAGTGCATGGCTTCCTCTATCTACAGCGCTTCTAGTTTCTGTGATCGAATCACTTCCTTCGCCGCCTGTTGCTCAAGAGGGACGACTGCCTGCTCTCATCGATGCATCACCCGGCTTTACCCATGTGGATCCTACCGTTCGAGAAGCTATGATCAAGTCGAAGAGCTCAAAGGACGATCCAGTCGTGGCATATGTTAGCAAGATGGTCTCAATTCCAGAGAGCGAACTTCCGGAGAACAAACGCCGAGGAGGTGTTTTAAGTCCAGAAGAAGCAAGGGAGATGGGCCGCCGAAAAAGAGCAGAAATTGCAAGAGCTCAAGCTTTGGAAAATGGCACCGCCGAGGATCCTATTGAAGGCCTTACAGATACACTTAACAGTACAACTATTGAAGATGTTAAAGTCGACGAGAAAGAGCCTGACCGTGAGCATCTTATTGGATTCGCACGCATTTATTCGGGCACGCTTTCTGTTGGTGATTCTGTTTATGTTCTGCCACCAAAATTTACGCCGGCACATCCTCACAACAGTCCTGAACCACAGAAAGTTACGGTTACTGCTTTGTACCTCCTGATGGGTCGTGGTCTTGAGCCGCTTACTTCAGTCCCTGCTGGCGTAGTCTTCGGTATTGCTGGATTGGAAGGCCACATCCTCAAATCAGGGACAATATGCAGCCAACTGGAAGGCAGTGTCAATCTGGCAGGTGTAAATATGGCCTCTCAGCCCATTGTTCGAGTGGCACTCGAACCAGTCAACCCCGCAGATCTTGACAAAATGATTCGTGGACTCAGACTGCTCGTTCAAAGCGATCCTTGTGCTGAATACGAGCAATTTGAAAGTGGCGAGCATGTTCTGTTGACAGCAGGAGAATTGCACCTGGAGCGATGCTTGACTGATCTGCGAGAGCGGTTCGCTAGATGCGAGATTCAGGCTGGTGAGCCGATCGTGCCTTACCGAGAGACAATAGTTCGAGCAGAAGAAATGAAACCTCCAGCGAATAAGGATCTCGGGAGAGGGACTGTGATCGCGACCACCACTTCAAAACAAGTTACCCTTCGACTTCGTGTCAGGCCTCTGCCAGCCGAAGTGACAGAATTCTTGGGAAAGAACGTGACCGCTATCAAAAGACTTTACTCTGATCGACAGGCAGCAGAAAAGCGGACAGATCACAAGGAATCTCAGGATTCTAGCGAACAGGAAGACGTTGATGAGGATGACTTAGTCGATAACTCGAAAATTCTGTCACTCGCGGAGTTCAAGAAGCAATTACAAGTTACATTTGAAAGTGTTAAAGGCCAACGTGAGATTTGGGCAAATGCTGTCGAACAAATCACAGCATTCGGTCCCCGAAGGACTGGAGCAAATGTCCTGATAGATGCCACCAAAGATTGCATTTGCGGGCGATTGTATGTCACCTCTCTTCCACTCTCTAACATCAATTAACATGTTGCAGTCTTCGGGATTCAGCAGAAGAGAAAGAGCAAGCTGTTGGTGATACATTACAAGCCCGCGACTTCTCCGACAAAATTGGTTATGCTTTTCAACTTGCTACAGCCCAAGGACCCCTGTGCAATGAGCCAGTCCAAGGCATTGCTGTCTTCCTCGAGGAAGTCACTTTGGCACCATCAACCGACGACGAGTCCTCTGCGCGAGATAAGCTGGGAAGGCTCACTGGAGAAGTAATCAAGACAGTCCAGCAAGCCATTAGACAAGGCTTCTTGGACTGGAGCCCCCGCCTATTACTTGCCATGTACTCTTGCGAAATCCAAGCAAGCAGTAAGCCCACCCCATCCCTTCACAAAACAGCTCGCTAACATTTCTTGCAGCCGAAGTTCTAGGCCGAGTCTACGACGTAATCACACGCCGCCGAGGTCGCGTCCTCTCGGAAGCTATGAAAGAGGGCACGCCCTTCTTCACAATTCTATCCCTCCTCCCGGTCGCCGAGTCCTTCGGATTCAGCGACGAGATACGGAAACGCACATCCGGTGCCGCCTCTCCTCAACTGATCTTCCAAGGTTTCGATATTCTAGATGAAGATCCGTTTTGGGTTCCGTTCACGGAGGATGATTTGGAGGATCTGGGAGAGCTGGCCGATAAAGAGAATGTGGCGAAGAGGTATATGGATGGTGTTAGGAAGAGGAAGGGACTCATGGTTAGTGGGAGGAAATTGGTGAAGGATGCGGAGAAGCAGAAGACGTTGAAGAGGTAGCTGCTGGAGTTGTGTATATGCAAGTTCTGTTAACCTCATTATCCTGACATATCTGGAACAATCTTCTTGGTGTTCTTGCTCAAATCTCCTAGTCTAACAGAAACAATTAACAAAGCCTCAAACTCATTGTGCCATCTCACAGGGAACAACGAGAGACGACCATGAAGACATTCGTAGAGGCGGCCGCATCAGTCATGTGATCGCTTAATCCAATGTTCACGCCCCTTTTGTTTACTTTCGTTTCCCTTACAGAATCCAATCATCCAGGCTTAGCTAGAATATTTGAGATATTTCTTGGTTTGAATGTACCATTGGAAGTCTGTACAATATGATATATAGATCTTGCTGAGATGCCCAGGCGGCTCAAGCCGCAGCACCAGCCGCAGAGCGAATTTTCATTGTACCGATCAGACCCCGAACAACGAACCTCGAGCTACATCCACATTGCACTACCTTCAATTAGTACAATAAGTACTCTCCAATCTACCACCAACCCAAGTACAATCAAATCACAACCACAACCTCTCAATCTTCCACATGTCTTGGTACAATGGAGACCGATCCAGATCATCCAATCTCTGCCGTACCGCCGCTGCTATCCTCGCCATCCCTGTCAACGGCCAGGCACCACTACCAAGACCACCAAACCCTCCCGAGAACGATGAATACTGTTTGGACTGCCTCCTCTCCGGCTGCTGTCTCCGCTGCTTGGCCTGGGCCACGGAATTACCGTATTGTTCATTGTGTTTGGGGCGTTGAAATGGAAGGGCGCTTTTCAGGCTGGAGAGCAATCTGGGAATGCTGGATACCACGGAGGAAAGTAGACATGAATGTACTACAGCAGCTGGGGATGGTGACTTCGTGAATAAGCACACTCCACCTTGGCGGGGACAATGACTTGAATCACAAGCACTGTGACTCTCAGCACGCACTATCTAGCAGCCTATAAACCTCTCCTTTCTCGTGAAAACTTTCCTTCTCTGTATCCGAGTCTCCAAAGCCCCCAAACCACAGCGGAAATGCCTCGGTATCAGGAAGAACAGCTCTCAAAAGCCTACCCCAATCTCCAAAGAAACTCAGTCCTAACCACATTTTCTATTCCGGAAACCATCATGTCTGACTCTCTCTCGACCGGGCCCCTCGAGAACATAGTCCTCTCGAGCGAAAGGCCCATCATTCTGCAAAACCCGAACTACCACGCCCCACGACAAGACTCAGCCTGGAAGCCGTGGATCCCAAAGTTGCTGGTAGCGCTATTCATTGTATTGGGTTTAGCGTTGGTGCTGGCGGTTGTGCTTGTTATACTGGCTGTGATGGGGTATCTGGGGAAGGAGAGGGTGGACGTGATTGATGTTGTGCAGCCGACGGCTACAGCAACGGCTACGGCGCGTGCATTGGGCAACATGGCTGGTGGTGGGGTTCATATGGTGGTGGAGAGTAGTGCAGGAAAAACAGCAAAGACAGTGGGTATTTTGATGGCGGAAGTGATGTTGGGTTGGACGCTTGTTTATCTATTTGAGAAGTTTGAGCATAGGGAGAAGAAGACCGAGAGTCGTGGGAGAGAGAAGCGAAGACGTAATCGAAGCAGTGGCAGCGGGAGCAGTCGAAGTCGCAGTCGAAGCAAGTGATTGGAAAAGGGCGGAGGCTTAGTGGGAAGAGTGAACGCAGAGGAACGTGTTAAACGCTGTATTAGATTGTCACACATGAACCACGAGTGCAGTCAGTTTGGGTGACTTCGAAGCTTTTAGGACTGGTACATAGGCAAATTCAATGGTGTCTTCCCTAAGGCTGAGTTTTCGAGATCCTGTTGACTCATTCGTTCTTCGGGTCAAACGAGAACAGATTAAATGCTTCGTTGGTCTGTATGTACTAAAGAGAAGCCGTACATTGTAATACACCATGTCAGATAACAGTATTGCCAGCAGGATGGTTTTGATTACACGAAGACCACTTGGCAGATTGAACTGGAAGTGGCTAGTTGAAGGGAGTCCCTGAGCAGATTGTAGCAAAAATAACAAAGAGCATGCAGCAAGCAAACATACGGACACCGCTCGTACGGCTTGAAAAATTATGTGACTTGAGTTTCAATTTGCTAGAGACCTTGATACATTAAGCTAGAGCAGAGATGCTGAATATCCTAGAACTTCAAGGACAATCCTGAAAAGAAGGGCTTAAATATTCCACAACTTCTAGTACATTCGTTCCGGATGAGAGAACTTGAACGTACAAGCTCAATGAGATACAATATGATACAATTGAGATTCTATGATACATCATCTTCTGAGCGATTTGTACTTGTCAGAGGCGTGCCTAGCCTCCCACCCTCTCGCCTTCTGCTTTGGCTTCAGTGCCACAACCTTCTTTCTCTTGAATTCGATATCAGCACCCTCGATTCCGGCTCTCTCCATGACACCAGCGGTTCCCTCATCCCATATGCTGCGGAAGATGCTCATTCCAATGGGAGTCACGTTACATTTATCCACGAATCGCCTCAGACTGAACGCATCTCGTTGGATCTTCTCTTTTAATGAAGCAATATCGAGTGTCTGTCCAGGTTCCTGCTGCAATACAAACACAGAGTAGCGGTGATACGGCGATCCTTTCTGTGCAAATGGCGGCGTCCAAGGATGTATGAGTTGTGCCTCGGTCGCCTTGGAAAGGGGAAGGGAGGTCTCTGTTGGCGAAAATGGAATATTGGCGGCAAGGTAGTGGCATCTAGAGCCAAAATCGTCCTTATCAATGAGGGGAACATCCGAGTCAATCACGACAACAGTAACAAGTCGTTCTCCTTTATCGAAAACTTGTACTTTCAACCTGGGAGGCACTTCGCTGATTCGAGAATCGACAAACTCGCCAGGTTGGACATTCTTTTGTCTAAATGCGAGACGGACTTCAGCCGTGGGTTCGAAGAATGGTAGGACATCTGGGACGACACCGAACTGCTCTATGCGCTGGACGATGACCTTGCGTTGGTATTCTCGCCATTTCCTGTCTGCCAGGTAGCGGTAAATGGGTTTGGTCATGTCGCCTGCAGGAAATTAGCACTCAGACTCCGGAGGCCTAGAAATTTGCATACCTTGGCCATCCTCGAACCTCTTCTTGATCAACGGATCATTGATATCTGCTTGGATCTTCAGATACTCTAGATGCCGCCTCATGCTGTCCAGCCTGGTCTCCTTGAACTTCTCTCCTCCCTTTATGGTCGCAGGGTCCATGGCCACCAGATTCGATATGCGCAACCTCTCCTTTGCAATCAATGCCAGCTTCTCTTCCCTGTCTGCCTGCAAAACCTTGCGTGCTTCTTGAAAACATTGGTATGGTAATTGCTCAAAAGGAATGTTTTCGGAGGTCTTGATAGCTGCGCGGCGACGTCTTGATCCAATTGGAAACACGCCGGTTTTCATCAGCTTCTTCTCTTCTTTCGAACTCGTCACAGTCTCGGGGTCGTAGATGGGCGTGGGTGTAAAGGAGACTGTCTCGGTGACAGCTTTTTCGTTCAACCGTGAGGAGCTAGTAAACATTCGAATTGTCCTTCCAACCTGACATGAAGCTTGAGAAGTCTGTAGACATTGCGTCAATGGCCTTGCGGCCTTCTGACAGGCTGACATTATTGCTGTGATGAATGTTAACGATGCTTCTCAAATTTGTCCAAGCATTTGCGGAAGATGCCGAGCGTCCACAATTTTCTGGGGCTAGCTTCATCTCTCACTTCAACGACGACAAGCATTGTCAACATCGCCGAAATACATCGACAATGGCTTCGAAAGGTCTTCAGAGCTTCTCGAGAAGCTTGAAGACTCTCCGAGCTCTCAATGCAAGCTCGAAAGACCCTTTAACGGTACGAGATACCTGTGAAAATACATTTTCTCTGCTAAACTGGACCTCTAGCAATGTCTTGCACCACGGCTCTCGAGGTCAATGGCGACAGAGACCTTATTACCCTCCCAAATATCACGAGAATATGATCCAACTTTCCTCCAAACCGCCACAGATCCAGCTTTTGAGATCCAAGGTACGTCCTTCCCTCATTCCCTCGGCACCCCTTCTAACGCCGAGCAGATTCCGTCCTCACAACCATTTACAAATTCCCTACCATGGAACCCTTACGCTTCGAATCCTACGCTAGCAAACACTTACACCTCCCCTTACGCCGAGACATTCTACATCGCGCTGTAATCTTCGAAGGTGATTTCACCCGGCAAGGCACTGCATCTACCAAGACACGCTGGGAAATTCACGGTTCGCATCGCAAGATTCGGCCTCAGAAAGGCATGGGTATGTCACGTTTGGGGACCAAACAATCGCCAATGTTGAAAGGCGGAGGGAAATCTTTTGGTCCGCACCCCAGAGATTTTGCTACTGGGCTGCCGAAGAAGATGTATGATCTCGCGTGGAGGACCGCGCTGAGCTGGCGGTATAGAAGGGGGGAGCTGATTGTGTGTGAGGACGGAATGGATATTGAGCATCCGAAGACAAGATTTGCGAAACAGATTTTCGAGCATAATCACTGGGGTCGGGAAGATGGGAGAAGTTTGGTTATTACAGGGAGCTTCAGGAAGAATCTCTTCAGGGCGTTGAGACATGCTGGGGAGGATGGGAGGATACAGATGGTTAAGGAGGTGGATGTTAAAGATTTGTTGGAGTTGGGCAGGGTCATCATTGAGAAGAGGGCGTTGGATGAGATTCTGAGCGAGCATCAGAGTGACCTCATGTCGAAGGTCAGAAGCACTGTATAGGTATCGTATGGAGAATATATGAAGAGCAGCGTGTAGATATATGTAACAATTACTGATGACATCCAGTTTTTTGTAGTGGCACAACTGCGGAGTTTCTCTTCGAGGCCACTGTGTGTACACTTAATCGAGCAAGTTTTCCAGTCTTCACGCAGAATAGATCCCTAGAAGCTCAGTGGCCTCAGAATGTATTTGTTGGACAAGGAATACATAACCAGATCTTGCAGTCCAGGTTGGATCATACCTCATCATTCCTTTCTCAAAGCGTACTTGTCAGGAGCATCATCGAACGAAGCCACTGCTATCACCTGGCAGTTTCGCCCATCCTCTTTGGAGAAATCCCTCTCTCCGTCTTAATCTCGTTAGGCATCAAGATCATGTTCCACCTCATATGAGTGCATGGAGTTGAAAATACACTTCGCATTTCACAGCTATCTTCATCTAGTCGGGACCATTTCTCTCCACAAGGGTCGAATGAAGCACGAAACATCAGACAAATATCTTACTGTTAAATGTAGGCCGGCTGTCGGTCAGTTTCTTGTGCTTCATTGTACAAATATATCTACAATTTTCCTCGCCACTACTCTTCTATTGCTTCACCGGCGTCAAGCGACAACTGTGAGGTGTCACCAAACTGTGCCGCAATCCCGCCATTTCATTATTTCCCATTTACTGATAATTTCCACATTGAGGAACACTGACAAAGCATTGAAAACTCGCTTCGTTCACTCATTTCTGATATATCATCTGCTATCTCGTCCCTTAAACAATTTTGCTCCATTTATACACACTTTAACTTTCTGTGCAGGATCAGTAGTCTTCTTCACACTGTTTCTTAACGCCTTTTTCATCCTATACCTTCTTCCCATGCCGTGGCACTTTACTCACGCGCTCAGCTCAAGGGTCTACATCGGCCCTCACTCCGTCTCCCCAGAGCTGGCCGATGATCGTCAATCCTCAGATCCCATACAGAACTTGGCAAGTTCCACAAACGAGCCAATCCCTGATCATCCTTCCCTTAAACTTGGCGACGTCAACACGTGAAGTGTCCCACGGGCCATGAGAGAGGTATTAAAATAATATCGTCACTTCTATACGAGCAGTATTCATCCCCCTTCATAGGCCCACAGTGCTCAATCTCTCCTCAATTCTTTTTTATTCTCTCACAATTATTCTGATTTTCTCATTTATTTACTTTCTACCAATGGAACCAATAGCTCAGATTCTTCAGCTCCCAATCCATTCCGTGTTTTATTGATCCTCTCCTATCCATTCCTCCCCTCTCTTCCCTTCCAAGGCATCTTCACGCCTCATATCCTAATTTCCTCTCAAGAGTGTTCCGAATCATCGAACTATCATTGATTTCTTCAAGTTCGCCATCACCTCTACCTGAGAACTCTCAACTTTTTTTCTCCCTATTTGAGGTCTCTACGGACCCCAGAAGTCTCCCTCGTACACAATTTCATAGCAACAGACGCAAGCCTCAATTATCACCCTCTTGCTCTGTCCCACCGATGCACTAACTCGAAACAACCCACTGCGCCTCACACAAAAAATCAAATCACATCGCCCCCCAACAACCACTACTCTCTTGCCCAGCACCGCACTCCCCCAACCCGCCGGACTTTCCACCCGCCAACCACTCCTCTCTGCCTCATTCTCTCACGGACCCGGATATCCCATCCGTAATCACATCACCAATTCCTGCCAGAATTCGTCCGGCTTTTCCCTCCGCTCCCTTTCCGCAACGTTGTGTTGTGTCACCTCACCCAACCTCCTCCTCCCGGAACAACAATCCGTGGCTGAGACCTCCGTCACCTAAATTAACATCGCAGCTTAAACGGGCATACATCATATCTCCACCGCTGGACCTCAATCGTGGTCTCTCAGCTCGCGGGGTATACACCTGCCGCCTCCTCCCAGAATCCGAATATTTTTCGTTTCTCTCTCTCTCTCTCACAAAAAAGGATTGGTTGCCAATTTCTTCTCGGTTCGGGAGTACACGTCGAAGGTCTCCAAGTCACAATATTGCAATTGATACGTTTCAAGCACTTCATTATTCATTCGCTTATGTTACATCTGCCATTCGCCTTACAACGAATCCTTTCTTCTTCTTGCTTGCAAAAGTTCTCCAGCAAAAGCATGCTTTTGTTCTTAATCAGCTACATCGCGGCCATCCCATCGTGGTATCATACGCCAAAGCAAACCCCCCGCCAACGCAACATGGAGACGGTCCTACTTTTTTTTATCTATAGCAGCCAGCGCTCAAACCATCCTCCAATTTTCGTACCTTCGTATATTCTTACAACCCAGCAGGAACATGTACAGCTTCTGCGATGGAGGTGTAGACATGATAGCTACGCCTCGAAATCCTGGAACAGATATATTCTCAATTTATGATTCGTTCAGCTTCGTGCTAACATACCCAGATGCCATGAATTATTACAATCTCAATTGAAGCCAGCGAGGAATACGGATGGATCCTGAAGGTCTGAAGGACCACCAGGCATATTCGGGATCCGCTGATTCGCCATCATCTGCAGACCTCGCGATCGCAGTACCCTATCATGGGGTCCGAGCGAGATGGCCTCATCGTCAGGACTATCCGCCAAGTTCTTCTTCCTCTCTTCGGGTGGCGTGTCCATTTCGCTGATTCCCGAGTCAGTCCTCTGGTGGTCGCCGTGCTCTTCGCTGACTGAGGTGCGACTGGAGTTTTGTCGAGACATCGAAGTTTCGGGAGAGCTTGATGAGGACCGGGAGTGGTGGTGGGAGGCTTTGGCTGGTCCAGAAGTTGGTTGCTGAGGATGATTTTGCGATGCAGCAAATTGTTCTGCCCAATTTTGGTATCCAGCTGTGGGCCAGTACCGTGCAGGTTGCGACACAGTGGCAGATTTTGGACGAGATGCATTCGAGCCGGACCTGGACATAGCCATTGCGTCAGATATGGAATTACGCCGCGACACATCCTGCGATTCGTTGGACGGAGAGCTCGGATTCGAGTTGAGATATTGTTGTGGATCATCATCCATTCCAAACATGGCACTTTGTGGGGGATTTTCGAATTCCTCGGCAATCCGTGCGAGTTGAGATTCGAGGCACTTGTCGATAGCAGGATGATTGCACTCTTTGTGCTCAAGGAGCAGGGCAAGAATTTTGTTGCGTTCTTGCTTTGCCTCCTCTAGACAAGCCTTCATCCAGTGATTTTGGCGTTCCAGCTCATTAAAATTCTCCATCATATGCTCAGTGGCGACCTTCTTCTTTTGGCGGCATTTACTAGCAGCCATTCTGTTGCGCTCAAGTTTTCGCTCTTCCTTAGCTCTCTTCTCTTCTTCAGTCTTCTGCTTCGTCTTCCGGGGACCCCGCTTCTTCTTAGGTTTTGGAATTTCATCAGTTGAGTTTGCTGTAGTATCTGCTTTTCTCTTGGTTGCTGGTTCTGCAGACATGACATTCTGGTCTGATTTTATGCTCAATGCTTGAGGTCCATCAATCTCACCAGATGGTTGATTCGCGGAGAACGGCACAGCTTGTATTTCTTCCCTATTGTGCGTGGGAAAATTTTGTACGAAACTATTTGCCATCAATCCAATCCCGAGTTCAGCACCGGACTGCTGCTGATCCACCGGCAATACCTGGGTGTATGAGATATCAGCATATGGAGTGTATCCGGTTCCTTGTGCATTCCAAGAGCCAAATCCTGGGGTCAGGGAACCGAACTGATCCAAGAATTGGCTATCAAGGATATTGTCGAGGTCTTGATGTGAGCTTGGATCTTCCGAATTTGTTGTGGATGAATTGAATAGAGCAGGATCCATGGCAAACATATTATCATAGCTGTTTTTCCCAGCTGAGTGGTCGGTATTGAAGTAGCCACGCTCGGAGCTTCCCATGGTGGCCATTTCTCGAAGATTCAGGTGCGAAGGATCTTCGCGGTACGATTCACTTAGTTCAAGCTGCCGCGTGAGCTGACGATTGTAGCTAATAGCTCGAAATCTTGGAAATGCAGACTTCAAAGCAACTGTCAATCGTATCTCATAGGAAAAGCCTTATGTCGTTTTTTTCTCTCTAGATAACAAAAAGCCTGCGGTGGTAGTGATTTCTCACTAGAGTGTCTTGTTCTCTGAAAGCTGTTCCTTTCGAGGCGAAGCCGATCACTTGAGGAGTCGATTGAAGGGTATGGATTGTGAAGTGGGGCGTATATGAGATCACCATGAAATCTTCCAGATTGTGACTTGTAGGGTGTCAATTGAGGCTCGTAAGTGATGTATGTGATGGCTTTCGTCGCAGCAATTGCTAAAGGAGCATTAGATTAGCTAGAGGTCACTTGAAGCAGTCCATGACATATCAACAGACGATCGTCAATTGCATACCTTTCAATGAACGAACTTGATTTGAAGCTATTGCTGTGGAGGCTGCTTCGCCTGGCGAAGTGCTTGCGAATGGCCTTCCTGTCCACAGCTTTGCATGAAAGCACGAGCGTCCGAGATGTTGCGAAATCGTTTGTTGTTGTCGGATGTTCACAGAGAGGCGATTTGGTACCTGGGGCAGGACCAAGGGAGGGATGACAATATGGGGGGAAGGTGTCGAGCCAGCGCTGAGGCTAAAATCGGGCGAAGCTATCAACACCTGGCGTAGCTTGGTCTGGGCTAGTAAACACAGCGGTTAGGGGTCGCGGATGGTATTTCGCACAGTCGCTGGCAACGAAAGCTCTTCTCTTCGGACCCAAACTTTTTGTGTAAGAGACAAAAATGGAAGCTACACGAAGCAAAGCTATATAAGGTAGGTAGATGCTCGTGATGGACCCTGTGCCCATCTTGCCCGCCACATCATGGCCACAGCTCCAGCTGCCGGACCCTTTTTCCTGTTGCTGCAGCAGGGATTATGACGAGGAGGCGCGAGGCACGTCTGCTTAGATGGCATTCTGCAACGTTGAAAGAGGGGGGGGGGTTTCTGTTGAACCGCCAATTCTGACAGGGCGCCGCAGCAGCAGCAGCAGCTGGGATGCGGTGCAGGGACAGCCAGCTAGCCAGGATCAGAAAAATTTGTAAAGGCGGCATCACCGCCTTGCCCATCAAGGCAACACTTTTGCAGGCAGTTTCATGATCTCCTCCAGCGCTCGGAGATATGCCCAAGCTAGAAGAATCCATTTAAAGCCGACAGACAGATGCCCATTATCGCGCTGCTGCACTGGATACTCAGAGACGTACTGCCGAGGAACGTCGCTTCATAGCAATAGCAGGCGTGCACATGAGCGTGCTGGGTCCACCAATGAGCGACAATTGCTCGGTCGCATGGCCTCAAAGTCAGTGTCTGCAAGCTGCTAGCTGCTGTGCTGCTGTGCTGCTGTGCTGCTGTGCTGCTGAGTTTGCGCGCGGAGCTTTCTTCCCGCAGCCAATAGTCAGCCAGTGCGCGAACACCAGCAAGCAATTCCCTCCGGCCCTCCAGGGCGGGGCCCCCTCCCCCCTCCCCGCTACTCGTGTAGCTCGTGCTGGGGGAAATAAAGGCTTGCCCTGTCTCTATCAGCACGAGCCTCAGCAAGGGCCGACACCCAATCATTTGACCAGAATCAGTCCAATTGTGGGGCCGAACCTGCTAGAATCACCCTTCAGGGGTAGGGGTTTGTTTATCCCAGATGCCAAGTAGGCTGCAGTTGCAGTTTGCCAGCATCTCCAGGAGCCCTTCCTATCGAACGAGGACCCTAACCGTCTCTTTGCTCTAACAAGTAAAGCGTCCGCTGAAGACGCACAGCTGGTGCTCGATCGCCCGCCAGATTCTCGATGACGACGACAGCAGCAGCGGCAGCAGCAGCAGCGGGGGGCCGGCGTCAGGTTAGTCTGCTTACGTTGTAGTCTGCTTAGCCTGCATAAGTCTTGTCAGACGAGAGAGAACATCGAATTCTCAATTCCCATCTTTGGTAATCGCCAATCGAGCAGGGGTCGCTGAAACAGCTGTAGATCACCTTTCCGATGCTCGGGAAATCGGAACGGAGACTCTGCTCAGATCGTCAAGAACAGAAAGCAGGAAGGAATCGCTGGAGCCTGACTCGCTTTGCGCAGGCACGTTTTGCTGCAGATAGGTGAAGATTGTGTGCCGTCTGTACAAGGTTGATGTACCGACTACCGATCAGCTTGCTACAGTAAGAAGGTCATCCCCCACCACGGTTTCCGGAGGTTACCTCCTTCGTCATGAAAGCGGGACAACCACCTCGAATTTTGGAGGGATGCTTAGATAATTGGGCCGAGGATAACAACAGATAATACCAGCGTGAAAGCGCTGGAATTCTAGAACAGACAGAAGCCGTAAAGTGGGTTGTCTGAGACTGTGTGTCCAAATGGCAAAAGGATCAACGTGAATGACGCTCTGCACGTGATTCGTCCCCTCATTTTCACCAAAAGGGGAAAAAGATAAACTGCTGCGGTGCTTAAATAGAGTCTGAAATCCCTGATTTGCTGCGAGAGAACGCGATTTTTGGAATTGGAAGTATTTGTGATTATGGAAAGTTATTTAGTAAACTCTCACTAAAGTGCCGCCTACTGCCCTACATGGTCGTGCACATCAACCAGTGTTGACATATAAACTTCAAGAAGAATATTTGGCGCTGTCATGGGGAGGGGTCTATCTCGAGGAGCTGCAGTAGTAGTCCAGCAGATTGCCTCGGTGTTTAATTTTTGCCCATAACTTTCTTTTATTCTTGCGGCAGGTGCATGGGAAAGCGACTCGGTGGGTTCCTATCTTGAACACAAACCAGCTAGTGCTGCACGTGTCTTGCTTCTTTTCTGGGACGAAGTCTCTATGTCTCTCGTTGAGTCAAACCGCTGTATAGCTCTGATAAGATTGTACTTGAAGTCTCAGCCTTGTCTCAGCGCTTTCCTCCTCCTCAGCCACTTCCACGGTGATAGTCCCTGCATACAGCGCATGGCGAAGTGCTAGCCTTCTACTTGTTTCCCGGTAATTCGGTCGAAGACACCCGCACAACAGACTTCAAGTGCTTTTGGCGGTTATGTCACTGTTCATACAGTCCTGTTCATTTCTTCAGCGGCCACACAGTGACAATCCAGGTACAGTCCAGTATCCGACGCCTCGGATCAAGCACCTAGCCCCTCAGCTAAGATGGACAGCGATGAATGGCAGAAACTGAAGGTCACGGAAGCCCGAGCTCCTGAATATCGAGTTTATTCTCCAAGATTCAGGTTCAAAATTCATCCCCGTGGATCGAAAATATCGAAGTCTGACTACGATGTCGTTGAGTCCGCTTGCAATTGGGCAGCCTGCAGCACCCTGTCAATGCCGAGTTCGCAAAGGCTTCAGCGTTCAACTCGGGAATTCGGGAGTCAAGCGACCTTGACAAACCTCAGTCACCTTTCAGGGTATTCTCCTGGCTTATGGCATCTAGCCTTTGGGATCGCCGTACAGCGCCTTGTACATGAAAGTCTAATACGCCTCAGAGGCTACAGCCCTATCAACAATGAATAAATCCACACTTCACGATAAAGGACCGCCGAAAGCCAGCTCCAGCCCTCTCGATCTTCAACGCATCCCGAATCAGACCTCTATCGAGACGCATTGAGGTTTTCGCCACCACCAACGACAAACACCTTCGCTCTTTCAGATCCTCTTACACATTGCTGTCAACTTCGATACACCTCTCAAGTATGATACTCTCGAACCTTCGGCCTCTCGTCGGACACAGCGGAGAATTCTTGCTTTCTTCTGGAGACCAAACTAACTCCAAAACGTCAATAATTTCCCCCGCCCAAGCCCGTCATTCGGGGCCACGAGTAAGCTCCAACCCCTCCCTCCTTCTGAGATCTCAGGAACTTTAGAGCAGCGACGAACAGGCATGCGCATGCTCGAAAGCGCCACCATGCACCTTTTGCACAATTTCTTGGTTCCACCGCTTGACAATCTCATGTCAAACGGAGAGGCCCTCCGCTCGCTGTCCGTGCCTCGACAATTCAGGATTCTCGTCCACCCCCTCCAACACCATTTTTCCGTCCATTAGGACTCCCCACGAGGCAGCATGTCACTGTCACTGTCATTGTCAGGGTCCTCGGTTATCTCGCCATGTTCTGGAAGGGTTGAGTAACACTCTCGAATGAGTGGGTACATTCTGCGTCAGAACCACGCCACAATGACTTCACGCTCTTGAAAGAAAATATAAGGTTTCCCCCTTCCGCATATCTTCTGACAGCACGATTCAGAGTTTCCTCATGCTCGAAGGAATATGGGATTCAAGATCTCGCTTTTGCAAGGGAGGAAAGTGAAGTCCGGGATCGAAGGGCCTAGACCGCGGGCGATGGGGGGTAGATTCTTGATTTCTTGGGAATCGGAAGGGGTAAATGGATGCCAAGAGGGGTGATTGGTTCAGTGAAAGCGGAGAGAGTGGAATTGTGGTGGTGTGGCGAACTTTCGATGGGAGTTGAAGATTCTGTCTGCCGAGGAGGAAGCTCAGGGGAGCAGGTCACGTGAGTTGAACGGGGAACGGCCACTTCCTTTCATTTGAGATGTTTCTCCGTCAAACAGAATTTAAGAATGTAGAAGGTAGGTCCAATAGATCACTCATGATCACGAAATCTCAATCTGGATTTCAAAGTTGTCCAAATGGTGCTGCCTCACGAGCCGTGACCTCGATTCGCCTCCCTGAAAATGAGCAAAATAGGCACGCTTCGGCCACCGTACTAACACGCGAAAAATCCACCTGACCAGGCGACGCGTCAAAAATCGCGTCTCCTTCGAATATCAATTAACTGCTTCACCAAATCGACCAGCACCTCTCTTTTGTCCACCAACCCTCAATCCCCTCAATCCCCTCAATCCAACCTCCCCCATCGAAACCCCCTCTCTCATCAAAAAATGGCAGACCCTCTTTCTACTCCGCGCCTAACATCGCCCCACCTCGAGCACTTCACAGCCCGCACAATCCGGCTCGTAGGCCGTGTCACGCAACTGCGCGGCGACCTGGCCACTCTAGACTCCGACGGCGCTGTCACAGCTCACCTGAATCGCGACTCTCACTTAACGGTCGGAAATTGGATCGAGGTTGTGGGAAAGGTGAATCCAGATTTGTCAGTGAGGGTGTTGGTTTCGAGGGATTTGGGTCGGGATGGTGAGTACTTCCAAACGAGAGAGGGGGGAGGGTGGGAGTGAGAGCGAGAAAGGAGCGGAAAAGGCAGAGGCTAACAAAAGATGATGCAGTTGATTTCGAGGCTGTTAGGGCAGTGGTTGATGCTACGCATCGGTATAAAGAGATCTTCTACTCGGAGTAATGGAGCGCCCTAAATGAACGGATGATGGATGGCTGAAGGGACTGGACTTGCAGTGAGGAGCTACCAGGGCATTGGGGTGCAATGGATGTCAAGCAGAGATCATGACGGCTTGATGGGATATTTTGCTTCGGACTGGCGTGGGATAGGAATTGTGGGAATGGGAATGCTATGATGTCTAGGACATGCTGGCAGATGATTCATGAACAAATGAAAATATTTTTACCAAAGATCTAGATTCAAATGCTGTTGTGAAGTAATTGCTGGAGCAAGATCTCTTCTAGCCTGAACGTGAGTATACGAGTTGATGTCTCCGTTAACACACCAAATTTGTAATCTTACCAGACCGATGTTCGTGCACATTGCAATATCCAAAAATTTCAGAGCGACCCCAACAGATTCTGGACCGGTAAGACGTTATCAAATTGAATCATTTCGTGTAGTTATAGTTGCATCATGAACGCAAAGAACATTACGGAAGACCAGGACTTCAAGTATCTTGCTCTGAATTTCTTATTTCATTCCACTTATCATCAATTCCTTAGCTCATTTGTATGTCTCCGCCACGCAATCATTCTGCTCACTCAGATGCCTGTAAGAACGGGCTCTGCATCATGCTCGCTGCTCAAATGCTGATGAAAAACGCCATTGCCCAATGCAACCGTGCCTTGTATCCAGACAGCTCCTCAAACACCCCGCTATGCAAGAGATACGCAGGGAAAAATAATAAAATGCAATGTTCACGCTTGCTGCTCTTCTCCAGCTTCGTTATCATCTCCTAGATCCATCGTCTCGTCTTCTTCCCGCTTCACAACTACTTCATCCCCGTTCTTATCCAGATCCTTCGGGTCGAACTTCCCAAACTCTTCCCAGTTGATGTTTGCCATTGTGGCTGGATCTTCGTACAGGTTGAACATCCTTGGTGGAGAGCTTGGCATGGGTACGTCAGTCGAGAAGAAGTCCTCAAGGCTGAAGTTCATGTCCATATTTTGATTTTGATTGATGTTTGGGAGGGGTGGCAGGGTGCCAAAATCAAGCTCCATGCCATTTCGTGCTGGTGATGTCTGCTGGTTATTGGCTTCAGACATCAATTGGTTCAAAGTAGCAGTGAACGGCGACTCGAAAACATGATGGTGCCGTGGAGATCGACGAGTTCCAGGTGTTCGCGAAGGTGTTCTTGTGAACATAAGCAGCTGACTTGGGGACTTTGCTGATCTAGCTGATCGAATCGACCTCGAAACACTTCGTGTCACAGGTCTATGACTTGGTGTCTGACGAGTTGGTGTCTTGAACGGATTCGTTGGAGGGGATTTTCCAGTTGGTGTTGATGGTCGAGCAATCCCTCCTCCTTTCGCCATTTCTTCCTCAAATAGTCTGAGCAGCTCGGCATCCACATCATCAGCCTCAATCGCAGGCGGAAAATTCTCCTTGTTCTGTGCCTCAATCATCTGCTCTTTCGGAGAATGGAAGGTTGTAGCAATAGTTACAACATTCGTTGTTATCTCCCCCAGGACTTTGGGTGACCCGTCCTTCCTTGGTGATGGGAAAAGCAGCCTCCGAGTCGAACCCATATCATCCTCGACATCAATTGGGCTATGTTGTGTTCCTGCCCATCTCGCTGGACTGGATTTGATTGCCCTCCTCAAAGCCGCAGATGCAGCATCTGATGTCATGGCACTGATACGCTTCAACGGACGAATACTTCCTCTGCGCTGACCATCATTTTGTGGCTGTGAACCTTGACTTGCATGCTGCATTCCAGTTGTATCGCCAGGGGAAACGCCTTCAGGTGGTCCCATCGATTCATACGGTGGGTGGTTTGCTTCTGACTGTGGGAAGTTTGCCTCGGAATGAGGGAAGTTTGCTTCTGACGGTGGGAAATTAGCCTCCGAGGTTGGCATCATAAGATTTTGATTCTGTAAATTCTTCGGCTTTGATGGACGCTGTGTTGGTCTCTTCTTCTGGCCATTCCCTAGTCTGTCCTGTGGTGTGGACTCCCATCTTGACTCAGGCCGTTGAGTCTTGTATTTAGACATCCAAATGCCACAAGCTGTTTCTGATTAGCCCCCGTTCCCTTCCTGGCTTCTGATAACTTACGGTTGCAGAGGAGAAATTCTTTGAAATCATCTTGATTTTCCTCTTGAAGCAAGAACTTCTTGATAAGCTGGTAAGATGTAGGCTTGCCTTGCTCGTCACGAGTCAAAACAATAACCGCTGTAACTCGACCTGGCTCATCAGAGTACTCATAATAGCCAGGCTCGCCCTTGTGCTCCTGAGACCAGGCCTTTCGCCACGTAGACGTTTCGATGGCTCCGCAATTACTACAGAATGGAGGCATCTCTCCATTGGCAACTGCCAGCTCTAATTTCTGCTTGATTGACGCTTTCTTCGCGGTCAACGTTCGATTGTACGGTGGGATATTTGAATTGCTGGGCATTTGTGACATTTGTGACATGTCAGGCACGGAAGGCATAGGAGCTTCGGTGACTGGATGGGGAACTTCCGACCAAGTTTGAGATCGTTGCAAGCTTGATGGTGGTAGAGCAGGGTCACTTGCGGGGATTGCAGGAAGTGTCAGCGATCCCATAGAAGCTGTGCGGACCATCATCTTGGAACCACTCCTTGGTCGAGGCGCTGCCGGAGGTGGAACGGTTTGACCCGATTGCTGTTGACTATGTCCCGGCTGCATGTCTGAGAGTGGGAGCTCGCATCCCAACAGCCGATTTTCTGCGGTAATGGGGTCTACGGCAGGTGTTTGAGACTTCGGGCGCTGCGAAGTTTCCTTCTGCGCTTGAGTAATTGTAGGTCGGCGAGATGCAGGTTTGCTGGTGTTCTTCAAAGGTGGTAGTACTTGGCCATCTTCGGACATAACACTACCGGCACGGGAAATTGCTGCTCTAGCCTTTGACTCGATCTGTTTCGGATGTTCGATGACCGGCATCCTAGTCGGGAGAAGATCCATTGGTCCAGGATTGACTTCTTGAATAGCAAACCCTTGTCGAACGTCTTCAGGAGGAGTAGGTATCCTTCGACTAGAGCGATTCTGATTGTGGGCAGGAAGCTCAACATCTTTCTCATTATTCATCGTCTCATCATCTTCCCCAAAAAGATCTTCCATTGATCCACTCATAAAGCCGGAGTCGGTTCTGGGCATTTCCGGCAGCAAGGGGCTTGATGGACAAGGAGGACTCGATCGTATTACTGACGGTGGCCTGGTTCGCATAAGGGGAGGAGAAGAACCAATGTCAGGCGGTGTATCAACTGGACTGGGGTTACGTTCTGGAGAGGGGCCGGCGGATTCGATGGAATACCTGATCTGGTCCTCTGGTCCGAGGAGCGAGTAAGGAGATATGTGTGGTTGCGACTGTTGTTCGACTTGGGACACAACTGAATCCCGTCGCAAAGCACTTTGAGATGGAGCTCGATCTCGATGTGCGTGCTGATTCGGTAGCTGGGGAACTGGGGTTGGTGCCCGGGGAATCTCTTGAAGGTGGCTGCCTGCTCCAGGCTGTGGATGGGGAGACATGGCGATTGGCCTGAAAAGACGCAATGATCCTGCCGTACTTGCAGCAACACGAAGTGAGTCAGGCTCCCCAGCGAAGGGCGTATTGATGTTCTTATCCGCTTTCGTAACCTTTGCTCTCCTCTTGGGAGCAGGTCCATCATCTCCATCTGTCCCTTCCTCATACCCGGAAGTGTTTCCTCCAGCAGCTGCTGTAGCCTTTGGCTTACGCGCTCTAGGTCTCTTAACAGAAGCTCTCGAAGAAGGACGAGATGATGCTTTGGGCTTCCCACCAGCTGTCATGTTGCCTTTGTCTTCGTTGTCCTGAATTTCGGCATTCATTTGGCTGAAGGGGTCCATATTGGGCTGCTGTTGCTGCAAGTGGGGGCTCAGAAGTTGATTGACCACCTCCATACTCATTCCGTCTCTCTGGCCCATGTTCGAATTTTGCGGGATTGTGATTTTGTTCGGCATTTGAGGCATGTTCGGATTCGATTGCATGAAAGAAGACCACTCGTTAGGGTCAAATCCGTTCGAAGGTGCCTGACTTATGCCTCTGTATTTCTCCATGGTATTCATGTATTCGCTCTGCAATACTGTAGGGACAGGTACAAGCCTCAATTTGACCTCAAGAGTTTCCTTCACACCGTTTGAGAACAGGCCAAGAATGTTCTTGCAAACGCGTCCGGTGATGAGCTGCCGTGACTGCTGTGCTGGCGCGCCTGGTGTTGGCGAAGCCGCTGCAAGAGCCCACGATAACATTCCCTGTCCTACGAGAGGATTATCATATTCGGAGTAGTCGTACGCGTAGACGGTATAGTCTTGGCCAAGTCTTGAGAGAAGCTCTGGACTGCACTGAACAATCGCCTGTATACATGTCTTCAATTCGATGACGCCGATTGAAGCCGTCTCGTCCATGGCGACAGTCTGTATATCGAGAACGTGGGGCCATCGTGCCAAGCAGTTCGTTTTATTTTGGTCGTCGAAGGTGTAGAGGACTTTCACTGTAGACCAATCACGATTAGTACATCTCTGCCAGCTTCAGAGAAATCGATAGCACATACGCCTCATAGGTCTAACCGACACCCCATCTTCATTGGCAACGTTATCTGCAGCCACTGGCGGCGGTTGAGGTAGTGTATTCTGCCATGGCGTGAAGCCCTGGGGCATCCCAGCTGGAGAGGACATTGCGAGCTTGTTCTGCCCGCAATGTCGACACAGGAAGCTTTATATGCGATGGCGAGCTCCCTGAAGGTTATCGGAAAGGTTGTGAAGTCATTGAGCACCAGTTGACGTGGAGAGTTATTCTAATTTCAGGAGCGTGGAGGCTGGGAGCGGGACCATACCTCGCGTCGCGAGGTCCTCACGCGTATGGAGAATGCCGGAACGAAAATTGAGGGCAGACGAGTTCGTTGGAAGGTGGTGAATGTGAATGGCTTAGAATAGCGGAGAGCTAGAAAGCACTAAAAGATACTCGTAATCCTTTCTTTCAGCTTTGGACGAATTGAATGATGTTACGAAGTATGTAGAGTCTCGATGTTGATGGTTGCAAGCTTCCTCCAATCTGACGCGAGGATGCACGGACCACGGGGCTCGCTTAAGGTAAAACCTCGGGCTTACAATCTCAGACGGGGAAAAGTGCGTTTTAGGTCGGAATCGTCACCGTAATTGTTGACTTCTGTGAGATCAAATTCCAGCACACCAAAAGAGAAATGAATCATAGTCCTTTTCGGGGCGGGGTAGGGGCCTTTTATACTCTCGCCAGAGAAAACTCCCGAGCATACCGCACTTATGACTCAGCCCCTGCCATGATTTCAGGCTGATAGGCAACAACCCCTTAAATCACATGATTGATCTCTCCTTTGTTCAATTCGGATGATAATAACACTTTTGCGACCGCTAAATCTATCAACATCCGCAGGTTCGATCTGATGTTTCCTACAGAATCCACCCATCCCACACATTTCTATCGTACAAATCCAGAGGTTCGAAGCAACACAGCCTTGAAAGTACCATAACTTCTGGAACATTCAAAATGTACTGACTTTTATTGTTCCATAATTGATGCTCCATCCAAGGCTCGCCACATCTTTCGAAACTAGACCACGGGCACGGTCTCTTCTGATATCCAGACAGCCTTGCCATTCTCCCCAATCTTGGTCTTTCTGTCAACCACCTCTTGCACGATCTCTTTCACGCCCTGCTTTCCTCGTCTCTGTTGTACAAAATGCTTGACGACCATCTTGGGGGTCAAGTCCCCTTTATTGACCGCCGCTTGGATTGCTGTTTCTGATGGGATACTGAATCGCTCGTGGGGATATTGTTTGTAGTCATCCTGGCTCAACAGTGCTAATCGTTGGGCACCTTCGACAATGAAAAATGGGTCTGCGATGCTATCTTGCGGCTTGATGTCCTCAAGCGAAGCTGGTTTCCACGCTGGCTTGCCATCCTTTCGAATCAATAGGGCATGAACGCCTTCGGTGAAATCTGGATGGGCCATGAATTTTGAAGCGATTTGGTGTTCCCGTTGGAATGTTTCCGAGATGGACCAATTCTTGCCCAGTTGCATCTGACGGAGTGTCACATAGACGGCGGTAGGTGATCGTTGGTGCAGGGTGGCAAGAGTCTTTTCAGCCCATTGCTTAGTCTCCCCCTCCTCGGCTTTAAGAGCGGCGACGATCTCCGGCACACTAGTCTTCCCAAAACATCGATCGATAGCATTTCGTAATTCGCCCTGAATGTGGATGGGCTCATCATGTGGCAAGCCAGTACAGAATTCCTCGATGGTCGAATTGATGAGTTGAAGTCGCTCTTGTAACGGATCGTAGTCCTTGAATCGAAGTTCAGCCAGACGGCGTTCCAGTGCTGGTAATGACGTCGAGTGGATATAATGTGTTGCAACTCCAGCATAGAATACATTCACACCCTTCAACTTCTCACTTGTGAGGGCAAGATATGTGCCCACGGCTCCAGGCATCCGAGGTAAGAAAAATGAGGCCCCAACATCTGGGAAAAACCCAATAGTCGTTTCCGGCATGGCGAAGACTGTTCTTTCCGTAGCTATTCGGAATGGAGCATGTATACTCAATCCAACTCCTCCACCCATCGTAATTCCATCGATAAAGGCGACGTACGGCTTCTGATATGTTGCAATAAGGTGATCCAGCTTGTATTCCAATCCGAAATATGCCGTCGACTGTTGTTGACCTTCCTCGCCTTTCAAATTATCTTCTGCAAGAGCTGCCACATCTCCGCCAGCACAGAACGCCTTTGGTCCTGAACCTTTGATGATCACAACATTTGCCATATCCGACTTCGCCCATTCTTGTAACCTTGGTATTATTTTTCGAATCATAGACCCATTGAGCGAGTGGAGCTTTTTTGGCCGGTTGAGCTCGATTGTACGGACGCCAAAAAGGGTATCAAAGAGCACATCTTCCTTCTCATCTCCAGGCAATTCCCTTATAACTTCTGCTTCATTCTTGAACGATCCATCTCGCCGCGAAGCTGTCGCCATCTAATATCACATTAATGCCAAACCTCCAACAATTCCGGGCTGTTCTCACCTGTGCTCTGCCCCCAATCGCTGGATTTATGATTTTGGCTCTCAATGGCATAGCTGCACGTCTTGAGCTACAGCATACTGCTGATCCAGCTCTCCCACTCAACGACTTCGCAAACATGAAGAAAGAAAAGCCGAGAGCGCGAACAAGGAAAGTCAATCGTCACTAAAGGAATGCGGAGTACTTGTAGCAATCCCTCCTCTGACCTCGGGAGTTATTTTTCGGGATCGGCCCCTTCCCACATGAGGTATTACGCTAGTCCCCTTTGGGCGTATCGCGATTTCCTTTCAACGACAAGCTTCGCGAGGCAGCAAAAAAGTTGTGCCAACGTCAAGAATAGCAACATCATGGCGGACGCAAAGATCCAGTACTTGTATCGAATCTTCCTCATGCACACAGGCTAACATACCTCCAGAGAACTGCTGGCCAAGCCACGCAGCGACCTTACGTACGTCCATCACCTCACCCTTCCTCCTCGAGCTCAGTACTAACCTCCTCCAGCGAATTCGAGATCGCGCAACTCGAAGAGCATGAGTTCACGTCCGGACCACTCTCGATCCTGCAAACTGCCGTACGATCACATACGCAAGTCCTGATCTCGTGCCGAAACAACAGGAAGTTACTCGCACGTGTGAAGGCGTTTGATAGGCATTGCAATATGGTGTTGGAGAATGTGAAAGAAATGTGGACGGAGACACCGAGGAATGCTCAAGGGAAGAAGGGAAGGCCTGTCAATAAAGATCGATTTATTAGCAAGATGTGAGTGTTTCCCCACAAGGGTCTGTACGACTGGGTGCTAATATAATATTGCAGGTTCTTGAGAGGAGATTCAGTCATCCTGGTACTGCTTAGTTGAGCTTTCAATGAGAACTTGAGTGGTTTTTCATGGGCGAAGAATGGAAAGAAGGGTCGGCTCATAGTGGTTTTCTGGAATTGAAATACAGGCGTCGAAAAGTGGCTGAATATACCAATTGTCTTGTCAATGACAGCTTTGTATTCTTACGTGACATGTGAGCCATTCAAGAATAGACAGATGCTATCTCCTTAAGCAAGAACGGCGGGAGCAAGATTTTCTGTATGTTTTCTTCCTGCTTAGTACTATGGGCATAGCAAATAGTACGTTGCTGACAATGGATAGCCAGAGCGAATTTTATTTTCAATATCGCAAATTCAAGACGGACGTTGTCGGTATCATATTTAGGCGCCGACGCCCACCGGACTTAAAGCAGGACCCTATCCACTTACCGGGTTCAATACCAGGAAAGAGAAGACAAAATTCTGCACCCACGCCAGGTCATGTAAGCTTGGAGGCTCCTCCAAAAAGGTGAGTTGGAATAGAGAGAGAAATTAGACCGTACGATCTCGTTACAAGTTACGAATCAAGCCTAGAACCCAATTAATTTTTAAGAGCCCCTAGTAAATACCAAGATGTGTCTACAGTGATTGCACCTCTTGTTTTTTAGCGTGATTTTTCCACCCAGCTTTCGAGGCTTCAAATTCACTCGAGCGCTTTAAGGCGAGCTTCAGATCCACACCAGACTGACCACTAAGACATCGACTAGATTTTATCAACCACCATGGGGGCTTTACTTTGCAGCAGATCCAACCGCACCAAGGGGGAGATTGCCGCTTAGCTAGGAGGCAGCTTTTTCTTAAGCTGTAAGCCCCAATCGCTAGCACTGCGAAAATACTTCCTTATGCAAGCTCCGGTGGGCAAGAAAGCAGCCCTAAATGCCCCAAGTCCAGGAAGAGCAATGCAACTGGTTCTACCTCAAACGTCCCCTCAGGTTATTGTATCTCTAAGGTCTACCTATTCAAGAACTGAGAAGGGACGTTCTAGAACTAGAATAGTAAACTCCTAATCCGTGGTGCATCCTTCTAACACTAGATGAATGTTCGAATTGGTCTAAGCACAATGGAAACCAGCATAGCTTTTTGTGTCCACCGCTGAGTAAGTACTGAGGTTCCTTCTTAAACCCAATCGATAGTGCTAAGTCCGTTTCACAGGAACAACAATCGCATGTCGAGACATCTTTTTAGGGATTCTCAAATTCTAAAATCTTCTTTGATTGTGTATTATCTTCTGCTAAAGCGAGACGAATTGTCCAAGCCATTTAGAGACTGTAGCTATCTTGTGAAAGTTTATCCATCGCGAAATCAATCCAGATTTTGTCACCCTCTTAGACCAACAGCAAACCGCAACTCTTACCGCAAAACCTGTCTGACACAATCCAACATACATACGTATCTCTAGGAAGAAGATTCCGCGTCAAAACTGCGTAACCACATCCGCAACTCTGAAGTCGACGCTCTCCTCCATCACAGCAACTCCATCATGTACCTCTAAGGGATCACTGCCAAACACACCATTATTCAGCTCGAGTTCTTCCATGGGTGTAAGTGGTGCTCCAGTCAAAGCAATCTCTTCTTGTGTCTGTTCTGGCAATGGAACCATATGTGCTTCGGTCTGAGAACTAAATCCGATGCTGCAGGGTCGGGGATGACGAAGAGCAGATTGACGGAGAGGGAATTCGCCGAAAGGTGGGCCGACCTGAGGGCCATGTTCGAGGATGGCGGGGTCACCCAAGGCTGAAGAGGGAAGCGTTGGAAGTGGCTTTGAGCGATATGGTAGTTCCGTATTGTTCAAGATTCCGAGGCCGAGGAGGTCGTCGTTCATTAGACTGCCCACACATGGAATACGGTACATCGCATTGCGGGGCGGCGGTGGACGCTGGATTTTTTAGACTATGCATTGACTGTCTTGGAGTTTGACTTACAGGTGGAGGATTCTTTCTTAAACCGAGATTCTTGACATACTTGACCAAGGCCACGGGTCGCTTTTTTGCCAAATTGAAGCCGAAACCTGTGATTGCGGTTGGAGGAATGTCATTATTAGCAATGCCGTTAAGGCTGAGATAGCTTCGAATTTCGCAAGTTGGCCGGCAGGATTGACAGACTTTGAATTGACATTCTCCTTCCCTGAGAGGTAGCCAAGGCTTTGACGACTTTGGTGTGGATGGTGTTTGGGGTATGATATCTGGGTTTGGGAAAAGGGGATTGACGAGGATGGGAAATGGCGTATTGGATTGAAAGAGATCAGGGTCGGATCGAGAGGCTAAGTCATTGGCCTTCTTTATGTCAGTCTCAAGTTCTTCTTTATATCGCTGAAAGATACTCACGTGAGCTCTCTGCTCGAGTATTGTCTTTAATTGTGTCGGTGAATATGAATCCAGTGCTTCGTCACTGTTTTCCTGGAAGAAGCTCATGGGAAGCAGGCGTGCAGCTGGGCCTCTTTTTCTGGGAGCAGTCGAGCGATCGAAGATGTCACAGAGCTTGTCGAGCTTTTCCTGCTTTGTTATGAGCATTTGATTCAGCAATGCAGCAATTGGAAGGACTAACCTCGCGGCCATGCTCCATATCCTCTTCGATAAGCAACTCTCGGTCTTGTGTGCATCTATAGATCCAACCCATAGATCCGATTCGGAGACACATAGAGCAGCGATATTCATTAGTGTAGAGACGCGTCATTGTAAGATGAGTACACGCTCCGTTGCCAAGTCTCATGCTATAACGGGGGACGTATGTAGGGCCTGCAGTGAACGTCGGCATTGTTAATCGTCGCGGTGTCGTCGGAATTGAGTCGGTGGAAGCAGGCTGAAGATGGCTATCGTCAGCTGGCAGGGCTTGATGCTGCGCCATCATTTGTTCATCGTAGGGGTGGCTAGTTGTGTAGTGGTCGTAGCAGTTGAGATTGAACTTGCGGAAGTTTGAGGAAAGCTCGCGTTTGATTCACTTCCCACACCGAGCAATATCGGCAGCCTTTTCAAATTGTTCCCAAACAGATGAAACATTCAAAATTAGAACACTTATGAGATTGAATTCACTAGAACAAGTTCGAAATCTTAACTGGTGAAGAGGGAAGGGCTTGAAAATTCAAGCTAGGCTTCAGACTATGTCGAAATTGACCATATTTGGAGATTATCTCTCCGATATAAAGAATATGGCGTATTTTTCACTTTGTAGACTTACTGAAGAATTTCACTTGAAGCTTTGAAAGGAGTACATGCAGCGAACAAGGCAAGTAGGGTCAAAGGTTGCATCAAGAATGTGCGGGACATCGAGACAATGTAATAATATTACTTGGATATCCTAGAAACTCAGCAAAAATACTGCCTCTAAGAGCTTACACTTTCTCTCTTAAAGGCAATAATACGAGAGGCCGTAGTCTGAAGGCTCTCGAAAGTCTAGGGTGTTCCAGGCATTGAGAGGTAATGGAACAGAGGAGATGTCTGGTTGTTGTTCCAAAGCTTGGCATATATCGGTATACGCACTCCCTGAGTCCTGAATAGACATCCAAGCCTAAAGCCTTTGCGTATTGTGATGTTTTTATTTCGAAAGCTATATGGCTGCTCTAAGACAGCAAAAAGGTTTGAACAGCAGAGCTTTTAAGTTCGCGGAGGGACGAAAGGTGGTGTTCAAATAATCCTTGCCATACGATTCGGGAGTGAGAACCTTCATAAGAGGAGAAAAATTCATAGTGGTTGTGAAGTCGTGATCAAGAGTGTGCAGCTTCTTCAATTGATTGAGCTGCCGCCTGTTTGTTGTCGTCTCGACGACGATCTCGAGTCAGCCACAATTTCTAGATCCCTGCTCGCCGCGCTTAGCCTCTTTAGCACCTCAGCACTTCAGCACTTCACTTCTCCTCTACCTTCTCTGATTACGTTGCGCTTGCTTTTTTGATCACAACAACAGCTCACGCGCAATTGCTATCAGCTTTGTCGCCCAGTGAGCGGATTCCCAAGGGTCAGAAGGTTGGTTCTCCCCGTCGCCCTTGCGCAATGCGATCCGCCGTAGTCTGTGTCGCGCTACCTCGGCTTCCCCATGTATGTAAACATGGGGAGCTGAGCTTTGCATCCCACATCAACAACCCCAACAGTATCACATTGGAAATTTTTGCTGATCATCTATCGCATATAGATTTTCCGAAGCTCTTCCTCCGTTCGCCGTCACGATGTCGGTCAAATTTGAGAAAGATACCATTCAGCAGACAGGCGGCGTCGCTGGCACACAGGGTATTCCCACGATTCGAGGAGGCAAACATGAATTGGCAGACGAGATCGGGGTAGCTCTTACCGGAGGCAAGGCAGATGTTGGCCAACCTGGTTACCTGGCGGTACGCGATACATCAATATGATGGAGACGAGGAAACGATGCTGATACCACAATGCAGGTCTACCTAAAGCAGCTTCAGACGAATCCCCTACGAACCAAGATGCTCACATCGGGTACGCTTTCTGCTTTGCAAGAGATTCTGGCGTCATGGATTGCCAAGGATCGAGCGAAGAATGGCACCTACTTCACAGCTCGAGTTCCGAAGATGGCCGCATACGGGGCTTTTATAAGCGCTCCTTTAGGCCATGTCCTTATCAGTATACTTCAAAAAGTATTTGCGGGCCGCACGAGTCTGAAGGCGAAAATCTTGCAGATTATTTTTAGCAACTTAATAGTAAGTTTATTACAAAACCTTTGCACGATATTTCTAACCAGACGATCACAGATCGCTCCCATCCAGAACAGTGTGTACTTGGTATCAATGGCCATCATTGCTGGTGCAAGGACGATTCATCAAGTTCATGCGACATGGAAAGCCGGTTTCATGCCTGTCATGAAGGTCAGCTGGATCTCGTCTCCTCTTTGCCTCGCCTTTGCACAGAAGTTCCTTCCCGAGCACACATGGGTTCCATTCTTCAACATCGTCGCGTTCTTCATTGGCACATATGTCAATTCTGTCACAAAGAAGAAGCGTCTTGCAGCACTCCGGAAGCGGTACCAGGATGAGAACAGAGGTGCTGGCAGGCCTGATGAAGGTTATGGTGGTCCAAAATATTAGATCGAGTAAGGGATTGGATTCATTTATGCCCCGCCATGTCAATTTCCGAGTGCACTTAGCACCGCTTCCAGCTCCCGGTTGATTTCCCGTTTTACGATCTCGCTATTTGTCCATCAGTCGAAATAATTGGCTAGGAGCGCAGGCAAGCTTGTACATTTGACCTGGCGTGGTTTGCTTGTCGGAAGCAACCATACACGAATGGAGCGTCGCCTTGAATTTCGTGTATTTGGTGTTACAACTGGTTGCTGCTGGTTTGTTACGTATGAATTTTGATTGGCGTTATGTTTGCTCTTTTAGCCCACGTGACGTTTGTAACGGTTTTTCTTGTCTCCGCTAGAATTGCCCTATCCACTGTGAGGTCAACACGTTTTTGTCGCTTTATATGCAGCGGAAGCAAAACTTTATTCCTGTCATTTGCCAACGGGATAAGTGTAACGTACGTAAGTATATGGTTTCCAGATGACAACTGTAGTGCCTGTCATTCTTTCTAGATCTAACTTGAAATATACATATTGGTGCATTTCATCTCCAAGGAATAGCATTTCCCTGGTTCTCAATATCACGTATGCCATTTATGTTTTTTCTTTAGAACTACTTCATAATTTCATTTCTATCTGAGAACTCTGGCAAGCTCTTCGATATTTTTGAGAGAATGCGGGGTTTACTCCAACATCCCGGCCTGTACAACAGAGACCCACGGTTAGGGTTCTCGCCTGTCATGTCACCTCTTGGTGGCAGAGAGATGTTAGATCCCCTCGCGAGGTTAGGACGTGGCTCTCCCTATGGCATAATGAGGGGAGGAGGCCTAGGGATGGGAGGCTTAAGCGTGAGAGGCTTGGGGGTGGGAGGCTTGCGAGCAGGCATGCTGGGCGAGCGGAGCTTGGGGATTCAGGGTCGAGAACTTCATCCTGGTGCTCTTTTAGGCAACCGCGGCGGCTTGGGTATGGGAATTCATGGGGACCCCTTAAGCCAAGCCCTTCAGCTCGGTCGCTATCAGGGCGGCCTCCAGCATCGCCATGGTCGACATGGTGGCCTTGGCGATTTGGGTCTTATGCCTTACCGAAGCTATCTGGGAGGGGGCTGGCCACATGGAGCTGAGTGCGATACCTGTCTGCGCGAACAACTGTATCATCGGCATCAGGGTCACTACGACCACGGCTGTGGGTGCCGGCGCTCTTGTGGCGAGAGCTTGAACTCAAACACCAAGAGTAATTTCGACTTCAAGACAAAAGACGTCACGGTGCGAGGTAAAGCAAGGGCAGTTAGAGCAAGCTACCTGACAGAGGCTGGCAAATTCGAGGCAGATCTGGTGAAATTCATGGACAAAAAGTCAGAAGAGGAAGTGCCGGACCGAGTGGTAGATATGCTGGTATCATTCATCAACCGAGAGGAGTACTCAAACGGCGACTTGGTGGACGAGGTCAGATTGAACATTCTTGCCTCCAGCGTTGGGGCCAAATCTTTGGTTGAATACTCCCTTGGTCAACTGAAGCATTCTCAATTGCCACTCGATGGACGCATTATTTGTGAAATCATCACATTAATAACACAATCAACGAAAGTGGATGATGGGCTAAGGAAGTGGCTAGAGAAGGAATTAAAGGCAGATGGCGATTATCTCTACCTACAGCTCCTGAACCACAGCGCCGCCTTCGAGAAGCTATGGAGAGATCGACCTGAAGCTGTGGCTGAGGTTCAGAGAATGGTTGGAGATAGGCCGTCTAGCAATGACAGCTACCATCCAATGCAATAGTAGCATCGATCTACAAGTGGTCTTTCAAGACCTGCGTTTGAAAGTCGCATACGTTGGCAGAGTTTTCTGCGTCTTGTTAATTTGTTCTCTCACATACTTAGTCGAACAAGCCTTCATGTACTTCTGCCTTTTGGCGAAGTCTGCAGTGAATATATTGCGAGGGTAAAAGGGGCATCATTACTCGTTTTAATACGACCTGGGTGGATACTTGTAATTATAACTCATCGAAGAGTTTTTAATTTAAAGCTGCGCTGTGGGTATATCGTCTCAAAAATGTTCACGTCAATCACCGTCATCTACACCTTCCGGGTCGTTCTCCACAACTCTCTAAACCCTGCCAGCCCTGCCACACTTCCCAACACCCCAACCCAGAATTCACTCGCAAATCCTTCTTCTAGACTCCAGTGCAGGGTAAGCGGTGCCCAAGCTGCATTAACAACCATCTCCCTCCTCCACTTCTCCGTCCACTTATTCTCTTCATCACTCCAAGGGCTGGATTTCCCCTTCAGTGCCCGTAACCTAGCTTCCCTCCACAACCTCACGAAATCTAATCCAACATGCAGCATCCAAAACCTAGAACTCCATACCCAAGCCCTTGTCTGCTTCTCCTTACTCCAGCCAAGCACACCCTTACTCGCCAGATATGCCCCGTTCTCCAAGTATTGATACGCAATATTTGATATCACTTGTGTATATACTATCCTTCGAACAAGGGTATCTATAGGCGGAGAATTGTAGACCCGTTTTCCCCAGTTATAAATGGAGAGGAGACCCCATAGTCGCACGAAGATCCGGAAGTCAGAGATAAGCTCGCTGAGCGCTTTTAACCGCCGAGAAGCTATGAGTAGGCGCGAGGATGGTAGGGATGAAGTGTTGATTATCACTGTTGTGTTTGGTGGCAGGGCAATAGCTTGGGAGATGAGGCGGCGGGATGCGGCGCGGATTCGGTGGAGGGAGAGGGAGGAGAGGAGTGAAGAGCCGAGGAGGCTGGTATAGCAGATGGTTAGGAGGAAGGTGTCGGTTCCAGACGGAGTGGAGAGAACGCGTGAGAGATGGGCGATAGTGGCGTCTGTTTTGGAGAGGTATAATGGGAGCCAGTTTCGAAGCGTTCGGAGGGACGGTATCGGGTTCGATGGTGGGGTTGGTAATGGGAGCGGGATGGCCTTTTCAGGTTCAGTCTCTGGTGGCGGGAGACCTTGAATTTCGGACATTTGTTATAGAGAACTAACGTATAGGTTGAAGAAGCTTTGAAAGTCAGAAGAAAAAGATGAGAAAAAGATGAGCTTAAAAGTGTCGTGCTGTTGATATCCTGGGCCGACGCGACAAATGCCGAGGCTCGGAACGCTGACTAAGCCGCTGCTTGTTCCAACATCTTTCCTTCATGTGAGAGCTTCATATGTTCTACTTAGATGGTCATCACGAACTGTACAGGTCAAGTGTGGTACATTATCAAGACGAATTGTATTAATCATGCGTGGTAGAGTCAAAACTGAAGATTGTTGATTGAGTAATGCTTGTGAAGTACATTAGCAACTTGGCAAGACACATTGTACTCGTCAAGGGCGATACAATGAGAATACATTTGGTGAGAGACCCATTGCCAAAGGCCTATGTGGTACATTTGCATCAAATTAATGGAGTCATGGCACATGCCATAGCCCAAGTTTGTCACGAAGCTCAGAAAAAAATGCAAGAGATAAATGCATCGATACTCTCAACTATAATATAGATGAGTAAATCCATCCAAAACCAACGTGCTAAGACCAGCGCATATGTCACACAGATCCTATATTAGATCTATCCCTCCAATCCACACTCTCATTTCTACCCTTCCACAATCTCCCATTCCTCCATTCAAAGTCTTGGCCCCTCACTAACGTCAACACCACTCCTTCCACTCCTCCCCTCCAAGCTCAGTACGGTAATCGTATTGAAATTCAGTCCCCTCTAACGTGTGAGAATAGTGAACCCCCGCGACCGGTGTAGGGGTAACTGGTCTCATCGCCAAATTTGGCCTCAACGTCAACCGGAAGAAGTGCTCATCCTTCTCACATTTCACATCCCACTTCTCAGCCTTCATCTTAAACGGCTCCCCTGCTGCAAACCAGTGAACCAGCGACATCTCGATCCAATCGTGTTGGAGATCCCAGGGACATGCGAAGTAACGGTGCGAGTAAACCGGCCCGAAGTTGACTCGTGATGTAAGGTGCATGACGTACGGGACTTGAGGAGTCAGAGGATTGTTTTTCAGTGCTTCGAGTGTGAAGACCGGTGCAGGCGCTGGCTGCAAGAATCGAGGTGGTGGTAGAGGCGGTGTGGCTGGCGGAGGAGGAACCTCGCTATTGGGATTGGTGATACCGCTAATGATTGCAAGCAGGCGAGCGGATTCTTGCCTTCGAGCCTTGGCCTCTCCCTCGGCCAGGTCTGCGAGGTCTTGACGACGGACCGCGAAGGCTAGGAAGGACCGGAAAATTGCCTCGTGGAGCTCTCGGTTGGGATCGTTGTGGAGCTTGATGTTGCTTGCAACAGGAACCGGACCAGCGGCCTTGCAGCAGAACATTCTTTGAGGGAAGGATGCCATTGTCTTTGAATGCTTGTGATGATGCTTGAAGAAGAAGAAGTAGTGTGATCTTTGAGGTGGTATAAATAATCTAGCTATTGGGGTTCCTGGTTGCTATAAATGATGTCGTTGTGGATTTATTTTCCAGGAGTGTGACCGGAAAGGAAGTCTGAATGATTCACAAACAAAGTTGTCCTAATTGTTCACCACATATTTCCCACTCAAAAAAGAGGACCTGAATGAAAGAGCGCTATCTTGGTAAGTCGAAGTCTCCAAATGGAAAGGACGATACACGAAGAGCAGTGTGGCAGGTGTATCGAGGTCTTAGAACTGACGAACGATCGGAGGCTCCAGTATCAAAGTGTGTTGAAGTTATTCACGCCTTCAATTTCTCATTTAGGAAGGATTGTTTCTGCCGAGAACCAAAGAGAGTTGTGAATCATCCACCGCAAAAGCGCGGGTGTGACTTGAGAAGAAATACATTGGTTGTTTGAGGTTATTCGCAACTCTATAACACTATTTTGGAAGAACCTAACGGTTTCTTCGCCAAGCCACAAAAGAAGATTTTTGGGTGATTCAGAACCAGTTCTGCAATTGCCATTATCGTTTCCATACTCGGTGCCAAAAGAGAAGGCACCAACGACCTAACAGCAAGTAGGGCATGAAGCCAATTTATATCCTCTCAATGATCTCAAAACTCCCCAGCCTTTAGAACTTCATCCAATGCCCAGTGGTCCCTTCTTATCTATTACAAGTGCAATGCCAGAGCTCCAGCTTGCAGTAACTGATTCGGGCCCTGTTTCAACCTTGTTCTTGTAGCCATATGGCGAAGTTGGTGACTCAAAAGCTCGTCTTCCTCGAAGGGCAAGTTAAGTCCAACTGACTTGTAAGTTCTGTAGAGGAGTTTCCTGTCCACGGGTTCCACGGTCTTGGTGGTCAGGCTATGATAGTCAGTATAAGGGTTTTCCATCGGACGTATAATGTGCAACTGAAAGTCAAATTAATGGCAGATATAATGGAGGTTAAGTTGGAGCTTGGGCCGTGATTAAATTTTCGAGAAGATGAAGATGATAACGAAGTCAAAGATCAAGCTTCCATTTGTGGATCTAGAACTATGCACTGAAATGCAGATGTGCAACGGAAATATACAAAGCGAGAGATATTGGAGACCAAATACGAATGCAGTGCTCTCATTTTGCGGATGCATAATGCATCGGAAGTCTCTAAATTGAGGGGAACTTAGGCTTAAGACGAGCAAAGAGCTGTCATAAGCCGGAACTTAGTATTAGATGCACAACCAACTCGAAAGCCGAGCTGCAATTCGCCGGTTGAGCTGAGCTTAAACGTAGATGTGCAACAATTTTTTTTTGGAATTTTGGGAGTAATGCACCTTTGATGTTCCTGGGAGACTGTGGACGCTAGCAAGGGGCGCCTTAGCATTCACTTCAGTTGGCTCTAAACGGGCGCAAAGCTGAAAATAGACTGGCTGTCTCTCCGAGAAGTGAAGAAGAAAGACAACCTTTCCTTTGTATGCCCAAGCTCAACATTTTGCACTGTTCAAGTAAATTAAGGCAGCTATTGTCCCTTCCCTGAACTGAAGCAAGAAAGGGGATATGAAAACAGAGGTCCGACACCGGACCGACGTTTAGCCGTGAACCGAAGGTGAAAAGGGGTTGGCACTTGTGTTTATTTGGACCTTGGATGAAGATCCCGAGGATGAGCTTGTTATGTTCACAATAATAAATGACAACTATGTACAGAATTATAAGATCATAAGATAAGATAGACAAGCCCCATTAATCTATGTGGAGTAGAGACGACAAGGTTGTTCAAGGTCACAAACGCAGAGCAAATGTTTGTCACATGGCCATAGTAGATAGTTGGAGAAGGGTTTAGAGAAGTTGAAATGTCATTCTGGAGGCAGAAGACTTGGAGACTATGTCAGAACCTGCGAACCTTTGTATTTCTGAACCTCGAACTTTTGAATCTCGAACTTCTAAACTTTTGAGTCTTCGAGTCCTCCTACGGCGTAGTGGGCGAGAAAAGCTCCGAGTAGTACATGTTAACTCGTGCTACGTGCAACTTCGTGCCCCCTTCCTCGTCTGCCTTGCCAGAGCTTAATTTTCGAGCAACTTCGGAGACCTCATCCTTTCTGTCAAAGGTGACGTGGGAAGCAACCTCCTCGAGTTCTTCCTTCGTTGCACCTTTCAATCTCTTCTCCATCTGCGCAATTTCCTCCTGACGACCCTGGCTTAACTTCCTAACCATGACGTCCCTCTTTTCTTTTGAGAGTTGCCGTGGAGAAAGCTCTGCTGCCTTCAATCCATTGCCTGTAATCTCGACGCGCTCGAACTTGGCGAGGTGGTATTGATGTCCATGAATCTCGCAGTGGTTGATCGTGAAAAATGACAGTACAGCATCCATATCCGTCATTAGATTATCAAATAATGTTGGACAGATCTCTCTATACTGGTGTTGCTTAGTGTAGAGGAAATACCGAGTTCGGACTGCGTGGTACACCTTTTGACGATATGGCTCGACCTTGATTAAATGGTCAATCATCTCAGGCAAATTATGCCAATAGTATTCTGCCTCCGAGATCATATTATTGGCTGCACTTTTGAATTCGCTGAAGGGGTCATCCTCGATGTTGAGTGGGTAGATTTCGTTGCTGTCACAGCAGAAGACTGGCCAGGTCGAATCGATTGAACGGACATTGTTGTAGTCACGCTTCCTGACTGCGAATGGGGGGCTAGAATCTAGCTTGCCATTGAATTGGCGACCACGCTTCTTAACTGTAGGGAATGGAGTTTGATAGAGCTTATTAGGGGCTACAAAGCAGTTAGCTAGGTAAATATAAAATAAAAGAATTTTTACTAGCTGCGACCTGGCCCCAGTCTTGCAATCTCGCCATATTGGCATGGGCTGCGTTTGGTGTTTGGGGAGGGCTTGGGTCAAGTTCGGCGGGTCGAAGGCCTTGATCAATGACAGGACAGGCAATTAGCTCATTAGTACCTATCAAGACATAAGAATTGAGCTAGCAAGAGCAATAAACAATATTTACCAGTAGCAGGACCGCTGGAAGTTGCATTTGCAGTGCGTGGAGGGTCGAAGTTTTCATCGCCAGAGCCATTCCGTTGTAGGATCTGCTTCTCGAAGCCTATTAGATAGTTAGAACTGAAGCAGATAGAAAAATATGGAGCTCCTTACCATAATTCGTGTTTAGCAATGCTTTGCGCGTATAGGTGTATGTGAAGTCTTCAAGATCTGGTCCTCGGGGCTTAGCATGGATCGGGAGACGGAACATTAGGTTCGCGGTGCCTAATAAAATATTAGATTCGTGGCAATTGGATCAATTGGTAAGCTCCTACCCGCAAAAGTGCTGGTCTTTGTACCAATTGATGTGAGAGGAAGAACTCGATCAGAGTCTCCAGATCGGAGTCTATTCTCGTCGACAGTAGTCAGGGGGTTGAGGAGCTTCTGGTTGCCTAGTAGAAATCAGTATTGGAGCTATTAGGGTAGGGTAGGCACTATGAACCAGTAGCCATGGTATTTGAGTCGTGCTTGGGCAAGTACATGATTTGGATGCTCCCTGTGGGATGCTGGCAAGGTTAGGATGCCCCATTAGAATTGAAAAGGCTGCCATTTTGAGGAGGCAGAAAAATTTTCTTCGTTCGTGAAGTGAATATGGTTAGAGCAAAGTAAGCTCACTTTATTCTGTTGCTCTGACTTGATAGCCTCGCAGCCTTCCGAAGCGAGGCTCAATGCTGCTGCTTTTTGGAAAAAGGCATCCAAGGGGTGAGTGAGCAAGGGGCTTAAGCGGTCTCTACATTAGCAAAAGAAAGTTGTCTTCATCGAGGAGATCTTGCTTTATCTCAAGGCTCAGAAATAATGCAGAGCATTTGAGGTGCTAAGTTGTTATTTTGTAGACGTTAGTTTATTGTCGGGCAATTATCCTAACGTACGACTTATAAACACGAATTTGAATTGCCAAAACTTCGTTATAATCATCCATAACGCTTTTAATCGAACGAATGAAGCCGAAGATTTGCCAGACTCTGAGTACCCATTTAGATGGAGGCGTGATTCATATCATAAAGAGGATTTCGGAAATACCATTCCTGATGATCTTCTGGTTGAGTTGTCTTCTATGTGGGCACCTCGTAGTTTAAGTTCCCATTATTGACTGTCGAAATCTACAAGCTGATAATGTTCAGTGTGTTTAGTCACAGAAAATTTAACAGAAGCTGCAAAATTTAACTTGCTGAGTGAAAGAAATGCATTGAATACATCCGTAAGTACAGCAATTTTGACATGCTCAGTGCTACCATCCTATATACCACTCCCAACCCTTGTAATAGACCTCAAAGGTTGAGTAGTGCCACTCATTGCCTCGTTCACTTTCACATCCGTTTCTTCTTCCTGTTCTCTTCCTGATGGTATTGTAACGTGAACGAGAAATACGTACATCTTGTCACACTTCTAGCATTGGCAATAGATTGAAAATCCCCAAAATTGCCTGCCATTTCTCCATCAGACTGTATACTTTTCATACATTGGATGTAAATATCCATTGTGGTAGCAAAAATAAAGGGATTTAACGTCGCGTATATACTAGTCTCTGACTCTACGCACTCATGAACCTCAGAGATAATTATGACCTTGGCGCCAGAGGTGCGAAGGTTGCCTACATTTCCTGGCCCAGTAAGCTGCTCGGAATGAATAGATGTCCTGCGTGTGCTTCTTAAATGAAATGTGAAAGAATTTACTGGCAACAGTTTCCTGTTTTCGATTTAAATTGCCGTTGAGTTTTGATGAGTGAAATCTTACGGCAAAACGGATTAAATGTCTCGAAGCTGGGGTCAGGATCTTGCCTTGGAATTCGGAATATGCTGCTGTCCTTTCGAGAATGCTTTCGTGGTTGGCCTTGATGCCAGGGAGATCCTCGACAAACGCGCCCCAGGTTGTGATTGGGTTGACGTTGTACTGTTAGGCTAGAGTAAGTGATCGGTATGCTTTGCAAAATCTGGAAATTAAATCGGTGGTTACTTAAAGCATATGATCCTATTGAGGGTAGAAGCCAAGACTTATATGAGATCTTCCCTAGGTGCTGATGGCATTCTGGCTAAGTTTACCAGGGTTTTCATAGCTCTGAATGACTATTGCTTCTTGATACTTGTCAGAATCGTGGAAAATACTTCTTGAGTCAGGACGCAACCAAGACCATAAGGAATAAACTTTGATAACAGACGCTAAGTAGTCAACCTCGAAAGAAGATTATGCGCGGCCCAACCAAAAGCCATCAAAAGTCGCAGAAATTCAAAATTCTATGATTCAGCGACAAAGTCTCCACACAATCTTATTGTGAAGCAATGACAACGATGAAAAAAACTGGAACGCAATACAACTAAATGAATCAATCAAAGAACACTCATTACTCACATATGACAGAGCGCAATATCTAATTCAAGCTTCAACGGCCATTGCCAATACGTCTCAACCTCAAGCGTCTCTAACGCGATATCTGCAGCTATTAGCAATTAAATCTCCAACAATCAACCCAGAATTATCACCGCAATGCCATCACCACCTACATTCTGCTGCAAAATCCACCCCTGCCAACCTCAGCCACGAAATCTCACCTCCTAACATACTTCTGCAAACTCTCGCAACCATTCTGCGCCGTCAAGCATAACTACCTCCCTCCGTTCCTCCTCAACAACCTCATTAATTTCCCCCAAACATCGTTCATTTCCCACAATATTCACTAAAAGCGAAACTGCGCTGAAAACCAGAGCTAGAAACAATCCAAAACACAACCCACCACACACGGTATTTCTTACACCGGTATTTCGTCGAGTTCGAAGGGGGGATTTGGTGTGAGAAGCAGATGTTCCCTGAAGAGAACTTTGATGAGGTGGAATGGAAGAGGTTGAAGCGAGGTGGAGACGGAAACAAGGGTATAGAGAGGAAAGGGATGAGGTTGGTAAGCTGGGGAGGATGAGGGTTGGGTGGAGGTGTGAGACGCATGGATGGGGATACTGGGTTCGGGGTTCGGGGGTTAGGTGGATTGGTGATGTAGAGACGTAGTTGATCTGATGGTACCAAGGCCTCTAAGTACATGCAACCACCATTTTTATACTTGTCCTAAGCCTCTACGTTCATTCATTTATTGTCAGTCGCACAAATACACCAAGTCCCTTGCGTATCTTGGCCTCTCGCCACGCACGAATATACCAGGCCCTCTTCGTCCATCCAAGACCTCACATCTCTCTAACCCAAGCTCTGAACTCCCACCAAACCTTGCAATCCTCGCACCAGATCTTCTCTACTCCTTTAACCATATTCCAAATCTCCCCGTCTCCGATACGTTCTCTACCACTGCCCGGCACACGCAAGCATACTTCTGCCTCGTGCTTCTCAACTTCGACGTGAATCTTGTCCTTGACCCACTCTTTGCCCATGTTCTGTCGATAATCTTCCACCTCTGGCGTCAGGGCACCGAAGTAGCGTGGCTCAGAATACTCTTGCTTAATCTCTGCTGGGTTGTGTGCGTTTCGGATGGCAGAGAGCTTCGAACGTCGCACCTGTATGAGGACAATGAATGGATTGAACGTTGGAATACTTGCAGGTGGAATGGGAGGGGTGTTTGTAGCAAGGAGGAGAAGGAATGGCGTGAGGACGGCGCCGAGTGACAGTGGCTGCCGGTACGGGTAATGAGTTGTGTCATCTGGGAGCAGGTGGGCCAGGTGTGTCAGAGTGTACGGGAGGGCGGAGGTACAACACAATAGGTCGAATGGCTTCATTGGCTGTTGGCTTTGGGGCACAGAGACCGGCGCAATTGAGGTTCTACTGTGTGGTTGGCCCATTGTTCAAGCTAGTTGGGTACAGTGCCGCAAAGAAGCAAAGGTGTGGAGCTGGAGCGCATGTAGGAGTGTCTTTGATATGATATGTGTCAGAACGTTGTTGTCAGAATTCTGTAGTTGGAATGTACCGGCAATAGTAGGAACAATCTGGCAAGACCCAAAGACGCAAAATTCGAGATTCCGCTTAGTCGTCGACGGCCTCAGGACTACGAAAGCACGCTTAGTCGTTGTTGTTGATACCAAAGAAGTCGTTGTCGAAATCTCCATGCTCCATCTCTCCACCACCGCCAAACCCACCATCATCTTCTCCAATAAACATATCATTGAAGAGACTATCCTCGGCCCCAGCTGTTCCAAATTCCAGATCCAGATCCAAGTCCATATTATCGCCAGCGTTGCCCAAGTCGCCGAACAAATCATCTACTTCTTTGTTTACGTTGTTTGGATTGTTGGTTATGTTGGAATCCGTTTGCATCGTATTCATATTGAAGTCTTGGGTGGTGGAGCCGAAAGTAGAGAGATCAAATTCATGGGCCTGCGTCTGTGACGGATCCTGGTTGGAGTCATGAAGAGAGAAATCCATGTGCTCAAAGTTCAGCTCCGAGTCACCAGTGTTCTCGTTGTCTGGTATATCGAACAGCGAATCGATAGCAGAGTTTTGAGGCTCTGCGGTGCCTGGAGCATCGGAATCTGCAGCACCTTCCGTATTTATACCCAAACCAATAGGCTGGGAGGCTGCATCATTCGACGGCGGCGGTGTCAGGGCTTGCTGCTCTTTCACTTCTTCTATTTTGGCGATATCTTCCTTGGCAGGATCTTGGGTAGACGAGGGAACGCCTATTTCATTTGACGCTTGTTTCTCAGGACTTTCGGAATGCATGACCTCCTCTTTTATTGTCGACTGCTCGGTAGTATCCGCCATGGTAGAGTCTCCGTTTAGCTCCTGTTCCGGTACTGACTCAACTTCTTCGACAATCGGGACCGGGTTCTCCAAAGCATATCTCTTTGCTCGGAGGCCCTCGAGATCTCTCAACAGGACCGACTTTGCCCGCAACTACACGCCTTGTCAGATGCCACTTGCCAAATGTACATTCTTTCTTACTATATCACACTCGAGTTCGTCAAGAGCTAGGTGAAAGTTCTCAATCGCGCTTGGAATGGTTGATGAGAGTCGGGACTTCGCATTGGCAAGCGTCTTTCCTCCCTCCTTATTAGAGGAGCGCAGAGCTTTCCCAGTTTCTATGAGCTAGAGCTGAGTTAGCTCGTTCCTTAGCTTGGGCAAGTTTCACAACTCACGATGCCATTGATCATGCTCTGCAGAACATCCAAGGGAGATTTGTTTCGTGGCGCTGCGGACATTCTGGCTCTGTATTGCCGAGAAATCGGCGTAAGAATGAAAAAGAATAGAAGATTAGAAAGGCTTCCTGTACTGCCCCTATATTTTGCCCTTCTCTAAGTCGAGGTCGAGAAGTCTGCTGGCATATATGTTCTAGTCCGCAAGGCTGCACAAGTTGAGGTGTCGTCAGGATGTCCGTGCTGAGCCCTGCCCTGTCCGTTGCGCTACGGGGAAGTTTAATCCGGTTTAACTTTGTTCGGCTAGAGTGTGGTGTCTGTCTCATCCCACCCAAAGCTGGAGAACAAAAAGAAACACCAGACCTGAAGAATAAAAATCAATTATCTATGAGGCTCAAAAATATGTGCGGATGTCAGTGGATCTATTCTGATAACCGCGCAGACGGGAACTTTGAAGCCTTGATTGTGGCTTGACTGCCTTTGCCTACAGTCGTTGCTTACACTCTTACAAGCTACGGGAGTAACGGAGAGAAGATCTCAGCCGGTATCGAATCTACTATCAATATCAAAGGTGTTTTGCTCCATTCAAAACTCTCATTCTGCAACTTATTACTAGGAATCCTTATCAAGTTACCTTTCCCCAGATTCTGATCCTTTTTAGCTCGCTCATGTCATGCGCATACCCCTGAAAGCTGCATGCTGGCTCAGAGAAGCTGTTCATCTCATGAAGCTTGTATGGAACACTGAAAACATAACGTGCTGGCTTGGCTTGCTTGGCCTCTGAGCAAGAAGGGCATGCGGCCAGCGGCTTTTGCAACGCATTCATGCTTGCAGCTCGTCCACAGCTTCAAAGGGGATAATTGCCAATTTGCGCAATGAATATCGTTTGTTGGGATCAGTCAGCTATCGCGCATCCTTGCCGCCTGCCATGCGGCTGGGGCGTGGTGTGACCGCGACGAGGTGCGAGGTGCGCAGGAGCCGTGCGGATGCCATGCTCAGAGCTCAGAGCTCCAGAGCACCCGCCTTCTGGCTCTGTTTCTGCAGCTGGCAGATAGACGTCTATATAAACAAATGCAATATTGAAACGCTTTCCGTGACTGTTCCCGACTCAAAAGGTGGCCATTATACATGCAGCAGCAGCAGCAGCAGCAGCAGCGGCACCACCACCAGCATGCAGTTCACAGCGGGAGAAGTGCAGGGCCCGACCCAAGCTTTAATTGGAGCCTGAGCCACTGGGCGCGGATTGGGCTAGCGCGCTTCTGCGAACTTCTTTTTGGGTTCGCGATACTTTATCTTGCTCTTTTCCTCCCCCACCTCAATCCCACAGCGTTTCTATCATCGACCGGCGTCTGGAATCTCGAGCGGCCTTTCCCTCTCTCTTCCTCTCGTCCTTTTCGTGGTTCCTTTCTTCCATTCAGTCGGTCATCATCGTCCTCTCGTCATCGTCGTCGCCTTCTTACTCTTTTCCCAAGTCCTTTCGGTGTGTCGCAAGAGCTCCAAGTCTCGCACTTCGTTGTGGTGCTGCTCTCTTCCTGCGCAAGCACTGTCTCAAGCTCTGTAAGGCATCGCCTTCGCTCTCGTATTAGCGGCATTTCCTCGTCGTCGACTCTCACCTGTTATCGAGCCTTTTTCGCACTTCATCTATCGATTTCGAGTCTTCGAGCGCGCTTCTTATCGTCGTTCGAGTCACACAAGATCACAATTGTCAGCTCGACTACACAAAGCTCATCCGCTTCCTTGCTCCGTGTATCTCGAGTTTTCTGATTCCTATCAGCAAGTTCTGCAAAGTCAACTGAGCTGCTTTGGCAACTTTAATTTCAAAACTCGCTCGTCTTTTCTCCGCACCTTCGGTTCAACTTCGATTCAATTTCTTCCTATCCGAACTTTTCTACAATGTCTGATAACAACGGCCCCCCTCCTGCGAGTGCGCAGCTCCCGCCGCCGCCGCAGACGACTGCTGGTGCCCCGGGCTACGAAAATGGCCATAATGGTCAGACGAATCCCTCGCATATGCCACCCCCACCGCTTCCTCCGGTCATCATCCCGCAAAACACAAACCCTATCCCAACTGCCATCACTTCGCCTATGGGAGAGAATGGAGGTGTGATGTCACCCGATAGTGCTGGCGGATTTGTTCGACGTGCTGCCCCGGAGCCCAACAAGAGAGCCCTATACGTTGGAGGCCTTGATCCAAGGGTTACTGAGGATGTTCTCCGTCAAATCTTCGAGACCACTGGCCATGTCCAGAACGTCAAAATCATTCCTGACAAGAATGTAGGTGCTGTCAGTATCAACTTTATCTGTGTCAAATCCTTGAGAATTCCAGCACCAAAGGCTGTGTCAAATTCTCTATGAAATGGGATTTCACAAAATTCACCTTTGCCCCTTCTTTCTCCAATGCACTCACTTATGAAAAAACTTTTCAAATGCTAATCGCGGTCCAGTTTCAGTCGAAGGGATTTAACTACGGCTTTGTTGAGTACGACGATCCAGGAGCAGCAGAGAGAGCTATGCAGACCTTGAACGGTAGACGTGTCCATCAGGCTGTATGTATTCCTATGTCCAACCCTCTTTCAGATTGCTGACTCTTTTGTAGGAGATCCGTGTCAACTGGGCCTACCAGTCTAACACCTCCAACAAGGAAGACACCTCCAATCACTTCCACATCTTCGTTGGTGATCTGTCCAATGAAGTTAATGATGAGGTCCTCCTTCAAGCATTCTCCGCTTTTGGCTCTGTCTCTGAAGCTCGTGTCATGTGGGATATGAAGACTGGTCGCTCAAGAGGCTATGGCTTTGTAGCTTTCCGGGAACGCCAAGATGCTGAGAAGGCTTTGAGCTCCATGGATGGTGAGTGGCTTGGTTCCCGAGCAATTCGCTGCAACTGGGCAAATCAGAAGGGTCAGCCATCAATCTCTCAGCAGCAAGCCATGTCTGCTATGGGAATGACTCCAACCACGCCTTTCGGTCATCACCACTTCCCAACCCATGGTGTCCAGAGCTACGACATGATTGTCCAACAAACTCCTGCTTGGCAAACAACTTGCTATGTTGGCAATCTTACCCCATATACCACCCAGAACGATCTCGTTCCCCTGTTCCAAAACTTTGGTTACGTTGTTGAGACTCGCTTCCAGGCCGACCGTGGCTTTGCCTTTGTTAAGATGGACACCCATGAGAACGCAGCAATGGCTATTTGCCAATTGAGCGGTTACAATGTTAATGGTCGCCCTCTCAAGTGCAGCGTAAGGTGATCCGAGCTATTCTAAACTCCACGTGCTAATTCGATTCTAGTGGGGTAAAGACAAGGCTCCTGCTCAACCTGGATTCGATGGATCTCAACAGGGATATAGCCCTCAGGGTGGACCCGCACCTGGTTATCCAGGAACTCCATCGGCTTACTTCCCTCAATATGGCGGCATGCCTCCGCAAGCTGGACCTCAATCAGCTGGCCCGATGCCCACCCAACAGTCTCCTGGCCAATTCCCTGGTCAACAAGGTGGCTATGGTGGACCCCCCGCCCAATCCCCAGGTCAATATGCTGGCCAGCAAATGGCATATGGTGGCTCTGCCAGTGCTGGGGGCTACGGCCGTGGTCAGCCAACGCCCAATGCTCAATGGAGTGCTCCTGCAGCTCAGAGCTTTGGCAATGGCTTTGGTGGCTATCAGGGCTAATTTTGCATTCTCGATCGCATCTGGACCTTGATGTCAGCATGATTGATTTGCGTGGCTTCTCGGAGGATCATCTCGGGTTATCAACTTGGGCAGCGCATATTTTCTTTCTGCATCTGTTCTTCTCGTACTCGGGTTTATTCTCCTTCGGCTAGGCCGATCTGCATGGTGCATAGGATTTTTCCATTTGAAGATACTCTCTCGTTTACAATTTCTGTGTTCATCAAAGTTGGAAGGGTGATTTCCAGCGGTCGACAAAAGTTGTTTTCCTTGGTTTGGTCGACTCTTGGAAACTCGGCATTTGATTGTGGGCTTCCTCCTCGTTCGCCTCTCGTATCATGAGTCCACGAATCTACTTTTAGCGACTACCCAGTTTATTGGTCTCAACTTCGCGTTGTCGTTGGTGGAGGAGGTTGGTAGTTACATAAGGTGTAGTCAGGCAGACTGTAATTGACATGGCCTTGGGAGGTCTTTACGTAGACGTTGCTGGTGACTTTGAACCTCTAGTGATCTCTTGAATAATGTGACTCTGCCGATGATGAGATTATGCTTTTACATTATAGACTATCTTTGAAGGACCACCTGCGAGAATGCTGCAAACGCGGCTTGGAATTTCATTTTAAAGGGAGGAGGGGGCTTTGCGTTGTCCATATTTTCTGCTTGTGCCTGGCAGCGAAGGCTATTTATTACCTAGGTGGGGACTGGGCATAGTTTTAAGGAATGAGCAAGAGCCAAGTCGCGCCCACGGAATAGAAAGAAACCATTATCCTTTGGAAATGCGACTTCTCAAATGTGTAGAGGATATTTCCTCCTCCCACTATTCTGTCTTCGTTGAAAGGAAGCAAAGCTAGAGCAACTAGACAACTAATAAGTCGTCTCTTGCTTCGCCTAGCCCTTACACGTGATGGTGATACTTTCGTCCAAATACGGACTAGCCCGGCGCGGCCAAAAACGCGCTTTCCGATAACAGACGCGAAACACTTCGAGAAAAGCGTAGGACGACCTCGAAAGCTTTCTCTCGCTCTGCTTGATGGATTGACCGCATTCCTCAAGCTCCCCTCGATCAATTGTATGCCGGCTGGCAGGATCCGCTTTTCAGTCTTCTCTCTTGCAACTCGAAGACAGCTTGCGAGTTACTGGAAAGCGCGGACGCCCCTTTATCGATCTTGTACTTCCAATGCACCGATCACGAGACTCCCATACTCCTCGATTGCAGACGCCATGTTAGGTCGTGCAATCAAGGCGGCGCCGCCTACGGATGATCTCGCGAAGCAGCTCTTCCCGTCCAGCAGTCCTGCTCAAAATGGCAACATCCAAGAGCAATTCAAGAAAGCCCGTCAATCACAATCGATCGGTGCCTTTACTGGCTATACGAACTCTGCAAACCCGCTTCGTGCAAGATCCCCAAACATCAAGCCGTCTTTCAAGAGTAAATCTAGTTTCACGTCGGTGCCGACAAATTCTGCTCTGTCTTCAGTCCTGACCAAAAATGATTCATTCCAGCACACCCCAGATACACAATATGATCTCATAGCAGAAGCTTCTATTCCGTCAAAGCTTCCTGCCTCGAGCCATCAGGGCGTGCTCTTCGATGAGAATGATTTCGACGATGATTCAGACCTTGATTTTGATATGGACTTCGAACTACCCACGTCCATGGCAGCGCCACCGAAACCCTCTTCTCAAAAGCTGGCGAATCCTTCTCCATACAATCTCCCGAAACTACCAAGCCACAACCAACTGAATTCATCACAGAATCTCCCAAGCAGTGCAGTTACATGGTCCTCGTCCTCACCATCTCACAGAAATCCTCCAGCAACCGCATCCGCAAGGACACAGCAACAGGATAATATGGGGGCAAAGCGCCCATCACCGAAAGTTTCCGAACCCAATCCTCGTCCTATCAAGCGCAGAACACTACCGTGGCTTCAGGAGCAAGCAGAAAAAGATCAAGTCGCTGCTGTGCGGGAAGAAGAGGACGAAGATGCTGCAGCTCTTGCGGTGTCTGGATCTTCGCAGCGTAAATCATGCTTGCGATGCCAAAAGGACGACCACTATACGAAGGATTGCCCGACTTCGGGGAAGGGCAAAGGCGGCAAATGGGCTTTCACACCTCAGCCTAAGGACAAGATTGTACCTTGGAATACCACGGCCAGTGCAGCGGCAGAGGAGAAGAAACAGTTTCGAGAAAAACAAAAAGCTGCCAAAAAGTCTGGGAACGCTGAGAGGGACGCCATGGAGAGCAATGGCAAGAAGAAAGCGAACGCTGCTATGACACCAGTAACCCTCAGCTCAGAGCAGCAAAGCGTCCTCGATTTAGTTGTGAATCAATCGAAGAGTGTTTTCTTCACAGGATCTGCTGGAACAGGAAAATCAGTCCTCATGCGGAAAATAATTCTTGAATTGCGAAAGAAGTACTCGCGCGAGCCTGACCGAGTAGCCGTTACCGCATCTACGGGTCTAGCTGCGTGCAACATTGGCGGCGTTACATTGCACAGTTTTGGTGGTATTGGACTCGGTAAGGAGGATGTACCACAACTGGTGAAGAAGATCAGGCGAAACCAGAAAGCAAAGAATCGCTGGATCAGGACCAAGATCTTGATCATTGATGAAATTTCCATGGTGGACGGTGACTTGTTTGACAAACTCGAAGGAATCGCTAGAGTAATGCGCAATAATGGTCGACCATTTGGAGGAATTCAGCTTGTGATTACTGGTGATTTTTTCCAGCTACCACCAGTACCGGATTACGACAGCAAAGCAAGAGGGGTCAAGTTTGCATTTGATGCCGGCACTTGGTCTACCGCTATTCATCACACAATTGGACTGACAGAAGTATTTCGTCAAAAGGATCCTGGTACCGTTCCTACCATCTTTTTAAATGAGCATGTTTCTGACTGAAAACTAGTTTTCGCTAACATGCTGAACGAAATGCGTTTGGGGAAGATCACCGATGACACTGTGGCAGCCTTTCGTAAGATGAGCCGCAGAATCAACTATGAAGATAGTTTAGACGCTACTGAGCTGTACGTAGGAACCCTTTCCTTTTTTGCAATTGCTGACAGCGGTAGTTTTCCCACTAGAAACGAAGTTGAGAATGCCAATGCCATGAAAATGCGCGCATTGGTTGGAAAACCCTATACATACCATGCAATTGACACCGGAACTATTACGGATCTGGCGATGCGTGAAAAGTTACTTGCCAATATGATGGCACCCAAAACCCTGGAGTTGAAGAAAGGAGCACAGGTCATGCTCATCAAGAATATGGATGATGCCTTGGTCAACGGCTCTCTTGGCAAGGTCGTTGCCTTCATGGATGAGAAGACATTTGACATCTATCAAAATAACGAGGAGTTGTTTCATGACGACGTGACTGCGGAAGATATCGAAGGCCTTGACGAGGATACTCGTAATCGCTTCTATAGCATCAAAGCCAAGTTTTCTTCTAAAAAGGAATCTTCAGCAGGTCCTGATATCGACTTACCTCTTGTGCAGTTTTCCCTTGCCGATGGGACTAGCAGGTCAATGCTTGTCCAACATGAAGAATGGAAGGTCGAACTTCCGACAGGCGAAATTCAAGCCCAGCGCCGACAGGTACCGCTTATTCTTGCCTGGGCTCTCTCAATCCACAAGGCACAAGGTCAGACTCTTGAACGAGTCAAGATAGACCTCAAGAGAGTCTTTGAAAAGGGACAAGCTTATGTTGCCCTCAGTCGAGCAACGAGCCAGGCCGGGCTCGAGGTACACAATTTCGACAAGAACAAAGTTATGGCACATCCACGGGTAGCACAATTTTACGATAGCTTGTACAGTGTTAATAAAGCCTTGAAGCATCCGAAACTGGCCAAGCCGCCACCCACGAAGAAAGCCAAGTCATACGAAGAGGACTTTATGAAGGCAGGAATAGAGCAGGAGCATACCTGGGAGATCAGTGATGACGATGATGCGCAAGAAGCCATGGCAGCGTATGGTTAGCGACTTGTGGAACCGGTATTGCTTTGATGCTACAGGAGTATATCAAACATTGTTTGGCGTTGGCGGTCGTGGGGCTGTCTAGATTTATGAATTGCATTGGGGCTGTAGAAATGAAATTGAGAGTAGAGTGACAAATGGGGGAAATCCAATGAATTTGGAAAAGTCATAATTAGCAAACCACCATAGGCATGCGGGGCACCAACATTCAAGAGTCGAAGCCAGCATGGTATGCTCACTAAAAAAGTCACAATAATTTTTAAATCATCCTATGGCTATATTTGGTAGTGGTACTTCAATATTTCTCGTCATTCACGATTGGCTAGATAAACCATCAGTCTTGTAACACAGTTCTGCCCATAGTCACCATTAGAGCAAAGCCTCGCAGTGTCTCTGGGTTATAAGCTTTGCATACTCATTAGGTAAAGGCTCCACATGGAAACCTGTCAGTTACGGAGATTGGCAAATGTAGAATTATGAGACATAATACCCATTGTACCAGAGTAACATGGAACAGTAGAGTTCACTTCAGCTAATCTGGGCTAGAGCAGCTTCATATCTCATCATCATACTTAGGTGCTTAAGACACATAGCATGATTTTATTATTCTATGCCTGGGACCGCAGATTTTATGAAATAATCTTTAGTGTCACCTTTCAGTAGATGGTTCATTCAATTCATTGAAAATGGTAGAGATGACATCGAGACGACGCTTATCGATAAGAGGAGCTGGTGGAGAGGTCCGAGCGGCTAAAAGGATGATGAACATTGGGGAAAATATACTTTGTCTTACCTCGCGTCTCCCTCAAAGCTTATTCTCACCACATCGACCTATCTGCAGGATACCGCTTCTGGTCCTACAGTACAGCTTTGTAGCAAATATTTGGACTGCATTCACAACATATTTCACGCCCTCAGCTCCCCTCCCGCTGTATGACAGGATTAGGGCACGACCAATTCGATACAGTGGGATAAAAGACACCGAGCACAGCATGTCGAACACCTTCATCGGGCTCACCATGCTGGTGACGCTCAGTTCTCCACCGGGCGCTCAGCTTCGAGGGGTAGTCAGTGGCATTGAACCTGGCAAGAGCTTGACCTTGCGAAATGGTGAGACATCCCTTCATGCATCATGCCCAATCGCAGACCATTGTTAACTTCTCTACTTCTAGTTACTTGTCCAGCGAATGGCAAATACGTCCCCGAATTCACAATTAACGCTGCAGAGATTGTAGAGTTAGTTGAAGCTAGCAATGAAAATATACAGGCCGTCAACCCTACCCCACCTCGAGCGACCCTAGTTACACAGCCAACAAAGAAGTTTGAAGACCCTGCGATCTTGAGTGTAGGCAAGCGACCGAATACTGTTAGTCGGCCTTCAATACCGAACCAATGGACCTCTACATCAATGGAAAGGATCGATTCCTCGAGGACTGCTACAGGAAGGGAAGAGAGGCCAATGGTCAGAGATGTCCCCACGCCTACCGCACAGCTGGTGGAGCCGATGCAGAAAATCAGTGTGGTAGAGGATGAGGCAGATGATGCAGAAGCTGCGCTCCTGGAGGAACTGGATGGAGTGACACACATAAGCTTTGCACAACCCGTTGCCAAATTACAAGCCAAGAGAACACGAAAACGAAAGGGCAGAAAGGACAGAGAGGAGATGCCGCAAGATCCTAATATTGCTGTGACACCTGTGAAAGACGCTTCGAAGACGAAGGGCCCTAAACAGACGCCTTTGCTGGATGCCAAGGGTTGGAGACAAACACCTCTGCTGGAGCCTAATCCGTCGTTTCAACCCTTCTCTACCCTAAAGAAGAAAGGTCGGAGAAATGGAAGAGCTGAAGAGAATGGTTGGGCAACTGAGGATGCTACGGATGTGCAAGAGATGGGAGATTTTGATTTTGAAGGCAGTTTAGCCAAGTTCGATAAGAAGACTGTCTTTAATCAAATACAGGCCGAGGATACCATTGCAGAAGGAGATCGATTGGTTGCGCATAACAGATTACCAAGAGCAAAGCCTGGCACAGCAGGTGGCAAGAATCTTCACCCAACGGAGAACGTCCTCGATATGCCCAACGGCAGGGTTGACCGAGATGCTTGGAAGAGTGAAGCTGGAGATAGCGAAGTTGAAGAACAGACAAGTCAGCGAGATACCGGCAGTGGTAGGACTTCTCGCAGAGGTGGCAGAGCGGAGAGTAAGCTGGGCAATAACCGTCGACCTGTTTCTCGGAAGGGAAGTGCTGGTATTCCTGGCATTCAACCAGCTCGCACTCTCTCAGTGAGAATTTCTCAAACTCTACGTCCATACTCCGAATCTAACTTTTACCAGATTCCAACACCAACATCCAAGCCGGCCTTCTTCCTCGTTCCGTCTGATCGCCGTTGCGAGCCTATCTCAGCTTTGCAAATGCTCAATCTTGAGAACATTGCGGATAACGAGCTAGGCTTATCGGAAGATATGATGACGGAAAATGCTGGTCGTGGCATTGCTGAAGTTGCTCTCTCAGCCCTGAATACCGGCGGAAGAGGCTTGACCCAGGGCAAGGCTTCCAATATCCCAACTGTTGTGGTCTACGCTGGAAATAACAAGAGTGGTATGCGAGCAGTCGCAGCGGGTCGGCATATCCGGAATCATGGTTTGAATGTGGTGATTTGCGTGCTCGGCCTCGAACGTGAATCCGAACTTCTAGTAGGACTGCGCCGTCAAATCAAAGTCTTCCGCAGCTTTGGAGGCAAGATCGTCAACAAGGTCGAGCTCCTCGAACACCTCAAGTCTCTTGACGCTCCAGTTGAGCTTATCATCGACGGTCTGCTAGGCCTCACAATCTCCTTCGAAGAGCTTAGAACAGGAGATCAAGCTACAGCTTACGAACTCATCGAATGGGCAAACCGAAGCAAAGCTTCAGTCTTAGCTATTGATATTCCCACAGGTATTGATCCCACATCTGGCAAAGTCAGTATTATCGATGGCAGACAGCTTTATATTCACGCCAAGTATGTCGTAGCTATGGGAGCACCAAAGAAAGGCTTATTAGAGACTATGGGTTTGGGTGAGGGAGTCGCAGATGATGACGGTGTTAGCTCAGGCAACGAGTGGCAGCTCTTCGTCGCTGATATCGGTCTCGGGGCTGCAGTGTGGAAGAAAGCTGGCACGAAGATTAGAAGAGGGGTTGAGTTTGAAGGAAGCTGGGTCCTAGGTATGCGATTTCAAGGCGGGGCCGAATAACAAGTTACTGGGGAAGGGTATTAAAATCATGGGATTGGGTTTGTTTAGCTCTTTGGGCTTTAGCATGGCGTTTCAAACAGGGGTGGCGGAGGTGCATGGCAAGGCGCTGATGGGACCCCAGGTTCTAGAATTACTCAATAGCATAGCTGTAGGAACGAGTATCGATGCATGCAGTGCCTGAGTTGTCCCGTGTCTTTTCCTGTGTTGCAAAGCCCATCAGCGAGCGAGCGCTCAATAAAATTAGGCTTTGCAAAAGCATGTCGTGTTGTCTTTACGAATGTTCTTCTTTTTACTTAATTTATGTTATTTTCGTTTCAAAATCACTCATTGTACGGTATTATCCTAGGTAAGAACCTACCTAACCCCTGACCATCCACCCACTCTGGCTTATGTTCCTTGGAGATCGTTTTTCAACTAAATCACAAATCTTCCGCGAAGCCTCTAAACATGGAAGGACCAGCAATTTCTAAGCCCCTGTCCCAGGCCCCTTCTAAATGCATTTATCAATCGCAGAAGAAATCGTCCACCTCGCCTGCTGAATCTGTCTCTCGCTCTCACATCCTTCAACAGGCAAATCAAACAAATGGTCTTTCCCATTCACGCCTCTCACCTGCTCAATCGCAACCGTATACGTCAAAACAACCTTGCCGTCATTCGCAGAATCTGTTCGCGTCTCTCGCAACAGCAGAATGGTTCCATCAGGTCCTCGGATACCGACTCTAGGCTTTTGGAACGACCAATCATGAGCTGCGATTGTGCTCTGCCGAGCTATACGCACGTGGTCCACATCCTGCCTGAATACTGCACGGAGATAATGATTCCGCTCGTCGAACGCTTTGTTGACTTCGTGTTGAGCTAGTTGCTCTAGTATGTCTTGGTATACTTCTTTCGCATTTGGCTTTGTTAGCGGGTGCAAAGCTTCGGCAGGAGTTGAGATTTTTACTGTTCGTTTTAGTTCCATTGTTGTTTTCTCGATTGGTCCTTGTTCTGAAGGTTGATGGGCAATTTTGAGCTTAATTTCGAGCGTCCGCTGGACCCGATGGTGGTTGCAGTGTGCATCGATGCCTTGAACGTCGAGTTCAGTGTGTGGGAGGCCGCTGGAAGTATTGTGCCCTTGAAGTCTCCTCAGGGCCTGCTCAAATGCTTGCAAACCGAGGTCGTCCCGAAAGACATTTGCCAGAGTTGAATTGTGCGTTGGTTGGTTTCCAACTGGAGAAGTCAGTCCCCAAGCGATATCCTCTATCGTCATATCCGAATTTAATCCACTTAGAGCCCAGATCGCTCTCTCATTCCAATGTTTGACCTCTTTATTGCAGAGCCAACGTAAGTAATTCTCAATTACTTCAGATCTCCTCAATTGTGCCGTTGTCTGCACGCCGCCTCGCGCTTGAGTCACTTGCGAGTCTGGCTTTTTATGAGTGTTGATAATCTCACTGGCCTGGGCTTCCTGGTCTGGCGTTTTCAAACGAATCAGATCCGAGATGACAGGCTTTTCAAACTTGTTTTTCGCGGTGATGAAAGCAATGGCTCCAGTATCCGTGCAGTCTATCATTGAGCATCTGCATAACTTCTTCATAAGTGCATTCGCTGCCATTCAGTAGCATGAAGCATTCAAATGATGAGTATATTTCTCGGGACAAAACAAGGTCAATTTGAGAAATACCAAATATTTAATCGCGAAAGAGACGAGGCCAAAGGTGAGACATTCTTGCTGTGAGCATCGATACTTCTTTCTTCTCAAGTTGGGCACGAGCTCGGTGGCGGCATTACCAACAAAGGAATTCATTTCCCGAATATGTTGAAAGGGCTTTTGGTCGATCTATTCTATCACCGTAATTAGAAATTGGTGCAATGGAATTTAATCTTCTAAGACAACGCAAATTTCTCTCCGGCGGCATTCTCAACAGTATGTTCAGCTACGAGTAAGAGTTTCGAATGATAAGTGTCTCGATAAATATGACCTTAGTTTCATGTCATATTGCACAAATTTATTTCCCTAATCGTCTGCAGTCGACACCTTGCTGCCGACGATAGCGGCTTCGAGTTCAAGGTAAATTCATGTTTGAAAAGTGAAGTGTTGTATTGGTAATCAATCTATTCTTACTTGATGGCAAATAGCAGTTTCAAAGTTCCGCATCATTATACAACTCAACTCGCGGTAGGTGCGAAAGTAATTTGACATCTAATCTTCACATCTCGCTAGCGCTGTACCTTGCCTCAATTACATCTATGTCTCATCTACACGTCGACGGTTTTGCTCCTGGTAATTCAAACCACCTTGAAGGACAATCCAATTCGACCCTGGGTAAACTTGAAAGGCATCTGGCATCGTATCCTCATGAGTCCATTCCGCCATTAATTGTCGGTACCTCGAACGTAGCCAAGCTACATCAGGAAGCAGTACGCCCTCCAGTGTTCTGTGTTGGACAAAGTTGTACATGAAGGCTTCGAAAAATAGCCCCTCATGCAGGTTGGGAGCTGGTATTTCTGTAGTGGACAGGCAACCCTTGTTACCTCTTTGTTCAATTGCTCTTATCTCACTCCTGCAGCATGGAAAAGTCTTTTCTCCGATCACTGTGTCGATCCATGTCTCAATGCACTTGAGATCGAAGATGTGCCCACAAGGCTTAACTTTAGCATAAACTTTCAAAGGCTCCCGGCAGATTGGACAGTCGGCTTCGGTAGCTGGCTCATTGTTTGATGCTGGGGATGATTCCCTCTTAGTGGTAGAAGGTTTTCCGCCGTTGTGTATGATCTTGTCCATTCTGAGAGACGTGAAGAACTGTGTCTTCAAGCTGGGGATGTTCTAGATGAGCGATTATATCGAGTTGAAGTGCGAGGATTTATGTTTAAATATTTTGGAACCCTCTGAAGTTGCTAGAATTCTCATTGACACTTTTAAAAATGCTTTTTAATTTAAATCCCCTAGAACCAAATTATATCCGTTTGGTCTGTTCTAATGTGAACTGATACCGTAGTTCGATAGGTCACGTGTGCTTTGATTTCTTTGTGTGACAAGAGAAAAGCGAGATAGATAAACTATGGAACGACCCTAAGAGATAGTAGACTAGTTTTAAACAAGCAGTTCACCATATGACGTAGCATCCTAGAACTTCAGTTTGTCACTTCATTCAGTGTACATAGGATCTTCACGACTGGGAAGTATTTCAAATGAAAAGCAGATTCATTGATTTGGTTAGTATCGCTGCTCGGAGAGGCTTATCACGTGTCCTGCTTGCTCCGAATTACTTTTCGTATCTGTCAGATCACAGACTCGAGTAGATGGTAGAGACTTGAAAGTACCGAGTATTATATTGGCTTCTAGATTTTGCAGTATAGTGCAAAGAACAATTGGCACCGATCTCGAATACTCCCATTCCAGTCTCTGTGTTCTGGCTTGTTGATCAGCTGCTCTTCTTTCCCGCTCAAACCTCTCGAAGGCTTGAAGTTGTGCTGCTTCTGCTGCCAGTCTCGCTTGCTCGAATATTTCTAGTTCTTGAATATGGGCCCGTATCTGTTGTTCCGCGACTGCATCCGCGGCAGCTTCCTCTGGACTCTGTGACCGAGGCGGAGCTAAGGGCCGTCGCATCCTTGATACTGACTGCGTTGAAATGCAACAGCCATGACTGGCGATTTTCTGAAGGGCCATCATTCTTTTCCTGCAACATAGACAATGCTTGAGACTCCCTGCTTGAGCATAAATCCATGATTGAATACAATCAAAGTGGAAAGTATGACGACATGGCTTGGTGCGTGTAGCTGCCTCCACAGGCTCCATACAAATCGGGCAATCCGGCGTTTGGAATGGCTTGGTATCTGCTGCAGGCAGCACGCCGTTTAACATGCTATCTTGCACATTCATGGGAAACGGGTAGCGGATTATTTTCGGCATTTCTTCAGAGCCTTCAAGGGTATTGCTGAACAGTTTAAGGCTTGAACGAAGCTGGCGAGTGTTGGAATATGAGTTCGGAAAGATCAAAATGCCGATCTGGCTCCTTAAGTAAAGTTTTATGTCGCTGAGATGAGTTGAGCATTCACGATATATTCTTGTTACAGTGAAGTCCAAACTGATAACAGCATCACTGAAAGTGGACAAAGAACTCGTGAATCACAGCCATGATGGCACCATGAAGTTTTGCGGAAGTTATGAAGTCACAGACTCACGCGTCTATATTGAGAAGAGAGTCTATTGACCTAAACAACGTCTGTCCTAACCAGTTGGCCTCCGCCGTTCGATATTTCTCTAAGATCTGTCAATTACATTCCGGAGGTACTTCTTCATGGGAATTTTAGTGACCATTGCTCAAGGCAGTAACCAGGAATGTGTTTTGCTGGGCAGTTGAGGCATTGTACTGCCCCAGGGGCACCAAGTTCGAGGATATTGGTCGTGAACCTATCGAGTTGATGGGTTTGATCATTGGCGCTGCGGCCACGAAGCCACTCCAAAGCACTGCGAATCTGCTCTGTAGCAACTCTTACCTTTTGTCTTACCCGAAGTAATTGAGGAGTTTCTTTCCTAAATATTAGCTGATCTCCGTCAGGTCGCGTTGGTCCCCATTCTGTGAGTCTAGTGGTCCATTTGATACTAAAGGAGGTTTTGCCAGAAGTCATTTGAAGTGCCCGTGGTGTTTCAGTCGCTCGAGCTTTTTTGAGCAGAGTGATTCCCTGAACTCCGCGGTCGCTCATGCCAAGATATTGGTCTGGGCGCTGGTAAACCCAACGCATGCTGTGCGTGTTTGGCCATTTAAAAGCTTCTGAATACTCTTCCTGGAGGTCAGCAATCTCTTGTCTAGCTTTATGCATTGCCGGACGTGACGAGGCACTGGCTCTATTCTGCAGATCACGAAATCTGCTTGTAAACTTCGGCTTGTAATATTCGATCTTCAGCCACCGACCAAGTGTTGAAACTGTTCGGATGTCTTGTTGTTTGATGCTCAACGAGAGATGTCGGCTAACTACAGCAATCCCATCCTCAAATGGGGCAATAACGGATAAATATTCGACTGGCTCATAGGTAACAGATACTGGTCCCCGAGCCGCGAGTCTTTGCCATTGCAGGAATTGCCAGTGTATGATGTCAAACGATTGAATTAAGTTTCCAAGGTCGACTGAATTCTGTCGGCCCGCAGCAACAATTTCTTCATTCATTAGGATTTCGCTCAAAAGCACCTCTTTCTCGTCTTCCTTCCCCCTGTTTGCTGAGAGTTTCCCAACCAAGGTCCTGCAAAGAGGACATGTGATCGTTTCGGGGAATTTGGCGATCATCCAGTATCGAATGCAGGAGATGTCGAAGACATGGTTGCACGGAAGGAGAGATACAGCGTTTTTGAGAGTTTTGTGACATATCGTGCAGTGCTCTAAAATCTGGATGACATCGTCCACGACCAATGATCCGATATTGACATGTTGATCTTGCCCTTCGTGATTCATATGTCGGTCATTTCCTTGAATAAAGCTAGATCTCACGGAAGATGTGCCCTCTTCATTCTCTACTGGGATGGCGTGTAAAACGATTGGTCAGAATCTGGCTTCTCTCAGGTCTGGTTCCAAGATCAAGTTCCTATTGATCGAAGATATGCCTTCGCTCATGCGTTCGAGACCTACGATCTCGTCCTCAAGCCGTGAGTCGTCTGACAAAGAAGATAAAGACATTAAATGGGAATGCTGAGAGATGCGATATGCGCTGCTTGTGGAGTATTCGAAGAAATGTTCGTCGTTTCTCGAGATCGAAGTCCTTGATCGAAATTTGGTGTCCTTTATATTTTTCAAAAGACAAAATGGCGGCGGCATGAACCATGATTCAATCAATAGCCAGGTTCTAATTTTCATGTGAGTCTGAATGTGTCTTCGTATAGATCATTTGGAGTTCACTCTGCGACTGATTTCGCACTGATTCACGGGTAAAAAGGGGCTCGCTTATTTTGGCGAGATCTCCTGATTCGAGGGCACCGAGATTAATATTATCTACATGCCTAGTAACACATTCACATTCGATGGCACACTCTCAAACCCAATCTTCCAAGCACATACTAGGCTTGTAATTAGTGGGGCAACTCTGGCATTGCACCGTGTCGATGCCAGGCTCGAGAATGTTAGTTATACCCCTGCCGAGCTCGTCTACTCTTCCAATGTGGTCAAGAGACAAGGCTGGACTAGAGTAACGTCCTTCTTCTAGCTCTCAAAGCCACTACAAGACGCTTCTGATTTTTTCAGTCACCTTATTGGCCCTGAATTATTTCTTCGCTACTTTATATTCTTTGCAATTTAAGACCTTGAAGGACTTGCTTTCATCGATTAGATTAGCTTCGAGATGTTCGGTCTCTCGCTCGATTTCAATCATAAGATCATCGGGTCTACCCAAGCTCGAACCTTATGCGCTATATGTATGCAAGATATTCCCCTGTCGCCAGCGCCTCTGGACCCCTTGGAGACGGGATGCCAGGCGAATTCAGCCGATCCTTTAAACTCATCACTCTCAACGTCCATTTGCTCAGGGCTGAGTTCGATTATGGTTTCGTCCGCCTCTCGCATAGCTCTTTGATATTCCCCTCGAGACTTAACATCTTTGTTATACCTGTCTGCAGGTATGGTCAGTTGCGAACCGGATGGCGGTACTATCTTGTGAAGGCATGTTGAGTTTCTCAAAGATTAGTGGAGTGTTTTGAATGTAGTGAGATGAAATGAGATTGCGAGCAGGATACTGAAAACGTTCACCAAACAATAAGGGCCTCTCCTGGTAAAGAGAAATGCAGATAGTATTCAGCCATTCCGTTGATGATTCACAAGGATCCAGTGAAAGTCCAATTTTTATATTCCTACAGAATATTGCGAATAAGATTCACCCAGAACTCGGACAAGAATATTTATACTACGATCCCCATATCACCAAGAGGGCTGGAAAGTTGCTAGTTGTTGGGGCAGGATATATGTAATCTATCGACTCTAATTTCATCGTTGAGTAGATGCCCCCCCAAATCTGATTCTAAAGCTCAAAAGTCTCACTCTTCTCTTGGTACAGCTTCATCCGTGCCAGGAGGTCATGAAGAGGCTGTTGGACCTAGTTGGCTAATTCTCCTTTGTTTGTATTCAGACTTCAAATGCCTTCAATGCTCTTGTTTGAGAGTTGCTTTCCCATAATTGCACACAAAGCCTCTTTGGATGATTAAGGCCTCGGAGATGGCTGAGAGGAAGACTGATATTGAGGTCGATCATAATAGAGAAGTTCAGCCTCAATTGAGAGCCAGGTCGAGGTCGAGATTGTGAGTGTGATGATGTATGTCAGCAAACAAATTATCAGCAGTAAATGCTTTCATCTGCCTCTCAGTTGTGTAGGATTCTCGAGCTCGAAGCTCCTGTGATACAAGCGTTGCCGGTCCTCAAAAGTGGACCAGCCACGGATAGTGATTATATTTCTGAATGTGGCCAACTCTTCGCGATTCATCATGTTGATAGCGTCCCAATCTAACGAGTCTTGCTGTGTAAATCCCGGGAAGGAAGAAATTGGTTGTCTTTGTCTCTCGCGAGCGTGAACAGCAGCACTGCCAAGGAGGTCCATGAAGCGAGACCTCCTCTCTGCCACGATGCGTAAATGTTCTTTATTTAGTCTGGCGACCTGCGCTGGCTGACCTCTTAAGAAAGTAACAAAAGCCTCTGTTTGATGTGGACCCATCGCGGTTATACGCTCGATGTCTAATTTATCTTCTGTGGGGCCCACCAAAACGAGGTCTCTTAGTGGACCTCGATACCGCTGAGGTTGATTCCCTGGTCCTATTCTTTCAGTGCGAGAGAAATACATAATTAGATCGAAAGTTGAAAATTTACCGGAAGACGTGTAGGCATGTTTGATGAATTTAGCGTGTTGCCGGCATAGAGGGCAAGGTAATATGACATCCCGGCGGCTCTGCTGGACGACTGATTGGAACCAAGGGAGAATACATTCAAAGTCATACTCATGACCGCAAGGCATGAGTGTTGCCCTGGTCGTGAAAGGTTCCCAGCAGATAATACATCTTGGAACGTTTTGGTTGACGGTCGTTTGGGAAGTAGACATGGCTGAGGGTAGATTAGGTTGTCTTTAGTGGAAATTGTTGACCGAGTATTGAAAGATCAATGCGGTTAAATTAAACAGAGAAAGGATGGAAGGTGGAAGATCGACTAGTTATCAGAAGGAAAGGACTGCAGTGATAGCAATCATGGTGAAACAATCACAGCAACTCGTCAGCACTTGCTGATGCCCAAAGAGTGTACTGATTTATAGTGAATGACGAGTGACCTTCGCTCCGCATCCAAATTCTTATGCCCCCTAGCAGCATATACTGACTGCCAGCATTTCAGTGAATGAGACGCAGATTATATCCAAACTCAACGATAAATTGGAAGAAAAGAGTTTCCTTCCATGCTGTTGTGCTTGAAAGACGGGAGTGATAAATGTATGTACAAGAAGAGAACCGACAGATCCCGCGTCGAACAATCCAGATCGACTTAGACATAGCTCGTGAGAATGTCAATATAGGTACTATAAGCCGTCCCAGACGGAGGCTCCAGAGAATAGAGATAGTCTCCCCACCAGGGCCCGGCCCCCCACCAGAGAGCTCCCATCCACACATCATTTGCAGCAACAAGAGCTTCAAGCATGCCAGTGACAGCAGTCTCACATTGGGAGTTTACACCACCAGCAAACTCTCCAATAATGCCCTTCTTGTTGTTTTTCCGGAGCCAGGAGGTAGCAGCTGCAATGCGCTCAGCGCCGATAGTGGAAGAGACACATGTAGAAGAGGTGCCTGACGCATCCGAATCGAGGTACTGGTGCATTTCGTAGACAATCTTGTCGTAGGGATCGGTAAGATTGCCCATGAATTCGCTGTTACCTGAAGTTGTCCAAGTCCATGCACCTGACCAGGCCTACCGAATTGTTAGAGAGAGGGTCATGTGGTAGGTGGAGGCACTTACTGTTCCCTCAACAAAGATGTATTGTGTTGTTGCACCAGCAGCTCTGACGCCGTCAATGCAAGCTTGATTCAGAGCAAAAACGAGCTCATTAGACGGCATATCATGGAACTCATTGTTGCAATCAAAGATGACCTTATCATTAGACTTGAATTCGGTGGCTACATTCGTCCAGAAGGTTTGGAAGTCAGATGCAGAGGTAATGACGGTACCATAGTAGCGTCCGTAGTTGTGAGGGTCGAGAACTGCATGAGCGCCAGCAGCTGTGATGAATGATACAACGGCCTGTAGCCCTGAGAGATATGATGAGTCCAGAGCACCTGTTATTGCCTCTGGTGCAAGACGTTCCATGAGAAATGGGATTCGGAAAATGTTCATTCCCTGGTTTACCAAGGTTTGAATCGACGCTGTATCGGGAAAGATATAATCAGTGCCAAGGACTCCCGGAATGTTTGTACCAAATTCTGCGCCGGACTCATTCGCACCGAGCCATTGTAGGGCACCTGGTTTCGATGTGCTAGACGACCCTACCGCTGTGCTTGATGAAGAGCTGGGGGCTTTGGTGGTGGATGAGCGCATGATGCTAGTTACCGTTGCAAGAGTTGTTCGCAGTCCCATCGTAGAAGAAGTAAATATTGAGCTTGACGATGCTGCTACGAGCTCAACAGCTGGAGAAGAAAGAGAGATTGAAATGGTAGTGGAGGCTGAAAGTTCTGCTGAAGAAGAACTTGTGGATAACAAGGTAGGATTCGAAACCGCGGAAGAGGAAACCGTGGTGCTTGAATATGCTGCTAGCGGTATATCAAGAGAAGAAGTTGTGATTGAGCTTGAGGACGTCACCAAGTGCTCAATCAACGAGGAAGAAGTCGGGATTGATATGATAGTGGAGGCTGAAAGGGTTGCTGGGAGTTTAATCGTGGATGATGAGAGAGGAATCGAGATCGTAGAATGGAGCTTTATTTTGCTTGGATGTGTAACTTTGTGTACTTTCCTGATCAGCTCTAGATTCTTGTCAGCACGACGCATGAGCAGGGGGGTTTTTTTTTTTGCGTTGGGGCCCTACCAGGTTCTCGATCACACTCATCATCACGATCTCTGTCAACAGGGGCTGAAAATGTTAGAGCCGACAAGCTAGCGGCAAGCAAATAGGTTGAAAAACGCATGATGCAAAAGAATGAATGTACACGAACGAAAAGTAAAAATGAGCGACTAATGGTTGTAGAGTAAATGCAGAGACGAGTCGGCTCTCTTTTAGAGAAAATAGAAATTGGAGAGACCCACTACTTAGATTTGGTCCAGCCCAAGTCATCGAACTATCATGACGGGTGGCTTAGAATATATGAAGGAGGCTCGAGCTCTCACTCCTTCAATTTATCAAACAAATAATGTACTCGGTACCAAAATCGTGGAAACAACGTGGGGAGCCAAGCTTCTCGCTTCCACCCGGAGGATCATGCCAATCATAGCCTTCAAAACAAATTGGATTGAATGAGAGATGCGGCGACTGTTGTTTGAAACTTAGGAAATCCTGGGATTGTGGAGATACGTTATGAGGCTCTCATGTACCTGAAACAAGGCTGGGCCGTCTACTCACATCCGAATTCCGAAGACAAGATATTTCGCACCAATGCCACCACGACGGAGAATTTAATGTTCTCCAACAAATGACCTCTCAGCCGTTGCGATTTTTGAGATGAAGTGGGTTGATTGCGGAGGCGAGAGTGGAAATGGAGCGAAAACAAGATTTGACCCTGCGGCAGAGAGGATAATAATTGGGAACTGGCTGTAGTCGAGTACTAGGATTTAGGAGGACCGAAAGACTAGATTGACGCAGAAGTTGGGAAGTTGGGAGACAATTGCCCTTATCGCTGAGAGAGGTGTTGCTGCAACGGGCAGATCAATCATGAAATGACAATAGTGAGGTGTGAGAGATGCTTCAGAAGTTCGACGCTGCGTAGGACGAAGGTGGGATACTAGTGCTAAAAAATACGCATTCGCCTGCTTAACGGTATATTCCAGACCGTGGCCGCAGTCAGCTCAAGGGTCAATTCCTGCTTTGAGATGTCAGCATTTAGCTTGACGCAGCTTATTGCAAACGGCGAAGTTTTCTGAAAGCATTGCGCTAGACCTAAGACAAGTGGTTGAAATCTTGCCTTTTTGCAAACTTAGCACACTACCATGGCGCCAGCAAACAGTGACCTCTCGTCACTACTGACACCGGTACTCTTCAATCAAGTGCTCAAAAATCGCCTACCATGGCCCAAAGAAAAGCCACTGGATTTTAAGGAACTCGCAAAAGAACCCGACGGGACACGGCAAAAAGAACTTCGAGAGATTGCTTGGCCAGCCCTCAAGGCACTCAGTACGTTAGGAGTTGAAAATGTACCTGATATGATGCAATTTCTACCACCACCCGAGTCCGAAGACTTCCCAGAGCAAGCTTTGGGATTGCAACTCCTCCTGGACCAAGGATCGCGTGCATTGTTCGAGGGTATCGATGTACGATACACCTACGATTATTTCCAGCACGTGGCAAGAAAGTATGCGCAGCAACTCTTGGATTTGCCGAGTTCGTTGAGAATTGACGGCAAGAAAAGGTGGATGGATGAACAGGGGGCGTCCTTTGATTTCTGGTTGATGGTGCGATTGTGGCTCATTGCTCCTGTGGTTCATTCGGAAGTTCTTGCTGATCATGAACTTGCGCTGCAAATAAATGAGGAGGTGCGAGTTGAGGTTGAGAAGCTCACGGACAAGATAGATCCGTATCGAGCGAAGAGAGCAGAGCTGGCCGTAGATACATATGCATTCGGCAGGATGTATCGGGAAGGTCCTCCGATGGAAAACGGCCCAAGGATGCATGAGTGGTTCTTCTGGATGTGGACTGTACTTGATGTGCACAAACCTATCATTGATAAATTTGGAAAGTATCCCTACCAAGATGTTCCAAAGGGAAGAGTGTCAACAGAAGAAGAGAGAGAATGGACAATTATTTTCCAAAATGGCGTTGACAAAAGCAACTCGGATGTTGCCAAAAAGATGAGAGAGGATGTTTTGAAAGGTAGATGGACGCCACTAGGCGGAGAGGATGAGACCTGAGTTTAGTTGCGTGGATGCAGAACCGGATACTTATCACTGATTTGGAGAAGACCGGAAACCCGAGGGTCACCAAGTTAAGTACGGAGCAACCCTTTACAAGCAAGATCTATCGATCTAGCCTAGTCTGAGAAGCCCCAGTATGTTGAAGTGACTCTGAACAAAACCCCCTTTGAGATTATAGGCTATCAACCATGCTGCAAGCCCGTCAGAATAGGCATTGTTGTACGATAGCAAGCAGAGCAAGTGTCGGATCCGACTTCGGGTTGAGCATATCGCTTCACGGAGTTAAGGAGAATACCGAGCCTTTGCCTTTCTTTGGCGGTGACAATCTCACAAGAGAGTTGCCTTGTGACGCGTCATCCGTGATAAGATTGCATCTCGATACGCAGTCAACATAAGAAGGGCTATAAAGCCCATTCCGGCAGGCAGATCTCAACTTGGGTTGTCCTTGACCTCGCCTCCTCGCCAAGGAAAAGGATCTGATAAGCAACCGGCACTAAATCGCGGATCTGATAATTCTGCTTACGGAATTCGGGCCTTTGATTACGGAGTTCAAGCCCCCCACTACGGAACCCCACCATGGCCTACAAAACAGAGGGCAGCGCGCCCGGAAAAAATCATGTAGCTGCGGGACGCTCTTTCAAGATGACCTCGAGCCTCAAATCCTTCCTCAACAGTGCGAAGCAATCGTTATCGGGAGCGTCGACGCCCGCGCCGGGTACGCCAGATGGGAACACGCCGTGCAGAGACCTGTTTCCGAAGGTAGATCCTGCTATTGACGGGGATGATTGCGACCACGACTGCGATTCGTGCATTGTATCCCTGCCAAAGGGTTTCAAAATTGACGAGGACGACAAGTTATACGGGTACGTGAAGGGATGGAGTACACATGTTTTGGTTGCGACTGGGAAGACGGATTGGGTGAGGGACGTGGCAGATGAGAAGGGTAGTGTGATGGAGGCTATCAACAAGAAGGCAGACGTGAAGCCGAGCAACGGGGTAGTTTACACCTTCATTCTATTCGACGAAATGAGTAGCTAATTCTTGCATGCATTAGAGACTTATGCTTTCCGCCTCAAATATACCTACTCCATCCCATACTACAAGTTACGCCGAACCTACAATTATCCTCCTCCTTCCAGCATTCGTTATTATCGAAAACGTTACGCCGAAGAATGTCAACGCTTTAATATCAGAATTTATCAACAAAGGGCCAACGAATACCACACCTCTAGGACCTATTTCAATACCCACCTCCCTACCAGATCCTTTGCCCACAGCCGACCAATTGACATCACGGCCCAGTCCCCATAGAGCACTCATTCTCTTATGTTCTCAAAAAACTCGAGACGCGAGATGCGGCCAGAGCGCACCCCTATTACGCAAAGAATTAGAAAGACATCTTCGAGTCTGCGGACTCTTCCGAGATTTAGACGATGAGAGACCCGGCGGAGTTGGGGTGTATTTTATCTCACATGTTGGCGGACATAAATACTCGGCCAATGTGATGGTGTATAGAAAAGCAGATGCTTTTGGATTGGATAAGGTAGAACGCGGGAAGCTGGATGGTGAAATTTGTCCCCCACCATCAAAACCTTCTGCGGATGAAGTTCAAGAGGGCGCGGCACAATGTATTTGGATTGCAAGGGTGAGGCCGGAGGACTGTGAAGGAATTGTGAAGTTTACAGTGCTGCAAGGTAAGGTCATCAAGCCAGAGCGGCAACTGAGAGGTGGGTTCGATAGACAGAGGGGAGTTTTCAGTTGGTAGGATTCGTTGGCTTGGCCTCGATGACGTATATGGCAAGCATTGCGCACTATTGCACGAATTATAGAAGAGCATAATACGAGCTCAATTGGAATCATTGTTGTCTCCAGAGAAGAATTTAACCTGCTTATTGGGCGGCATTGGTGTCTTACTTGGTAGCTAGCCCCTAGCTGCCTGAGAAGGATTTTGCCCATAGTAATCCATAACAGCCGCCAGTCTGACAAGATGTTCGATAGAGTAATTCTCAATTCTTCCATGTCCCTGAACAATAATCTATCATCCTTTTAGGGGAGTTCTATTCCTCCGATCCGGACCCGGGTAAACCTTGGCGCGTTCACGTGCTTAGGCTCAAGCTTCTGTGGTCGCCTCAGCAACGCGACTTCGTCAACATCATTTCATGGGGCAAGCGAACCTCGATTTCAATTCCTCACTTCCGACATGAGACCAATTATTTGCTCCATTGCACCATAATTTGGAGGAGCACTCCGTTATTTTTGCCAATTGGCCTTCAACATGGCTTCTCAGCATCCTGTACCGGATTCTCATAATCATAAACGCACCAAATCATCGGTATTATCATTTATGCACAAGAGAAATCCTTCTGCTGGAGCAGGACTTTCTTCGAACCCGCCCAGAAGTTTTGTTGCATCACCTGCATACGTGTCAGTTCCGAGCCTGCCTCTAGATTATCCTCACACAAGAGCTCTCGGTGAACTTCAGCAAAACCAGCAAAGTCAACCACCGCTGCCGCCCAAGAAATCACGAGAAGCAGATCGTCCGAATACGGGCGAAGATAGCACAAAGTCGGCGCACAAGAAGACATTGAGTACACTATCATTGAAAACCTTGGGGAAGGATGCAGACAAGGACTCTAAATCGAAAGATTCCAAACCCAACAAGAAGAAATCGACTACCAACCTCTCGAATCTCCTTTCACGTCCGAAATCCACCAAGAACCTTCGTAAGCAAGCCGAGGAGGAAGCTCGTGTTCAGAAAGACAAAGAAAACCGTACCCCAACATCAGCGTCATCATCCGTCGAGAGTCGCCCTCCACCAATTTATGCGCAATTCTCCAGTGAATATTTTGCCAAGCAACCTTTGGGAGGGAAATTCTTAGAGGGGCAGATCGACCTCTACACCCCACGAGACAATGGGATGCAGCGAGATTTCCAAGCTGGTCTTGCTGGCCCGCCCACTCTCATGAAACACGATACTGGCTCCCAACGACCAAAGTCGACATATCTGCCAAGCACTTTTAGCCTGCAGGATATTAGTAGACGTGTTAGTTCAGGGTCACGACATAGTGCTGATATTGTCCGCCGTGTTTCGGGTACCAAGCGACCCAGTTTTGAAAGGAAGATAACGGCATCGTCATCCAAGTCCGATAAGTCAGAAAAGGCTGCACCACAGAAGGGACACCGAGTGAAGCCGTCCACCTCATCCCCAGGCAAGAAGTTTCCTTCACCTGAATCAGGACCAGCGATTCCGGATAAAGATGTGGAGAAGGAGTTCGAAGCTATGTTGGACCGACGGAATATCCCCGAGCACCAGCGTGGCAAAATGCGAAGTCTTGCTATGTCCATGAAGAAAGACTTTATTAGACAGGACTGGGCAGAAATTGCTGCTGGGAAGGATGACAGACGTGGGACCAATCGTAGTGATTCAAGTGCTGAAGCTGCCAATGGTACCCACGATGTCCCTGAAGTCAAGACGAAGAGACCTAGGAGCAGAACATTTACACTATCTAGGGCATCTAGCAAGGAACCTCCATCGCCAAGCAAAAAATCAAAGGAGGACAAGAGCTTGATTAAGTCGACGAAATCATCCGAAAGCCTAAAGGATGGGAATAAGTCATTGACGACTTCAGGTGCCTCTGTGGCACAAACGCTGATTGCTAAGGCAAAGGGACAGCTTACCGATGATTTTGTGTCTTACTTGAGGAAAGTTCGGAAACCAGAGTTAGTTGAGGTCGGCAAATTGCATAAGCTGAGACTTCTGCTGCGAAATGAGACTGTAGCATGGACTGATGGGTTTATTCGACAAGGAGGTATGGAGGAGATTGTTGGTTTGTTGCATAGAACTATGGAGGTTGAGTGGAGGTTTGTCCAACTCCAACATTTTGTTCGAGTTTCCACTGACATTTCTATAGAGAAGAGCATGAGGATGCTTTACTTCACGAGGTTCTTCTCTGCCTCAAAGCTCTTGCAACCACCGCACTCGCCCTTCAGCACCTCGATAGGATTCAAGTCACTCTATTCCCCGCACTTTTACACATGCTCTTTGATGAAGAGAAAAAGGGGCCAAGCGAGTTCACTACACGCAACATTATTACTTCTCTCCTGTTCACGTATCTGAAGTCCGCACCGATGTCTGAACGAACCCACCGAGCAAAAGTCCTCTTATCCTACCTTCGCGATCCCGAACCAAGTGAGTCTCAACGGCCCGTTGGTTTCGTTCTTGAGATGCGACGGCCACGACCGTACCGAGTCTGGTGCAAGGAAGTTGTCAACGTCACGAAGGAAGTGTTTTGGATTTTCCTACACAATCTTAATGTAATCGCGCTTTCTAAATCAACCAGCGACCATGGTGCTCAATCTCATCCCCAAGGAACACCCACCACCTCAGACAGTACTTTTGACAACACAAATCCCCACCACCTCTACATGATCAAACACTTCCCAAAAGAGCGTCCTCCAGTCCCAGCAGCACCTTATGTTGGAGGAGTCGAGTGGGATGCGACGAACTATCTTGCCTCTCACTTGGATATAGTCAACGGTATCATTGCTAGTCTTCCTACGCATGCAGAACGCAACACCCTTCGAGAACAGATGATGGTGTCTGGTTGGGAGAAGTGCTTCGGTGGAACCCTCAGACTCTGCAAGGAGAAGTTTTATGGTGGTGTACATGATGGCCTGAGATCCTGGGTCGCCGCGGCGGTTGACGATGGCTGGGATACTCGAGATGTTCGATGCGGCCCTTGTGTTGAGAGCAACAAGAGCTCACCAAAGAAGAGCCCTGTAAAGAAAGCTCCCGTTGAGGCCGCACCGAAAATTGAGATGAAATTGGACTTCCTGAGTGGCGCTCAGAAAATTCAGTCGCCCATGAATGATGACGTTTGGCTGTAGAGGGATCCCTTCTGCTATCATTAAGTTGATTGACGAATTTGTTAGGATACGTTTGATTGGATACAGCCACACAGACTGCGCTTTTCTCTTTGTGTTAAGGGGCATTGGGAGGGCAGTTTTTGTTTTTATTGATGATTCGCATGCTTGCATGAAGTAATGACTGTAATGATATGAATACGCAGGCATAAATTGATATATTATGAATCACTCAATGCTTTGCTCTGTTTCTTGCGTTGTCAATTGTTCTCAACCACTCATAGTTTTGAGAACACTGCAAGCAAATATTCTGATTCACAGATTTTTCTTGAAATTATAAGAGTGATCATCTTCGTACTTCAACGTAGCTCTTTCTCACCGCCAACTACTCACATTGCTATTTGGTTTATTCAAGAGAAACAACCATACTACAGTAACCCTCAAACGCTTGGCTGTGTTCAAGGTTCATTTTTACTTTCACACATATCCTTCCTGCAAACGAAGTGACAGCCGGCCTCAATGAGGGGTTTCGGGGGATCTCACTCAAAGGCCCCTCCCCCTGGCCATCCTCTCCAACATGTAGAGCAGTATCATCACGCTCCGCGGTTCTCCGAGCGAGACGATGTGCGATATCCAAAGGGGAAATTACCTTGGGAAATCAACGGCGACCGAGCTCCTCCAACTCTACCGATTATAAACCCTTCCTCAAGAAGAACTGATTTCAATGAGACTCTCCCCTCTCCCCAGCAAGCAAATTATGGTAGGCGGCCTCCTCAAAAAAAGTCCACTTTACAACGATTGGAGCATCCTTCTCGAAATCTACCAATTCCACCACCTTCCTCTTCAATAACCGACTTCCACCAATTTCACCCTTTTCCCCAGCAAGCAAGCTATGACAGAAGATCATCTCAGACTACTGCCCCGTCGCAACGACTGGATCGACCTTCCCGAAATCTACCAAAATTGAATACTACTTCGACATTCTCTTCTGAGGTCCAACCAAAGCCTCTCAGGCAACCGCCTGGAAGAACGAAGAGCCCTGAGTTCCAACGCTCCTCAAAATATGCATTTGCTCCACAAGTTTCCAAGCAAAGCTCTTCCAAAATCTGCGCTGCCGAGCCTCGAGTCAACTCTTCCTTCAATTTTACCCAAGTTCCACAATCTTCAAATCCTCGTTGTGAGGCACCAACCTTTCAAAGGCATCCATTACCCAACGAGGATGAAGTTTCCCCTTTGTCAACCCCTCCATCATCGCCAGTAGATAAAAGTTGGACACCCTCACCGCCTGCTTCTCCCAAAGTCGAATTCAAGAAGTTTTCTTCTCAGCGTTCACGCAATCCTCCACCAGCACCGCCCTCCAAAGCATTACCCCAATCTAGACCTCAACAACCTAAACTTCAACAACCTACACAACGCATTGGTAGTTCAGGCTGGCATGACGATCCGAGAACTTTCTTGACTTTACAGTCGGAAAACAGGAAGAATAGTAAAAATGGTTCTAACAAGAGCAATTCGAAGTCGAGTTGGTTCAGCCGGTGGAAAAAGTGATGCTTGAGGATTGCAAAGATGCTAGATGGGAGACACTTGTGTCATGTACGAAAATGTTTAAGGGAATAAAGATAACTAGTGTGTTAGAGAGAGCCTCTATACACATTTGGTGTTGGGCGCCTGTAATTTGAATCAATCCGCTAGGATGAATATATCGTTAAGCAGAGAAGGTTCTTGCAAAACACTAAGTGTACTTGTAACGCAGCCCCCATCACGAGCGCTCAAAGGACTCTTTGTGATTCCTAACGCTTCCGATTCATTTATTCCACAGAGGTTCTGATAGGCGTCAGAATAATCCAAGAGGCTGATAAACCACTTGACCACGAACTCCTCCACAAAGAATTACTCTTCTTCTGCGGTATCTGTATCCGTAACCATGCTATCAACACTCCTCCCACCACCCTCAATACCTATACTATCGTTATCACCCTTATCATCGCCAGTGCCCTTCCTTCAAGTCCCCAAGCTTCGGCAACATACAATCTCCATCCCGATGCCTCATCTTCTCAGCTCAAATTTTCGTCTTCGTTCATGCTCAAAGACCCCAGGTGGTACAACCTCGTCATCTCTCAAAAAAGGATCAGAATCCTGTTAGCCTTTGCCCGAAATATGTATTTTATACATCCCGTCTAGCGTGTAATCTTACTTTACCGCCTCGACCTTGGTCCTGCACAACGAATATTGTCTGCTTGGCTCGCCGAGCATCTTCAGCTGGACGGCAATGCAGGCGACATCGTACTTATGGCCACAGGGCATCAAGACGGCTGTATCTGCGGAGTGGTACTCGAGACATATTGGCAGCGCGTTGGCAATGATGTGCCTGATAATGGCTGAGTATCCATATTGTGGGATAGATGTAAAATTCTCAAATGAGCTCAGAGAAAAGGTTGAAAAGAAGCGGGGTTGGCCGGTATATAAGCACCTTTATATAAAGGCATGGTAGATCACGCACTGCCTTTTGGCTAGCAGACATTCACACAACCCTGGAGTTCCTTTACGACCAGATTTTGAATAGGAACGAGGAAAATGAGGCTGTTCTTGTAGAAGACATGGCTGTTAATGGTTCCAGAAGATGTGAAATGGCCTATAGACGGCAAGGGTATCCGAACAAAGTATATGCAATATCTGCGATAAATGTTTTAAGGTACAACCACACCATTCTCAACATCTCTCGCCCGCTGAGCCTCTTTGTCGGCCTCGACTCTTCGCATTCGGACCTTTCTGTCCCTTCCACAGCACCCCAATGCAAGTGGCAGAGGGATCATGACCATGGCGATGACGGTCTGGAATATTAGAGTCTTCCACATGTTTCCGGGGGGTCGGGTGGTATGATCATCGGCTGTGCCATCGTCAATCCCAGGGGCACGCAAAGCATCTGAAATCAGAATAAAACATCCACCAAGGAGTTGGCCACCGCTCCAGCATATGGTGCTGGTGACTTCTGGGGACACAGGATGGGTCAACTCAATCAGATATTCCAGGACGACGGGAACTAGACTGAACGACGCAGCTCCTAAAATAGATAAGATGGCGTACGGGGCAGCAATCGTTCTAGTCTGCGGAGCCCATGTGAATGCCAGATATGATATCGCAATGATGGGAACTTGTAACTTGATGGCGAAGAGGAAAGTTTTAGTCTTGTCGATGATTGGAGACGTAACAGCAGAGGTCACGAGACCTACGACGATCAATAATGCTCCTGCAATGCCAGCTTCGTCCTCGCTAAATGAATACGGTTGAAGGATCTGGTTGATAAGAGACGAGACACTGTTAAAGAGTCCTACGTAGACCGTGAAAGGTATCATGATCATATAGAACTCCGGGTAGGTAAATAGGAATTTTAGTGAGGGTCCAAGAGCTTGTTTCTCTTCGTGACCGGATGCGGAAGCTGGAGTCGGGGGCGCGGCTGGGATAAAGAATGATGGTATAGATGCAACAGAAGACTGACACAATTAGCGAAAGAAAAATTAAGAAACCACGTCCACGGTCGGCCACTTACAATGATCGCAATGTAAAGTACCATATTTGGAATGTCTCCAGGACTTCCGGCCCAAGAAGGATCAATAAGTTGTGCCAAAGCACCACCAAACGGATTAGCCAAGCTCATAACAGCCGTGGCCGCAACTCTTCCTCTATTGGTGAACCATAGATCTGAGTATCTTGTAGGAGCAGCAAGGACAAATGGCTGGGCAAGACCTGTCAAGATTTGACCAAACATCACTCCCCCAAAATTACCATGGGGTCCTGACTTCGTGGCACCATATCTGATCCAGTTTCCGAGGAGGATGAGGACTGACGCTGTGATGATCGACGGTTTTGGGCCCCCGTGATGCAGGGTGTAAATCACGAATGGTGTTGCGACACAGAAGGCGAAGAGAAAGGCCGTGCTGAGCCAATTGATATCTGATGGGGTTATATTGTAGTATTGGGACGTCGTGGTGGAGTTGGCCGAGAAAGAGAGCCACTGCACTTGCATTAGTGATACTCTGAGGCTGGCTGGACTTCAGGGGGCTACTCACATCCCAGCTGACAATGATATTGAGCAACACTAACTGGACGAGGCCGAACCAGCGCCTCTTGTAAACCTTATATACTCGTTCTCGCGTTCCGTCGGCAGCTTCCGTGCCATCGTTCCCATCCCCTTGGGTTCCTGTATCATGCGGCGCCGAGCGTCTCTCTTCGTCTCCTAACAGCTCGTCGTCACTCCGGACCTCATGCAAGGGCTCGATCTCTCCAATTCCACGCGATCCGTCACCACTGCCACCACTGCCATTTGATTGCGTGACCTTCAAGTCGTCATTATGCTTGCTGTCGATGCCACTACCGTTGCCGTTGCTTACGTTGCTGTCGGTCGAAGGTACTGATGCAGCACTTCCCCGGCTTTTTAAGGACCTCATCTTCATCGTTCGGAGAAAAGAAAAGCCTCCAGGCACAGGTTCTGAGGCTCTCTTGTCATCGGTAGGAGATTCTGTCTTGTCCTTCTGCGGCGCGTCTTGGATGTTCTGATGTTTCTCTGTCGTGCGCGCATCCCCAGATGTTTCTAACTGCGGCGTCATCTTTAAAATTGCCTCGGCGCCGTTAATATAAGACACCGCCTATGATAGCGCTTGCTGCCCTGTTTCCGCAAAGCTGAGACGACACTCGCAGGATTTCTCGACTTCAATTTAGACTTTTAGTCGATAGAAATGCATTGAGAGAGCGGCCTCCTGATCTATTATACAAGTATGGCTTCTCCGCAATCAAAAGAGGGGAACTGCTCGCTGTCGATAGGGCCCTGGAGGAAGGAGGGATTGCCGGGGTGGTGTGGTCAAAAGAGGCAGGGGCCCCGTATCATCTGATCCTGTCTTGGACACCGCGTTTAGATCGCAGGAAACCGGTGCCACAGACCAGATTCTACGGGCCGGCTTCTGGAATTTTATCTTGTGAAAGTCCGAGGCCCCGTAAAAAGAAGCATCTTTATCTTGGCCCTTGCCATCTGCGATAGTCGGTCCCTGACTTCGCTCACGGAACCAAGATACGCTGCGGGTCTATGATTGATTTTCCTATTCTACATATCGCTCAAAGGACGAGTCTGATGCAGAAGTACAAAAACAGGTGATGCGGGTAAGATATCTACAAGCGTCTCCCTTCCACCATCTGATCTCCCCCATCATCTAGGGTCATGCAAACATCTCGGGAGGCGAGATTATCGATTGAGGTAGCTGAAGCCTCTACTTGAGAGCATTCCACAGCTTTGGTGCGGCGCAGGTGCTTGCGCAGTGAGCAAGATGGAAGACTGTGGGGCATTAGCATCGGTTCAAGATAGGAGCCTTTTTTCAGACTGACATTCTTCAACACAATCCTCGTCAGGGTGCTTCTTGTCCACGGGCTTTCCGTGGTCTGCACCAGTGACACGCTCAACGCACTCGTCGAAATGGTGCTTTGCTGGGGAGCAGGCCTTTGATTCCTTGCATTCTGTCTTAACGTTAGCAAGATTCAAGCTTCCATGCATGTGAGAAAGTGTGTTAAAATTGAGACAGCTCCAAAAGTCAGGAATAAGGGCCAGCATCAAAGAATAGAGAGAAAATTTAGGTGGCTTCGATAAGAGCTTGCACTTGCAACAGCTCTGCCCTTTCGCCCAAATACTGGTCTTCTCCTCACCGCATTTAGTTCCTTTCAAGGTTCCCATCTCGGAGAACAATATTGATCCAGATCCACCATGAAATCCCAAGAAATACAAGCCTCGAAAGACTCAATGGCAGCTTGCACTTGCAATATGCCCTCGTCCCTACAGTGATATTGACTTCTCCCATCCAATCCACACGCAGAGAGATGCTCCGCAATGCAGCAATTGACCGAATGTCTCCGATTCCACCATTGAATCCAGATGTATGCTGCCTCGACACATAAGGGAAATATGCACTCACCCTCCTCAAATTTCTCCTTGGGATCTTCCAACTCCTCCTCCTCCTCCTCCTCCTCCTCTTCAGGCTCCTCTTCCTCCTTCTCTTCAGATCCTTCGTCTTCGTTCTTATCGGATGATTCTTCGTCCTATTTCAAGTAGCGCATTAGCACTAATTCTATTAATTTCTTTGCCTTCAACGTCTTCAGATCTCTCCATCCATGCCTCCGCAGAGTCCGAACTCTCTATCACCACGACTATCCACACCCCATCGCCTTCCAGCTTCCCAAGTCGCTCCACTTGGATTCAATCGCCAACTTCATTCCCTTCGACGGCTGCACAAACCCCAACAAGCAAGAAAGAAAGCACCAACCTTAGTCTCCTCCTCCTCCTTGGGCGCCTCGGCCTCCGCGGTGCTCCACGGGAGCGCCGCCTCCAGCATATCGCTTATGCTATCAAAGAAACCCATCGTGATCAATTATTCAACGGATTGAATGGATTGATTGCTCAATGGGCGAATGTGAGAGAATCGTGATGAGTCGGGAAGAAGTGGAAAGATTCGTAGATCCGCGCTGGCGAGAGCCGATTTACAAAGCTTGGAATTGGAGGTGTTTGATTGGTGGGGAGATTTTTGAGTAAGATGCACGTGATAGATCCCTGTATCTTCCGATGGAAAGAAATAAGTTTTTGATTATTGTGAATTTTTGTTTCTACAAGAATTTTTGAGAGTTGCTGAATTTGCCATTCGAAGCTCTATGAGTTTCTGCAAGTGATCTATCTCATCTTCTGGTCAAATTTTCACTTTCAACACCCTGCGCCAATGCTTTCAAGGTCAACCATTCTCACCAGAGATGAAACGCCTTTTTCCTTCCCTAAAACCTTGCCAAAGAATATTTTCGATCGAGATCGATCTGCAACGCTAATCAAGGGCTTACATCACTATCCCGCTGCCTTTCTGCAGCTTCTCTCAACCTCTGGTCAAGGTCGATGCCAACAGCTTGAGCCTGCGCCTCTTCGTACCCAGGTGGTGGTTCATCTGGAGCGGTGAAATTTGGCGGTGAAGTCTCTGTCGGATTTCGTAAGGCATCAGCGGCGCCACTGTCTCTGGCCTGTGGCCGAGTGGGAACGGGAGAAAGTATTCTCGGGCCCTCATCCTCGCTCTCCACCTCCCGGGCCGGCTCATAGGCTGGGAGCTGCTCTAAGTCGACGTCCACAACATTCTGTCGTCCACTTTCTCGCGCCATTGTGTATGCATGGTGTAATCGTTCCTTTATTTGCTCAAAGGTCGAGTGGAAATCGAAGGCACCTCCTTCTCGGAATGTTAATCGAAGCTCGACGGCGGAGTTGTTTGGTGGAATGCCACCTCCTGGAACTGGCTTGCAGAGTGCAACCCAATAGTTAGCTCCGAAGAATGGTGCTCGCACGTAGGTATCTTGCAGGTGGAGTATAGGGGCAGAGAAGGACTGAAGTTCAGGGGTTGAGGTTGAAGGTAGGTAGACTATCTTCAGCATCGTCAGTGGAAGTCCATGAGCTCTGGATATTTCCTTACTCGTTGATTTGTAATATAAACAACTCCAGCCTCGCTCTTAGCTGAGAAGGGTTCAGCTCCAGGATATGTGTTCGGTGTGGATATTTGTAGATGTGTTCGTGGAGGAGATGTGTATAGGATTCGTTCGTTTGGTAGTTTGACAAAGCCCGTCTCGTTGGGCGATGTCATAACCCAGCTATGAGTAGATTTTAGCTCCTTCTGCTGAGCTAATTGCAAGGTATAGAAATGCTGTTCCTGATGGAATCCATACATAGTGAGAACATGGGTAGTCACCCCAGAAACGACAATGTGGGATGTGGCAAAGAAGCTTGACATGAATCAAACAGGAGCGGGGAAAGCAGGCCTTACTTTATTGACATCTTGCTCCAGCAACTCCGTGCCTTGCGGCAGATGTGAGGAGAAGAAGCTAGGTATGCAGGGTGGTGGGCCAGTCAATCCGTGAAGCTTGGTACGATTCAGATGGAGGGTAGGCAGCACCGATCCTTCTGCAGCAAGCAGGGAACTCGAACAGAGTCTGCGAATGATAAATGGTGTGGGAGGCTGCAGATAGGGCGCCTTGAAGACTTTCGTAGACCTGAGGGCGGGAAGGTGGGACGGTTGAAGAAGATTATCCGTGGATGGCGGGGCAGAGAGCTGGTGGCTTGGAGCCCAAGATTGCAAGATTGGCTGGCGGTTTCGATCAAGACACGGAGGAGCCGGGAATCGACCGTTAGAAGAGCTGCCACAGAAGAATGATAGAGGGGTCGATTAGGAAGGTGTAGTTCGACCTCTCTCGATTTCTTTCTCAGAGCGGAAGCTGCGCGTCAGCAAATTGCAAGAGTTCAAAAAGTTTCGAGCTGCGGGCAGTCCCGCACCTCACCAGCATTCGTCATCTGGCCACCTGCACCCATCACCAGTGATACCCACGCAACACATTACTTGGAGATCAGCAGGAAAAGCCAATATGCGAATGGAAAAAGTCTCTTGCCGAGTCCCGCAACTCTACCGGTTGACATTCCCGATCTAGGACCAGCAGGATGGCGTTCTTTGCGCAGGTCCTTATTGGAGAGCTTGCATAAGCGTTGAAAGCTGGTGCAGAAAGCCCGACAATCCCTGTAAGAAGCTCAACCAGAGCTTGATAACTCTCACTCGTAGACTGAAACTGCCTGCATGCTTATCCTGCTTGGTAAGAGATAGGAGGCTTCCTGGGAGTACGGAAACCTTGACGCCAAAGATAAAGAAGATATTAAGTATTACGTGGAATGCGGACACAGCATTAATAGAACATCAGAGAAGCCAAGAGAGTTGAATACGATCAAATTGAGAAATGAGTCCTACGGATGTGACAGCTAGGCAAGTTTCATCAACTCTGCTACTGAACGTAATCCATAGATGCCGCCGCTTTTTACCCTCCAAAACAGAGTTTAAAGCAGCATCGCTTCTCTTGACCGAGGTCATTGGAGGCCATCGGAGTTCAAAGACGTGATTCCACATCGGCTTTGCTAGCATTTGGCAATGAAGCCATTCTTTCTGTACAGCAAACTTTTATCTTGTTCTCGCTCAAATTATTCTTCCTGTTTATCGTCAAGGTTTGTTCGGTATCCCTGTTCGTCCTCAGCTCCTCGAATTGCCCCAACCTGGACACGGACGATGGCTACAACCTCAGTATCCTCAGGAGCAACCAAAGAACAACTTCAAGCCTTATCAAAATATACCGCTTGTGATATAGCCGACGCTCTCCTAAAGCTCAAAGTCCCTAATGCCGGCTTCCTTCCAGATCTTCAACCCTTCGCACCAGGCCCCTCCTCAACCAGAACAGAAATCACAATAGCTCCAGCATCTACCGTCATCTTTACTTCAAAAACCGAAGCTGATGCCTCAAATATCCCTGAAGCTAACATCCCAGCTGGGAAGCATTGGGTTGATTTGACTCAACCGGAGACGATTGTAGTGATGCTGCAGCGGCAAGGCCAGAAATGCGCTATTCTGGGTGGAATTATGGCATTAAGAATGAAGGTGTTGAATGCGAAGGGGGTAGTCGTGAACGGGAGGGTGAGAGACTTAGCTGAGTTGAGAGACACTGGGTTGCCGGTGCGTATTCTAAGTTTACTCGCTTCATTTTGTGCTTTTGCAGTTCAGTTACGATTCTCCATGCTTCAATGTTTCCTAGATTATTTTTGTGATACATTTTGAGATATTCGTAGACTAGCAGCTGATGAAGCCATCAGATATGGGCAAAGTCAACATCAATCGTTGGAACAGGGCTGGAGGCTAAACCCCACGCCGTCCAAGTGCCACTGGATATTGACGGTACTATAGTCGAGCCCGGGGATCTAGTATTCACTGATGCAACAAATGGTGTTGTGGTAATTCCCCAGAGCAAAGTTGACAAGGTGATTGAGATGCTACCTAGTCTTATTGAAGCCGATGATCGCGTGAAAGAAGATGTTGTTCAAGGGGTAACTGTACAGGAAGCATTTAAGAAACATAGGGGACAGTAATGAGGAATCAAAGGTTACTTATTTCTGTGTAGAGTTCAACGAACTTTGTCTCTAGAAAGGCAAAAGCCCATAGCAGTTAATGTGCATTCCTGCTTGCAAAAACAACGATAGTCGCTTTCCCAATTCCATATTTACCACCCCTCACCATTTATTATTCTGACAACACTCCCTGTTAACAACCAACCATAAGCTCAATGGCTTAGCTGTGCTCGAGGGGATAGATGAATAATGATTCCATGTGCGAGAAGACCACATCGTTGATGTTCGGAACCTAGAATTAGAATCTAGTCGTATCTTCAAATATTGAGCGTCAAGAGAGTTTTCCTATAAGCAAGCAGAATGTTGAGAAAGACTTCATTCGATGATTCACGGTGTAAGATTTTTGAAAGCTTCATATACTATGGCTATGCTCCTGCTTCATCGTGAACGATAATTCTCTTTAATTCACAATCCGACCCTCAGTTTCTTTCGACTCCACACATTCTACTTTAGGATTTTCCGCCAGCTTCTTCGGCAGCTTTTTGTTTTGCCTGAGCCTCTGCAACCATTGACCTATACTCCTCATCAATGACAACCAGTCCCTCAACCCCAACCTCATCCACAACTTTAGTGTCCACGATCAGCGTTGCAACAAGCGTCGCCGGTTCAGTAGTGCTCGCGTTGTCACTAATTTTGTGCCTACATCCCGGAGCCTCGGTGAAAGTTTCTCCTGGTCCCAAGAGTTTCATCGGCTCATTGTTCATTTTGTTGAAAACATAGCCTGAGATGACGTTGCCGAAGACGACAGCACCAGCGTGAGTATGAGGGGGGGTAGAGCCGTTCGGTGGGAGAGAGACCTGGAAGTTGACTATGGTCTTTTCGGGGCAGTTGGGAACGTGATTCTTGTACAGTGGCAGAATGCCTGGGAATGGACGGCTGGGTAACATGTCAGATGGGAAGAACTAAGAATAACTTAACGAACCTAGGATCGTAGGCTGGCTCTACTGCTGGTAGTTGTGGCCTTGAAGACATATTGAGCAGAAGCAGAAAAATATGTTGACAATATCGTCGAGGAAATTGTACGCTTAGTGTCAATTTCCTGGAGAAAATCAAGAGTTTAAGTAGCCTGCTTTGGTTGCACAATTTCCCTTTCCACCTGATCCATCCTTTGATGGTTTTGCCGTTTGTAAGCGAATTTGAACGACTCTGTGATATTGTGGCACTATTGATAACCAGATACCGAAACCTTTCATGTTGCACGAATTACGCAATTTGACAGCGCTGTCATGACTATGCTTTTGTGCAACGGCACCACGGGAACGTATGTGACACCACGGCGAGCACGACAGCAAACACAAAACTATCATAAACATGCAGAGAAGCCACAAGTTGTGGGGGTAGTTGCTGTCAATCTATGACCGCTGCTCAGGTAGTGATATGTTATGTCTTTTAGCATGCAGCCACTTTTACTGAGCAGGATAGGATCCCAGACGATTGAACTTGCGATACTATATCCCATAGTTCATGCTGCATCCTCGCCGAGACCACAAGGCTACTCCTCAAGAATCCTTTCGAACCTCAAGAACAGCTTATTGCTCGCAGGACCACAAGTATACCCATCAGTCTGCTCAATCCCCTCATCATCCACAATATACGTCCTGAAGTTGGAGTATACAGCGGCTACAATCAGTTTCAACTCTGTTTATCGTCAGCTCTTGTCTTTACAAGAGTATCCATCACCAAACATACCATGCATAGCAAAATTACTCCCTACACACATCCTTCCACCACTACTGAAAGCCCAAAAATGCCTATCCCGCTCCCGTTTTTGCTCTTCTGAATAACCATTTTCACCATCCACCCAGCGCAAATGATCCCACTTCTCAGGATCTGGATAGGCTTCAGCATTCCGGTGGACGCTGTGTGCTTGTGCCCCAACTCGCACACCACCAGGGATGTTCGTGAATTCTCCAAGCGTGCAGGAAGGATAGGGCGTCATTCGTGGCTGGCCGCCCGGGATTGCGGCGCGCAGGCGGAGGGTCTCCATCAGTATACCATGAAGTAAGGGTAGAGAATCGAGGTCTTTGGAGCTGGGAATGTTCTGCTTCAAGGATCCGGGCGAAAAGTCCATGTTCGGTGACAGAGTCAGTAGCTCTTTGCGTAGAGCGTCTTGAAGAGGGTGATCTTTGGATAAATGCCATGAGAGATATGTCATTGTGATCCCAGAAGTCTCGTGGCCGGCCGCGAGATGGTCGATCATCTCACTTGCTATGCTGAGTTCTGGGCAGCGGAGAGTGGTGTCGCCGAGTACGGATTCAGATCCCTTCTTCTCTTCCTTTTTAATGCCGGACAGCAAAGATCCGAAGACAACAGGCTCGTTTGCGGAATAATTGTCTTTAGCAGCAGAACCATCATTAACATAAGCAGATGTAGCGTTGCATCGGTCTTTGGTCCATGCCTCTAGTTCTTGATTTGCATCGTCGACCCATGTGGGAGTGAGATGGATGAAGAAGTATTTCAAAAAACGGCTCAGGCGTGGAAGCTCTTGAGAGAAGAAGGTGTACGTCTTGCGGCTATGATAAAGTTGGAACCAGTGTCGACGATAGGACTCATTGTTGAGAAAGTTGCTTCCGTTCTTAAGGCCGAAGAGGTAGGCTGTGATGAAGTCCATCGTTGTTGCATTCCAGAGGTCATGAACATCGACGCGATCTGGAAGGCGAGAAGATTCTGAGATAGATTTGATTGTGGGAAGAAGGCGATCGTAAAGTATGACTTTTGCTTGTTCAGCTAGAGCTGTAGAGCTATGGATGTTGGACTTGGAGTATATGTTTGAGATCATCCGCTTTCGTGCTGAGTGAGTACGAGAATGCCATGAAGAGAACATGCATGGAACTCTACAATTACGTTAGACAGAAGTCTACAAGCTAAAGCAGCCACTCACCCATAGTTATCAAAGATCGAGTACCACTGCCCCTTCTCAAAACCACCTGCATACACAGTCCTCAATCCTCCAACATCATTCACGCTCAACTCGTTTGGAGCAAGACGGACAACTGATCCATGCTTCAAATGAGTAGCGTGGACTTTCCTATTCTCCTGACATTGGTATCTGGTCCATAGTATCCAAAATGGGGAGATGGGAGAGGACCAGTGCGCATTTGGGATCTTTGAGAGTGGTGAGATAAAGGTGGGGTAGATGATGAACTTATAAATGGCAGCAACTGAGATGACAATTAATGCTAGAACAGGAATGCTGAGCAACCACATTTTGAGAGTCCACCAAAGCTCACAGATGTCCTCAGATGTGTTCGAACGTTTCAAAAGGTCCAAATGTTGATGGAGGGTTATCACGTGAATATGCTTGAAAACGTCGGTGTATGGGCCGGGAGGATGGGATCTCGACAGCGAAATTCTGCAGCTTTTATGTGATGTGACCCTTGGCTGCGAGGAGACAGTATTACGTTATGAAGTGATCGTACTGTAACATGCGGGGAAACCAACTGAAGTTGTCGTTCTGCATCGCCTTGGATGAATCTTGGTGTTGCACAGAACGGTGTGGATGCTTTATACCCCGTGTCAGTGGTCAACGTTCCCGAGTCATTATTATTGGGTTAAACTTGCCGATAACGAGGAGATGAAGGGTAAACCCAAAGGGGAATCTGGACGCGATGTTGGCGGCCGCTTCCTTTTACGTAGAGACTTCATGTGATTGGTCAGTACATTCTTCTCCTTGCACATGTAGCTCGAGTAAGCAGCTTAAATTGACATCAGATCTTGGAGCTTCATTCCTTTAGATTTTGTCTTCAATAGGACTTCAGAGCCTACATCTTAAAAAGCCTTACACCCACGGAAGAAGAGGAAGGAAACAAAAGCAAAAGAGCGCTTAGTAGCCCTGTCTCTCCTTTGGAGCATATCCCTCTTCAAGATACGCAATGTTCTCTGCAGTCAACTTGCCTGAGCTTGCAAAATGCACGCTTTCTACGGCTTGATCGATTCTCTCCTTGCTGCTCAATCCAATAATCGGATTGACCTTATCTTTACTCAGACACCAAGCTGTGGCGATGGTTGTCATTGAAACGCCATGCTTCTTTGCAATTTCCTCGACTCTTCCAATAACACGCTTGTCAATTTCGGTCTCCTTGCCTCTGATCATTGCGGCAAGCATTCTATCACTCTTCTCCCGAGTTGTAGTACGGTCATCAAACGGACGTGCGAGAGCTCCCCGAGCAATCGGAGACCATGGTATGAGTCCTACTCCAACGTCGCGGCAGTACGGGATCATTTCTCGTTCTGCAGAAGTCAGTTCAGAATTCTAGGCATTGTATGAGGTTTCTAAGTACCCTCTTCACGATATAACAAGTTATAATAGTTTTGCATTGAGATAAACTTGTGCCACCCCTTCCTGTCCGCGATATTCTGAAGAGTTTGGAATTCCCATGCAGCCATCTATTTCTGGTCAGCTTTCTACTCATCTTGGATCTTTAGGATTGACATACGCTACTTGCTCCGATATATCGAACCTTGCCACTCTCTACGACATCATTCAAAGCTCTCATGATCTCTTCTCTTGGAGTATCACGATCGAGTCTATGGATCTGTAAGACATCGATGTACGTGCCCAATCTCTCAACACTCTTGTCCACAGCATCTATAATGTGCTTTCGGCTTAATCCTACTTGGTTCACCATCTCGCCATCGTTCGTGGACGCTGCCGCAATGGGAGGTTGTGAGCCATCATCTGAAACTCCGAAATAGCATTTGCTCAGAATCACAACCTTATTCCTGGGGATCTTGTATTGTTTCAGTGCCTTGCCGATAATCTCTTCAGATCTTCCGTTTGAATAAACATCAGCAGTGTCCCAAGTATTCAGACCGACGTCATATGCGTGTTTCAGAAGAGGGAGCGCAGCAGCTTCGTCAATGACCCAATCTTGCCACTGAGAGCTTCCGAAGGACATGCAGCCGAAGATGACTTTCGAAATCTTCAGTCCTGAATTTCCAAGCTTGGTGTATTCCATTTTTGGAACGGATTTCTCAACCATTGTAGTTTAGAGGTAAGTGAACAAACGTTTGAGCTGGAGCACAGGTGTAAGTCTTCAAAGCCGATAATGATGAGAAAGGTATTAAGTAAGCTGGTGTTCTGAAGATTCGACTATTGTGAAAAATAGCTCCGCACCGTGGTTAAATAGTTCTTGACTAGCATCTTCGACCCCTCTATTGCTCCTGCACATCTCCCCACTTTGCATCATCAGAACCTTAAATCCGACCCAAACGCCGATGTGGCGATGGCAACTTGCACCCGCTTCATGGGCTCCATGTCTATCAAGATAAGGTAATTGTATTAGTGAGGCTCTCTGCGAGGGATTGGCGGGTACCAAAGAGTCTCCAACCACCTATATCCATTATTTAACCTTTGATCAGTGTAATACATACTACTCGCTCACGCGCTCGGCACTGCAATTTTAGCGTCTTCAAAGGGCTTCAAACCCCTGTCGCCCAACAACGCCCCTTTCTCGGTCTTCCTAGATCAAAAAGGTGTAAATATCATGTCATGACACTCAGGAAAGGTGTAACTTCCCCTCGAGATGCACCGTACACACAGATTCTACGACTGAAAAGGTCATGAAGCAATGACTATTCGGCATGCCATTTCCTGCAAGTCAGGACGTCCTGAAAACGGCATGACTCACTCTTGACAGGAGTCAACAGTTTGCCCCACATCGAAGTACTTGATACACCTGCATCTTTTTCCCGAATGTTTTCAATTCACCCCTTCATTTTGATGACAATTGCTTCGACTCATTAAAGTCATTTCATATCCATTCCTTGAAAGACGAAATAAGTCTTTCTCAATCAATTCCTTTCAGTCCCAAATATGACTCAAGAGACCGCAGACGAGATATCGCAGAAGGTTCAAGAGAGCCTCAAGCAGAGTCCGTACGCGTGTACCTCGCTAAGCAAACTGTCTGGTGGTACAGCGAATTTCGTCTACCGAGGAACCCTCGTGACGCCTTTGGAAGATGGCTCAAAGACAATTGTCATCAAGCACACCGAATCCTACGTAGCATCAAGCCCTGACTTCAAATTGACAGTTACTCGATGCGTGAGCGCTCCTCCTCTCTGGCTGAGAATCTCACCAAACATGAAATTGATACATGACACAGGAATACGAAGAAACCATCCTCACAGCTCTCCACGACCTCGCGCCAGTCATACGAGAAGGTGTCACGGTCCAACCTCCTACACTCTACCACTTCTTTCCAGAAACCGACACACAGATCTATTCCGACCTCCCCTCCTCCCTGGACCTGAAGCACTACGCCCTAAAGCACCCACTTACCCAAGCTCAATGCCTGCGCTTCGGTCATGCCCTCGGTCTCTGGGCAAAGGAATTCCACGCCTGGGCCGCTGCTCCAGAACAAGCGAAATTGAGAGAGAGCATGAAGGGTAATACCGCGATGCTTGAATTGAAGTATTGGTTAAATTATGGCTCAAGGCTGATTGATACAATTAACATTTTCCCCGATTTCTTGGAAGGGAGTAGGAAGACTTTTGAGGCGTTGGGAAAAAGGGTCAGAGACGAGTTGGACTCCGAAGAGGGACGCTTGATTCATGGGGATTTCTGGAGTGGGAAGTGAGTTTCATTCTATGAGCTTGAATCATGGAGACGTTACTTATTACTGCAGCGTCTTACTTCCAGATCTCCTCCTCACTGAGGAAAAAACGCCGATCAAATTATTCATCATCGACTGGGAGCTAAGCCACATCTCATCTCGAGCATTCGATTTGGGCCAAATGTTCGCCGAGCTCCTCCAGCTGAAGCTTTTCAAGGATATCGATGCCGGCGTATGGCTCATCGAGGCTTTCATGCAAGGGTATGGAAATATTGATGATGACTTCGCGTTTAGGACTGCGATTCATGTTGGTGTGCATTTCATTTGTTGGGTTTCGAGAATCCCAGGATGGGGAACGAAGGAGCAGGTTAAGGAGGTGGTGGAGATTGGCAGGGACTTTGTGGTGAAGGGGTGGGAGAAAGATAAAGCTTTCTTTAAGGAGACGCCGTTGAAGAGTCTTTTCCATTGGGGATCGAAATGAGAAGAATATTGAGCAGCCAAAAAGAGGTCATGTACTCTGAGACCGCTCAAATCGACCTAATGTCGCGAAGAATCAAACCTATACTTCAAATAACTCCCCAAGCCCGGTCAATTGGCAGAGAGACGCCGTTAATCCCTCTGGCCTGGTCACTAGCCAAGAATAGGATCACATTCGCAACTTCCGCAGCCGTAGTTTGCGGTTTCTGGCCCGCTGGATTATGCAACTCCCAAATGGGCCTAGGAAGTTAGTTATTTTCAATACAGCACAGTAAAGTCAACTTACTGAAGTTTTGAGTATGTGTCTTCATCAAAATGCTCCTTGTCGACAGATGAAAAGATATTGGTATCGATTGCTAAACCGCCATTTAGAGATATTTGAGGAAAAGGGGAAAGCAGAACTTACAACCAGGCAATACAGCATTACACCGAATCCCCTCCTCATGGAACCTCCACGCCGTATGTTTCGTCACACCAAGCTATTTGCTATCAGTCTTTTCTTCTCCCCTCTCTCTAAAAGTACTCACTAATCCATGCTTACTTGTCGTATAAGCCACACCAGCTGCAGCACCACTTACAGCAGCTTTACTCGCTACATTGATAATCGATCCATTCTTCTTGGCTTTCATGAATGGCAGCACAGCACGGATCATCCTTGTAGGAACCGTGAGGTTGACTGTCATTACACGCTCCCATTCCTGGTCTGTTATGACATCTGCAGCTTCGTAGGCATCCATTATTCCGGCTACGTTTGCTAGGACGTCGATTTTGGATCTATTCTCGTTTGTTAGCTTTGTGCTTGGGGAGAATATAGAGAAGGAAAGCGCTCTGTCGCTGAGTCTTGTAACCGTGGAAAGTTGTTTAAGGGATTATGGTATCCATTTCGAGGAAAATGGAAAATTATCCAGTCTAAGAAGAATTACTCCTTGGAAAAAAGAGGATTGAGGCCAATCCTCCATCTGCACGCTAAAATTGCAGTGCTCGAACCAGATTACAACCTTCCCTTTCTATAGACTGGATAGCCACTTCGTAACGGTCCTTCACATGACGTCGGGATTGAATGATAGAAAGCCACAGTGAAAAAAATTCTTCTCCTTTCTTTTACAAATAAACATCACTGTCTAGGGGAAGAAGGAAGAACCAATTCAATCTGGAAAGTCACGTGATAGAACTTACCCAAACTTCGCAACGCAAATCCTCACAACCTCATCACACTCTCCCTCCTTCGCTAAATCACCTCGATGAAAATGCAGCCGTTCCTGATCTCTAGGATCGATCTTCTCATAGTCGATTTCCGTGATGTCGACGCCGAGGACTTCGAATTGGTGAGAGAGGAAGAGCTGTGTTGTGGCGAGACCTACCCCTGATGAGCAGCCTGTGATTATGGCTACTTTTCCGAATCCTGTGCCGTCGATGGTGCGTTGGGTGAGCGGGCTAGACGGGTTGTAGTAGGAGAAGGGCATCTTGTTTGTTGTGGGGACTTGGCTTTGCGGTGGGGCGAGGATAGGAAGTAGTGAGGAATAGAGATGCGAGATGAGAATCTGGGGAAGAGTGGAGAAATATATAAAGAAAAAGTCTGGGGAAGCAAAGCTCCAAATCTGACAGAGTAAAGAATCGATTTGTAGCCCTCTGGTTCGTGCTCGCTTGCTCCATGAGTGAGAGGCGAGCATTCAATTCGGATGAGGCCGAGTCGTATGACTTTTCAGGAGCCTTGGATTTATCCTGCATAGTTTGGCTAGTGAGAATCTCGATAGTGGCAAGGAATATGACTGGTTTCTGAGATGGAGAGACCATGTTTATCTATATTATCGTATGACTTCTTGGACGATGTTGAGATGATGTTGCTTTGACGATGTATGGTGAAAAGAAAGTTTGGTGTTGAAGAGGAGAGGCATTTTGAGGGACTGGACATAGGTTGGTTGGCTGTTCTGAAATGTGCCCATAAATGGCCACTTAGTAGCACTTTTGAGAACAAAGACACCTAGCCTTGCAGGGGTCCACGAACCGTGTCTCCACACGGGGTCGGCATGACTTCGACGGACGACCTCCCCATCTTCATTTCTTTACTTGGACATCATTTCAACAAGATGTATATTCGAAAACCATAAGCCGACAACTTCTGTTGAATACTGAGTCGAGAAATTTCCAGACCAGAGATATCCACTCCCTCACAGTTTTGCATTGCTTGTCTAGCCAATTATATGCCAGTACTTTGTTAATTTGCCTGAAAAATACAAATGCTATTTGTTCATAAATAGTTTTGCTTCAGTTTGGAATTTACCTAGACTGTATAAGTTAGGCCTTCAAGAACAACTCTGACAGTCTTTCAACATGGTCAACTTCGAAATCCAGAACAAGGCACGCAATCGATTTTCCTTCCAATTAAGTACTTCGGCTGATCCGTCAACTAGCATATTGTTATTGCTGGAGGCTCCCGTGGCTTAGGGAAGGCTTTAGGTCTTGAGCTCGCGGGAGAAGGTACTTTATGAAAGTTCTTGGCTCTCAGTCATCAGCTGATTTAACAGGTGCCCATCTCCTTCTTCTTGCGCGAGGTAAGGAGGGACTAGAAAAGGCCCAGAAAGAAATGTTAGCAGTCAGACAAGCGCCAACGCAAGCGATCGATATCCAATGCGTTGATCTTACCAAGCCAGAAGCCGTAAGAATATCTCCCATATCTCAGACGTCTAGACTAATTTGCGAAGTGTGAAACCGCTGTTGGAACTTATGGCATTATCCCGGACCATCTCTTTTGCGTGGCAGGAGGAACGAGCCCAGAACAAATAGGCTTTCTCGCAGATATGAAGCCAGAAGGGTTGATATCATGTATGGAGATTAATTACTATACTGCAATCTTTATCGCCCAGGTCGTTCTGAAGCTATGGGTTAGCAATGCACAGACGAGCCACTCGCGTCACATCACGTTCGTATCATCCAATGCAGCTTTTGTCAGTATCCCCGGGTACATCGCCTATACACCTACGAAGGTGGCGATACGAGCATTTGCCGACACGCTCCGCCAAGAACTGCTCCTATACGGAGGAAAGGATGCGTATCAAGTTCATTGCGCATATCCCGGCTGCTTTATATCGGAGTCGTTTCTGGCGGAGGCAGCCAACAAACCAGAACTTACCAAGATGATCGAGGGGAGCAACATGCCTGAGGATCAATTGGTTTCGAAAACAGAATCTGCACAATCTGTAGCCAGGAAGATCTTGAAGGGTCTGCAAAGGGGAAATTTCTTTGTTACGGTGGACCTTGAAGGCGCATTGTTGCTGAACAACATGCGTGGCCCGAGTCCTCGCGACCATGTGTTTATGGATCTTTTGCTGCTTTTCCTTGCGCTAATAGTATGGCCGTTTGTGCGGAGAAACTTTGATGGCAAAACGGCCAAATATGGGAAAGCTCGCCGATGACGGTTAGGGAGATGTGGCAGATTTCGTTACTTTAGTATAGCTAGCAAGGTGTGAATAAGCCTTTGGAATACATAAAAAGTATCAGTGTAATCAAGTATTCTGCTAAGCGGTTGTTCATGTCATTTATCGTGGCCTCAAAGACTCCGAAGTCTCATACCTTCTCGCATCATGTGCCCGCCCTTTTTCCGCCCACCTTTATGCATTCAAATAGCTAAGACTAAAGACACCTTATACGGATTTCTGCGCTTGTAAGAGGCCTTGACCTGACAGCATTGCTAGAACGGTTAAGAGTCCTGAATATAGTCTCGCCAATTTCCCAAACCCTCTTGCCCTGAGGCATAAATAGCGATATCTACGACAGCGAACGAATGTGGGCCCGGTGCATCCAGGTAAATACATACTTTTAGCCCAAGCCTTCTAACCGGCGGATGTGATTGGACAACGGATGTAGATGACCACTTGGGTGGTTCCAAAGCTATTGTTTCGCAGACCATTCTCAGGCAATCCATATACCAAAGCGGCCGTAGAGTTTTGGATTTGTTCGGAGAATCAGAGCTATCTTTTTAATGTGATCGAAGCTCAAGAGGTGGTTCAATTGCCATATCACGAGCACCCTCGCCGAGAGTGCCTTTCTTCGCAAATTTTTGGCGTTTTCGCTAAAGGGGCTTGTTTACTTCTGGCCGTGTTCAGGGGCTTTAATGCCTGAAACTTGGTGAGAGGCCTGTATTAGCGCCACTTCGCCTGAGTTCATTGGCCCCGCAACCACTCGCCAGAATTTCCAAACTACAGCCTTCAGCATCTCTTCAATTGAAAACAACGATCGACTGATATCACGATTCTCGATCTCAGAGATGCTTGATCGCCATCACGTTCCTGGCTGAGATAAAATGGCCCCCAAGCTTTTAATGTTTGTTGGTGCACCAGAAGCCAGCTCGCTCGATTGGCAAGAGTCGGGCCTTCTCAATAGCTTCAGCGCCTCCATCGCACGATTTGCTGGAGTGGATGACCGGAGCACTACTCCGCACCGCACTCCAATTACTCCCGCTCTGACTTCAGCATCAACCACACACCCGTCATGGCGATCACTCCCTCTGGAACGACAGCACCTGACTACAGGCCTCACGCAAAGTTTCGACCGGCACCATCTTTTCACTGGCCTCTCTCAATCGAAAGACTCACAAGGCACATCATTCTTTGTTGCATCTCAAATTAACTCTTTCATGGAGGAGCTTTCCCAAGCACCTTCAGAAAGCCACGCCTCAAGCCACGCATCAGCTGAGGAGCTTCTTTCGCAGTTCTACGAGGAGTCATACGCCAGACACGAGGATATCAAGTCCTCGCAAATCGCACCGGCTTCAGATGTGGCGACCTCATACACGAGTGATGAGCTGTCATCTGATTCTTTCGAATCCCCGCTTCGCTCTTTTGGAGCTACGAAGGAGGTCCCAGTCTCCGGGCATTTAAGTAATTTGAGAGATCTTCCAAATGCCGTGTATCTCAATTCGATTCACCCCCAGACTATGACAGTCAACCTCATTGTTGGGATCATCTCTATCCCTGAATCGCGAGCCATCAAGACCAGAAGAGGAGCGGCTGTCGAGCTTATCGAAGTCCTTGTTGGTGACGAAACGAGATCTGGACTTGGAGTTAACTTCTGGCTCTCGTCTTCCCAATCCGCTCAAGAAGATATGAGGGGCATTCTTTCGGGACTGAGACCTCGAGATGTGGTTTTGTTGCGCAATGTCGCATTAAGCAACTTTCGCGGTAAGGTATACGGGCAGAGTTTGAGGAGAGATATGACAAAAGTTCATCTGTTGTACAGAACTCGAGTTGACAAGAGTGATGTTAGAGGATGTTATAGCGCTTCTGATCTCGCTCTGGGTGGCCCAGCGCCTCCACAAGTGGAGAAGACGAGGAGAGTAAGAGAGTGGGTTCTGAAGTTCGCTGGTATGGGTGCTGGACAACAGAAGGGGAAGGGTCCTGCCCAAGCACTCAAAGAGGTTCTACCGCCAGACACCCAGTGAAACCTCATCACTTCACAAGCTCACAGAAGAACTTCTCCATCATGGCAAGATCATTCCGCCGAGCTTCCTGAAAGCTCACTCAGCTCTCAACTACTACACACCAGCACAATCCACATATGCAAAAAGTGGGATACAACATATTTCGAAATCGAATGGACTAAAATTAAAATGCCGACACCCATGGCTCAGAAGATCAGCCATCACTGTGGATCTACCCCCTGTGGAGAGCCCCCAGACCATGTTGACCCCAGCCCCACACCCCGCACAGGAATCAGGAACAACAAATTATTCCATTGGAGGAATTATCATTCCCATTTGACCTTCAACGTCCCGTTCCTCAGAAAGGATAGCTCAATCGATAGTGTGCTTGACATCCAAGCTTCGTGCATAGCTGTGGCGGAAAGCTTCTTTTTCTAGTCGACCCTAACTCGAATGGCTACGCAACCTCGTCACCGGAAAAATTATCTTCGCTTCTTAGCTCAAGTATGCGTCCAATCTATCCTTGTAAGTGAACGTCCGCGCAAGGTACCAAAGGATATTTTGTCCGAAGAAAAAAAGTATGTTTGTGATCCGAGGGTCGTTGGAAACAAATATGAAGCAGCCGCGTCGTTTGCAGGCATTTTACTTCTGCACCTTGGATAGCTTCTGCTTCGAAGAAACAGAATAGTTATGCGGTTCTTCATCTCCGTTGTTGTTTTAATAGGTGGGGTGTTGGGAAGTCCTCAAGTGGAGAGGAGGGATTGCAATCATGATAATTGCTTGGTAAGTTTGTTTGAGACTTCACGACGCGAATCCAGAGAAATGCTGATAATATGCAGAGAGCTTTGATTGCGTCGTCTACAGCCGCGGCCACCTTTTGTTCGACTTATAGTCTTGGAACAACTTCTGTGGCTTTACCGACATGGGCATCAGCTTGTTCGAATTTGCCTTCAAAAATATCTAGTGGCTGTTCTTGCATTAATACGCCTGGTTCGACGACCTCGACTACATCTTCGGTCCCAATCATCCCTACTACGACTTCGACAAGTATATCGACCCCGTCTTCAAGCAGTGCTGCTCCTTCAACAACTTCAACATCGTCTTCGGCACTAACGACCACCTCAAGCTCTCTGTTGAGCTCATCCAGCGTTGTATCCTCAACAACTTTGTCAGCTCCTCCGTGGGTAAAAACCTCTGCTCCAGCAGGAGCAATCGTCGTGGATGGAGCAGATCCGTTCACGCCAGGATCATTTCCCACCGTTCAAGAGGGTGTCAATGCCCTTTCTCCAAGTACAACTACACCACAAGTTCTCTTTATCTACCCCGGCACCTATGTCGAGCAAGTGTACATTCCAGCTCTGAAGTCCAATCTCACAGTCCAAGGTTGGACACCTGATTCTCGCTCCTATCAAGGGAACGCCGCCACCATTACATTCAACCTTGCTCTTCTCAATGTCAGTAATGATGACGAGACCGCCACGGTGAGGCAATGGAATCCAAATACGAAGTTCTACAACTTAAATATCGCGAACACTTTTGGGCACGTGAGCACGAACGGACAAAACCTTGCACTTTCGGCCCATACCACGAATCAAGGTTACTATGGTGTTCAACTATGGGGTTACCAAGACACACTTCTTGCCAACACTGGTAACCAACTCTACGCAAAAAGTCTCATCGTCGGTGCAATCGACTTCATCTTTGGGCAGACTGCCACCGCCTGGTTAGACAACATCGATATCCGCACCATCGCCACGGGCTGCATAACAGCTTCTGGTCGTTCCACAGCAGCCAATCCATCCTGGTACGTCATCAACAACTCTACTGTTACGGGAATAAACTCCTCCATCCCGGCCGGTGATAACTTCCTCGGCCGACCATGGGAGTCATTTGCTCGTGTTGTATTCCAGTACACATACCTCAATGATGTGATAGCGCCTGCTGGATGGAGAGTGTGGAGCACGGCTGTCGGGGGTGCTACCAACATAGGCAATGTAACGTTCGCCGAATATGACAACTATGGACCGGGAAGTGTGCTGGAGGAAGGCCCGAGAGCGAATTTCAGCGAGCAGTTAGATGCACCTGTGACGATTGAGAGTATTCTTGGTGCAGCATATGAAGATGAGTGGTGGGTCGATCTGAGCTATTTGGACTAAACAAGACTGTACCCAGAACAATTTAGTATTTATATATAATCTTAATTCTCTTCATGCCTTGATCGGATAGCAGGACCTCTGTGGAGAGATTCTGAAACTTTCTCTCAGATGGGTCCTACAACTTTATGAATTGCTTATAAGGAGTATAATATTATACTTCCTATTACTTGCAGCGGAAATGGAAGAGATCCTTGAAGCTTAATATTTGAGGGACGTAGTCGTGGTGGTGTTATTGAGATTATGGCCAAGTACATACATCTCTTGGCCCAGCGTTCGGTTAAACAACGAAGACAAACTTACCCCTGGCCTCCACTTCTAGTGCGCAGAAGCAAGGAGACTTTGAATACGAAATGCCATAGACACATGTGATTTCTATAGAAGAGCATCGCGCGCTGAGTCTATTTCAGTGAGATCAAAAAACTCGAGTTGGTCGAGGAAATTAGGAGCTGAACAGAACTCCCAAGTTCGACAGACAAAGAGTTAACACAAAAAGAAGAGCGAATTTACATCCCGAAAGATAATTTCTGAACTTCAATGACTTTATAAAGATAAAGATCGAGTTGATTATTATTAAGATTGATTCTGAATGCAGCCGCAGGCGCAGAGATCCGAGTTTTGGGAGTTAGATGGCGGTCGATTCCGTCTTCGTCTTCGTCGATTCGTTGACGTTCGACTTCGCTCTGCTCTTTTCAATTCGGCAAAGGTTGAAAGTACAATGTGCAACAAAAACACGTAATTATGCTTTATGTTCAGCGGTAAATGGTGAATTGAACGCAAGAAGGTGGGAGATTTCTGCTGAAGCGGGGAAACCTGAATATTTGAGGGGAAGGTTTCGTGGGGGGAAATTAATAGGGCTAAGCGAGCCTAGGGACAATAGGAGAGTGACGATCTTAGAAACAAAGAGAAGTTTGGTAAAGTTTGGCTAAGTTTGAGGCTGAGAATATGATTGATTGAATATAAATACTCCATGCTACTTTTACGTCTGCAATTTTCATTCTCTGTTCGAACATTCGAGTTGGAAGTTGCATCCTTATGAGCCATCTACACAGTCCAAATCTATATCTCAATTGAGAACTTATATGAGTTGTAATTGCTCTAGTCTTTTGCTAAACATCAAAAGCTTTAGATATTTTTTGCTTTGGCACCAGCTACGTATTACACACTCTAGACGATGGAAAACCTCATCTGAAGTATTGCTTCACACCTCGCAGCATAAATACCTGCATCAGCAAGCATCTCAGTCCGCCCCTTCGCCAGCCTCAAGATCCGAAGGGCTTCTTCGCATATCTCCTTCTTCCGACATGTCACACAAACCACAAATAAGCCTTCGATCGGACCAATATCGAAGGCAAATGTCCTCCTATAGTATTGATTCTGGACGATCTGAGAGCAAAATTCAACCATCGATAAAGATTCGGGCTCGAATAGACCAGGTGTATCTGAGCCATTTCCCAGGTATGCTCGTTTGGCAGCGAGGACACAAATTAGGCCGTGTGTATGCAAGATGGCATACTTTAGCCACTCTCGACTTTTAGGGTCTTTCTTCGCAAGCAGTGGTTTGCAACGATCGAACCATTCTTGCGCGTACTTCATCGTCTTCTCGAAATAATCCGGAGGTCCGCGAAGAAGTGGGTCGGTAGATTCATCCTTTCCCGAGTATATCTCTTTGAGACGCGGAAGGTATGGATAACCTCTGAACTGCCATTCTTGCAAGTAGTTTCGTACTTGCCCAATATTCCGGAACACTGGAGGCATGTTAATATTCCCATCGATGAATTCGACCTTGACTAGGCGTTTTCCTGCCATAAAGTCTGTTACGACAAACATGCTGTCGATACGAGCGAAAAGTATCGATATTTCATCTTCAAAGCCATTGAGCGAAGAAACCGAATGCCGTTTTGGAACATAACGGACGATAGCAGTGAGGTGTGTGCGCCTGAATAATATGGCAGTCAGTGAGTGCTCGATTGGGATTGTTTCGGGGGAGGACATTGTCCCGTGGATAAACCATAATTAGTCTGAAGGAGGAAAAAACTTCTCTCCCAATGCTTACATGAAATTCAAGGCGGATTTGATGTGACGAATGGCTGATTGTGTCTCTCCTTGCAAATTCTCGAAGCAGAATATTAACAAGGAGGCAATGAGGGAGATGCGAACTGCTTCTTGGTCTATACGAGCAGCAATAAGGTCTCGAATACCTCGGAGAGCCTTGCCGTACTTTTCCACCTATAATAAACCCGAGTGAGCAGAGGTTTCTTAAGATGCACACTTATCGCTTAGGATGAGACTTCATAGAATCTCTATCCTACCAAGCTGGGTGCTTGAGATGACTCTTCAGATACACCAGCGGCGTGATATAAAGAAACATGGTACGCACAGCATATTGAGAATGTGATGCTGGCGACGACGAGTGCCTGGCTTTGTCCATGGCAGAGACAGCAAGGGTAAGATTTCTTAACGCCGGCGCACTTTCAGCTGCTCGAGGTATAACTTGATTCCAGACATCTTCGGGCATGGCCCCCGAGATATCTATGCTCGTTTCGCTGCGATAATGGAGAAAATATTGGTATTCTTCCTGGCTCTCAAACCTGGCTGCCGGTGAAGGTGTCAAGATAGAGAGGTTCCCCACATTTCGAGGTAGCAATGGACTTAGATTACGTCCTCTAAGTACTACAGGTGACGTATGCACTTCATAACCATCGCAACTTATGCCAAACTTGTCACATCTGAGACAAGATGGCTTTCTTTCATCACACTTGACACGGCGTATTCTGTAGAGCATCAGTCATGAACGTTGACTTAGCAGCTTTAAGCTAGAATAAAAGTACTCACTTACTAAACACCGGATCCAGGTTAACATTCTAACTTTGATATAATGCTGCTGAGATGGGCAAACTCAAGATACAAGCGGTTTCTTGTACAATGTTTTCCACTTAAGACAAACGATAGAAATAGTGTGCCAGGAAATACAACGTACCATGTCTTACATCCCGTCCTGACTTTGGGCTTCTTGGATCTGACACGAGGATGTTTTGCTTGATCTTCTTCGGCCATCTCAAGGGGAACTAAGGTTTTCGCGAGGTTGGTTTGGCTTACAAGCTCCGGCTCCTGAGCATCTGCCATGAAGCTTTCTACACAAAGCTTGCGAGAGAACTCGTCGAAGGATCATTCAGTACCAAAGGGGAACTTAGACAGAAGAACTCTCCGATCTGGAAAAGCGGGTACTGGCGGTGTTCGGGGTTAAATCTCACAAAACATATCGAACTTCGCTCAGCGCACGGTCGCGTCAGCATCAAGCCACCACTTCGCCCTAGGAAAAAATCGGACCTTTTGAAAGACATAAGCTCTGAGGGGTGGTAGATTGCTAAATACATCCCGACGATGGTTGATATATCGGCATGTACCTAGGCATGCCATTGGAAACAAGTGCGGCTGTTGATCAACTCCGGGCCACGAAGTTCGCGCGCTCGACGCGGAGGTTTTGAGCTTTCAAAGTTGGAAGCAATTCAGAAAGCAATCACTGGCGTAGAGGAATGTCATACTTAGCCTAATCAAAACGGTACCTAGCATATTGACATTTTCACTAACAATATAAACAGCAAAGAGATCTTTTGCGAGAGTAGAGGACGAAGGTTCAAGATCTAAATCCGGAAACCCGGAGACGTTCGGGGATAAGATGGCCGTCAAACGGCGCTAAGATAAGATAAGCACGTCAACCCTTGCCAAGGTCAACGGCCGAACTTTCCTCATCAGTCTCGGCCTCAAGACCAAACTCCGCCATGATCCCAAAATCCGAGGAAAGAGTCAAGTCAACTGTTTCCTACATAAGACGAGAGCCACCCCAGGTGGACCGAGTTGCTTTGAACTTTCATTGACTAATTCTGTGACCTCCGAACTGTACTTTTCAAGATGCCTCTCACCGTTCTCAGCGACTCGAATGTGAAGCAAATCCTCAACAGCCTGACTAAGGACGAGGTTGAGATTCTGCAGGCGGGGCTACGAACTTCCCTCCACGAATACTCAACAGGGACAAATAATTCTGGAGCGGCTGCCGTAAATCAACCGAAGAGGACGGTCCTAGAATCAAATAATGGAACAACCAGTTTATTTATGCCCTCGATCTCCTCCACTGGCATTGGGATGAAAGGTATGTTCCATTTCTATCTCTTCATGAGCTGGCAACTAATCTGCATATAGTTGTTACTCTTGCCGGACCTCCATCGTACACGACCCAAGAATGTTCCGTCCCAGAAAACAAAGATACAACCCCTCAAGGAGCCCTCACCCTCATGTCAGCGGACGGACAGCCATTTGGTTTTCTTAACGCAGAAGAAGTCACCGCCTTTCGAACAGCACTTGCATCTTCCCTCCTTATGGTCCGGCGGAGAAAAGTCAAGACGTTGACAGTTTTCGGAGCAGGGAAGCAAGCATATTGGCACGTGAGATTGGCACTTATCCTCCGCGGAAGTACTATCAAAAAGGTCCATTTGATCAATCGAGATTTCAACAAGAGGGCAACTAGTCTCATGAAGGCATTCGTGGGTTTCGACGCCGCGACGAAGAGGAAAGAGGGGTGGTTTGATACAACGTTTGACTTAACCTCACTCAAATACGTTGAGGTTGATCGACTTTTGAAGGACTATGTCCGGGCCGCCGATATAATTATATGCACAACACCAAGTACCGAGCCACTCTTTGATCATACATTACTCACGAATACTGAGGGAAGGAAACGAGCACGACTGATAATTGCTGTTGGAAGTTACAAACCTCACATGATTGAGGTTCCTCCCGAGGTTGTTAAGCAAGCAATCAAAGTCCATGGACACGGCCACCATTTTCACAAACGAGCCGAGGAAGGCGGCGTCATTGTTGTGGACACGCTTGATTGTATAGAAGAAGCCGGGGAGCTGAAGCAAGCTGGTGTGGGTCCCGATCGAACTGTAGAGCTCGGAGAGATTGTTCTTCTCGAGAATCTGGTTCCTTTAGACATTCACGATGACGATTCGACCTCGGATACAGACGAAAGCTCACGTAAATCTGTGGACATGCTGTCTCCCACAGATGGAATGAGCAGCCTAGCAATGGCTTTGAGGGACAGTGCAATCGAAGACGGATCTGGGACACCGTCGGCCAAGAGCCCGTCTCGAAAATCGTCATTTACATTATCTAGAAAGGGATCGTTCTCACTTCGTTCCAGGAATAGCAGTCAAGGACCCTCGGGACGCAAGAAGAAACAAACGGAAAAGGAGAACGAGATGTGTAGTTGGTTGAGCAGTGGCAATGTTATATACAAGTCTGTTGGCATGGGCTTGATGGACCTAGTTGTCGGAGCAGACTTGGTGAAGATAGCTCGAACCAAGAATATTGGTGTTACGATCGACGTGTTTTGATGGTTTCGGATGAAAAAGAGAGGGGTTCGGCCTATTAAATCTTCAGATGAAATGAAATGGGTTGGGCTTTACGGGACTGTTATGATTGCACAGCATGGATAACGGAATATACCAAAGTAGAATATAACAGAAAAGGATTTCTGGTTTTGAAGATATAAGGAATGCCAAAGTACTGAATTCTTCTAGTCTTGGACTTGAGTGAGGAATAGTTCTGAACGCCTGGCTTCAAGCAACTGCTAAGCCCATTTCAAACCCACCACCCAAAGAATCCTGGGTATTCGATCTATCTTCTACACGACGACTCTACTTTTCTCTCTCAGTCTCTTCTCTAACAATCACCGAATCGTCATGCTGGCACCATCACCTCCAAACACCAACATACCATAATTGCCCTTAACAACCTTCTCCTCCTCCTCGCCCTTCACGCCAGCAACACCCTCCTTCCCTGCATTCCCACACTTCAAATCCGTCATCCGCCCACAAGCAACGTCATACACACACCCATGAACCTTCAACCCCCTCTCCCGCACCGCCTCCTCAATATAATACGTGCTCAGCAACGCATCAACTCCACTCTTAACATTAATTTCCGCCAGCCTAATTGCCCTCTTCTTGTCATCCTTAATCGCCTCTAACTCCTCAGCATTCATCTTCCGCAGCGCCTTCAGCGGCGCAATCCAAGCATCGATAACCCCTCCAACGCGAGATTCCGAGAGAGCGGCGCCGCAGCCGCCGCATGCCGAGTGGCCGCAGACGACGATGTGGGAGACCTTGAGGTGAACGACTGCGTACTCGATCACGGCTTGCGAGTTGATGTCGGTGGGCGAGATGATGTTTGCGACGTTGCGGTGTACGAAGACGTCTCCTGGGTGCAGGCCAAGAATGGTGGTTTCGGGGACGCGGGAGTCGGAGCAGCCAATCCAGACTATCCATACATTGTCAGATATATTCTTCTATATGATGGAAGGGGCGGTGGGAAGAGGGGGGGGGGCATACGGATTTTTGGCGATTGCCCGTTTGCGAGCTTCTCAAAGAGGCCAGGGTTTTGGTGTGATTTGTAGTTTGCCCATGACTCGTTGGACTTCAGGGCGTATTCAAAATCATCTCTCACTGTAATACCAGATTTCCGTTAGCATTTACTCGTACAATTGGCTTTCTCAACAAGCTTGAAGTCGGTGGGGAGCACTCTCGTACCTTGGGAACCCATTGTTGCTGATGTGGTGAAGGATAGCGAGTGTGCCTCTCGTCTTTGTGTGAAAAAAGTTATTTTAGGGAGGTTAGGAGGAGCAAAGTGAATAAAGATGCTGTGTCCGGAGTACGACGGAAATATTCGAGAGGGTCAGAGAATAAGGTGTGGGACCGATTTGTTGGATTTTCCTCGGTGGAAAGAGACGATTGCGCTTTCTCCGGCTGCGGGAGCGATAACGGATAAGATTTTGGGGCCCAATCAGAACACTCAATTGCGTTGGGTATGACGAACAAGGCTTCCAGAAAAAAAGGGAGAAGGGAAGGCAGAGATCAGCTGATGTGGAGGGAGAGAAAACACACGATGGAAAGACGGAGATGGGATGGGGGAGGAGAAACTGGACATATGAGGCAAAGGAGCAAACCCTGGTTCCCAAGACTCGGACGGCAGCAACGGGAGAGCTTTCTCAAACACAAAGAGCGTCTCACGGGTTCGTCCGAGAGTCAGGGCAAGAAGCAGCGGTCGTGCAAGGAATCAAATCACAAATGGTCTTTTGCGTTTTTTGCACCCTCGCATGCCAGATGATGTGGCATGGCAATGACATGAGAGCGTAGGATGAAAGGACCTTTTGCAGAGCCTGCGGTACCCGAGACAACCCTCCATCAGTTGTTCATCCTTGTCTGCATCTGAAGAATTTTCGAGGCAGATGTGGCTGGTCAGCCACACACATCAAATGCCTCAGCGGCCCGCTACGAGATATTCTCGTCGGTTATCTGAATTTTGTTTCCTTTTGCGCGGAGCCATGGATTCATTATTTTTCGACAAAGACATGCTGATTCTAGTTGGAAAATAAAAATATAATTTGGGACATTCTGACCTTGGCATCGATCCCGGATTGGTGAAATCGGAGGAAAGGGCTTAGAAATTTAAGCATTCTGAAGCCTCAGGAGCTTCGCAGTCTCAAACATGTTTGGACACAATGTCTTGTCGTTGCTCCAAATAAGTATGCGGATTGTCAATATTTCTTGGTGATCAACTTTGGGCCACGACTTCTAGAACTTGCTTTCATCCCTGACATCACCATTCAAAACCGGAGCTAGGAACAAAGCTGCATGAGGTGTCAAGAAGCTCAGAAGGTATGGTATCATTCAGTTCATTTTGCTACCTAGCGACAATCCCTGCCATACCATAATATCATGAGAACGCCGAGGAAGATAGCCCTACCAAGAACACACTTAGATCTTGATAGCACTGTCAAGAGCCTTGCGCTTCTTCTCGGTCCGAGCAACAGCCTTGGCACCCATAATACCACCACCCCAGTGTCTCTTGGCCTCTTCGTACTTCTCGCTATAGCCCTCCTTGATGGCCTGGACCAACTTGGACAGCTCACTCTTATCCTCTGATCGGACCTCAGTAAGAGCAAGGACAGCAGCAGTCTTCTTGTGGACGACCGTGCCGAGTCTGGCTTTGCCCTTGATGATGGCATACGGGACACCCATCTTTCGGCAGAGAGCTGGGATGAAGATGACCAACTCAATTGGGTCAACATCGTTGGGGATGAGGACTAAAGCAGCCTTCTTGTTCTCGATCAGGCCGACGACGTGGTTGAGACCGTACTTGACGGCATAGGGCTTCTTGCTGACATCTTCCTTCTTCTTGCCCTCCTTGATGGCGGTGGCTTCCTTCAACAATCTCTCCTTCTTCTCGGACTTGCTCTCAGGTCGGTACTTGTTGAGGAGCTTGAAAGCTTGGCCAGCAGTGTTGCGATCGAGGACGTTCTGGAATTGGGCAATCGCAGGTGGGACCTTGAGGCGGAGGTTGAGGATCTTCTTTTGGCGTTGTAGGCGGACATACTCGGGCCACTTCACCATGCGCGAAAGGTTTCGTCGGGGTTGGATGTCTTGGCCGATACCGAAGTTACGGGTCTTCTTCTCGATGAGAGGGTTCTAAATCACATGAGCTTTGAAAATATTGTCAGGGCATTGTGCAGATGTGCGTACCTTGGGTGCCTTCTTTGATCCCGCACCAGCTTTCGACTGGGGGAATGGGGCTGGGGCAGCCTTCTTTCCGGCTTTTGGAGGCTATCATTGAGAAAAGAAGCAATCAGCGAATATGTTCACTAATTATCTTCTTTGAACTCTAAAGAGACTACACTGGCATTTCTGCGCAGATGTAGCTCAAGCCAATCTTCATCATCACCCTCAGGTAGATGATGGAATGCATCTCGACGTGCGATTGCTCGTAGAGGTGCGAGAGCGGTGGCGAGATGTATCACTTCATGGGAATACAATCAGTAGCTTACCATCTTGATCGAGTCGCTGCGTTGTGATGCGGCGATTTGGCGGAGGAGTTGTCGATGAAATTCGCAAAAAAGATTTCAGATTTGGCGACAATGTGGGTGGAGGAGACGCTAAGAGGATTTGGCGTCTCGCTAGTGTCCTGATCACGTGATGAGGGGTCAATAGTTTTTTGTATGACTCCAAAAGCATTTCGAATATCCAAAAGTGCACTTTCCAGACGCGGAATCTTATTCCAAATGGCGCCTGTTCCTTGTGCCATATGCAAGATTTCTAGAGCCTTAATAATCCGACCAAAAAATCACCAGAAACTCTGCAAGGGGTGCTTCATCACCATTTTCGAAGAAGAAATACACCACACAGTCACCACTACAAAGCTTTTCTCCCCGGGAGACCGAATAGCAATAGGCGCATCTGGCGGGAAAGATTCCACTGTTCTCGCGTCCGTCCTCAAAACTCTTAACGAACGTTATAATTACGGTTTAGAACTGGTTTTGCTCAGTATCGACGAAGGAATTAAGGGCTACCGAGATGACTCCCTCGAAACTGTCAAGAGAAATGCAGTGCAATACGACATGCCACTGAAGATCGTAGGATATGACGAACTTTATGGTTGGACCATGGACCAAGTCGTGGAAGCAATCGGCAAGAAAGGAAATTGTACATACTGCGGGGTATTTCGAAGGCAGGCCTTGGACCGAGGGGCAAAAATGCTGGGGATCAAGCATGTTGTAACAGGACATAATGCGGACGACGTGGCGGAAACTATCTTGATGAACCTATTAAGAGGAGATTTGCCCAGACTGGCTCGAAGTACAAGCATTGTTACTGGAGATGAATCGAGCGAGGTCAGGAGAAGCAAGCCACTGAAATATGCATATGAGAAAGAGATTGTCTTATACGCCCACCACAAGAAACTCGATTATTTCAGCACCGAATGTTTATACAGCCCAGAGGCTTTTAGAGGCAGTGCAAGGAGTTTGATTAAGAACTTGGAAAGAGTACGGCCAAGTGCCATTTTAGATGTCGTCCGGAGTGGAGAGGATATGGCAAAATTAGTGCCTGAAGCTGTGACCGGAATCAGTCATTGCAAGAGCCAGAAAGTTTCGTTGTCAAGTGCTGATGGCGAGGAAGAAGGCGCTGCTGGCTGTGGTACCAATGGGCGATCGAGTGGAGGAGAGATGGCAGATATGGAGAAGAAACTCCGCGAAGACGAGGAAGCATCATCAAGAGAAATTAATGTTACATCAGCAATGTCGAATGGGGTCAATTGCCAGCGACATGATAGAATAGGAGCCAAGCCGGAACCTCGAAATGGTGTGAGGAGAGAGTCGGGCAAGAAGCTTACTCGACAGACTCTTGGGACTTGCAAGAAGTGTGGCTACATGTCCAGTCAGGAAATCTGCAAGGCATGTATGCTGCTAGAAGGTTTGAATAAAAATCGGCCCAAGATGGAAATCGAAATCGATGTCGAGGACGAAGAAAGCTCAACATTGAGACGGAGAATGGAGGGGCTTGCTTTGACTGCAGCATAGCACTGTCAATCAAAGATTGTACTCCTTGAACCTGCTGATCTTATTTCAGTTGTTGCATCTTCTTCTCTACTATTCATACATTGTGACTTCAGGCCAGTTTTCGTCTTCATTCTACTTGATTGACCTTGCGATCGATTCCCAAACAAAGCCAAATTATTTTTTCCCCACCGCCTTCAAAAGAGCATTGAATTCAAATGTTGGAAATCAAGTTATGTTGGACATCGCTTCAAAGTCCCGAATATCTTCGGAACATTGACTAAAGCTCTAATCGCACAAGTATAATGATGTGAGACATCAAAGTTGGAAGATATTGCTCCAATTATAGTGCTGGCTCTAGCCAAGACTATCAAATACAGAGGACTATCAACAAACCAGGAAGTTCCTTTCTAAAGCTTCATATCCTCGTCCTCTTGCTCAAACTTCTTCTCAGGATAGAGATACTCCGCAGCTTCCTCGCTTTCCGCAGGCTTAGGTCTCATTTGAAGAGTTATGTTAGAGGTGTCCTCGACGTGCTTCACAGCCCTCCAATTTCTCTTCTTCTCCTTTCTATCCGCATACTCCAACCGATTCATATTGATCTTCTCGTCCGACTTCCTCTTTTTCCTTGCAATCACCTCAGTCCTGTTAAATCCCGCTTCTCTTTTGCCCCAGAAAAGCTCCACATCAAACCCCTTCAATCCCTTGCCATGTATCTATTCATCAATCAAGTTAATTTATGTCCTATCTTCCAAACAACAACCAAGCTCCACATACTTGAGCTGTTGCCCTCTTTCTCAAATCCCTCTTCTTCTGCTCATCATACAGTGCTGGATGAGGATTCCACTCCCTGTACGCCTGTTGAACAAGTGTCCACCACGCTTCCTCTGCAGCCGGTCGAGTGAGCGTTTTCGGATTCAGCTCTGCGAGGCGGACCACAAAATTTTCGTAAGTCACTCCGAAGGCGATGCCGAAGAATCCGTGAGCGTACTTGGGAACTTTGAGTCCGGCAATGGTTACATCTTCGCTTGGTTGGGACGGGTCGATCTTTGGTACGTTAGTTGGTTGGGACGGAATTGGGACGATCACGCCTAAGCGGATCAGTACACAGAGAAATCAAGGCAAGGTGGAATGCTAGACTTACTATTGGAGAGGTTTTCTGAAAGAGAGGTCAGAGTATCTACCTCCTCGTGGAACAAGCTTGGCTGATCCATCTTGAGTGGAGACCGAGATCGTGGTCATGAAGTTGCTGGAGGTGTCTGAAGATGAGCTCGCTTCTTCTTTAAGTAGAAACCCCCTGATATTGAATTTTAGGAGTCATATGTTGGTAAGTTTATGATTAAATTGTGAAGGTGAATATGGGAAGGGAAGGGACGTTCGGTTCAATGAACCTGAGATTCAAAAATGCAATAGTTTCTTTGAACTTTAAACCTGACATGCCTCAAGATAACCTCGACAATGAATTGTTTCTCGCCATATCTAAACTTCTTCCGTTATCCAACGTTACAATTTAGACTCTCTCATCCCACAACTCTGCCCCCTAACAGCGAGCATCAAAGCGGTATCCTCTACCAATCGACTCCCATTCGACTTCTGCATGCTCTGTGGGACATCCAACGCCGGATTCTGATCAAAAAACCCACTAGGCTTCAAGCTAACAGTCATTGTATCACACGGCATGACTGGATAATCCTCTGTCCTAGGATTATGCGTCAGGCTGATCGAATGCCATATCACAATATCCGTATCTTCGGTCTTGTCTTTGCGATTTGCCCAAGCTGCTAGATCGCTCGTGTTGTCAGGGAGAGATTGATAGGTGTAGTCTCCAGCCGCATAGAGCTCCCCATCCCGATGAGCTGTCACCCAGAAGGGATGGAATGCATATTTTGCTCGTTTTCCGTGCCATGAAGTGGGATGAGCGAGGAGCATTTGCTTTGTTGGGCTGTGAATTGCATATGCCACAGGCTTTCCGGAAGATTTGTTGATTTTGTTTGAGTTGATGATTTTATGTACTCTGTTAGGAGCCGAGTCGGAGGGCGCAGACTTCGAGAGGAGGTTTGTCTCAGTCGCATAGCCTACACCAAAAGGATTCTTCTCGTCCATGGGCATTGCGACGGAGTCTTCTTCAATAAAACTATTTTTGTCCCCATCAATAGTAGGGTCTATACGTAAACTGAATATGTGTTGATGGAAAGGAGCCATGACACCTTCGTTCACGTTTGTCCCCCATGGTACAGTAGTACCAGAATCGATCGGAGCAGTTGAAAGAATTCCTGTAGCTTGGATCTTATAATGAAGACCAGCTGCTTGATCAAAATGCCACATGAACACATATTCATAGTTTCCAACAGTGATGATCGTTTGAAGAACAAGTACTCGAGAGCGAACAATAGAGACTGCTCCTGTTCTGCTATTGGTATGCTTCCATCCGATACCATCATCGATCTCGTGTATACATATTGCATTTGGCTTCTCCACAGGCATTCCTTGGGAATTGCTGATAACGAATGAAAAGTACTGCTCGGATCAGCTCATCTCAATCTTTTTATCAAAAACAGAAATCTCCAACCTTGATCACGCCAAGACAATCGCAGCCTAAAGCCAAGTTATTTGCTGCAACGCCAGCGCCGATATCCCCCACATCAAATACACTCTTTCTCGAATATGGGTACCTCGGATCGCCATACGGAACAAACATCTCACTCAAGCTCAGTCTGTGGAATAGCTCTCGACTATCATAAGTAATGTCATAAAGCACCATCCCCTCACGCCACGTGAAACCTAATCGGAACCTCCATTTTTGCCACTTGATCAGATACCCATCGTTAGTGAAAGAAACTCCTTCTGACTGATGGATAATCAAAGGCTTCAGATCCGCTCTTTCGGGCTGTGTCTGAAGCTCATGGTGATACTCTTTTGTTTTATGCGGCTGGAACACCGCATCATGATTCATCTCAGTTCCCGAGCCAGTAGGAAGCCGAATGATTTCAACCACGTCCTTGGTAATGATATCAAGAACCGGCGAGAATGGAAGCGGGGTATCATAATGATTCGAGCCTGGATGTTTGGCCCGAGCAAATAGATAGCACTTCCACCATTAGCAAGCTTGAATTCCGCAAATGTAAGAACTCACTTGGACATAGCGTGGCAAGTGTTTCTCCGAATCTCTCCCGTACGGCCAAGGATCACACGCAACCTCGAGATGCTCAGGAAGTTTGAACTTCTTGAGCTCTGCCAAGACTTTCGGATGGCTTACACAAGCATCTCTCAAGGCCATTGATTCATCGATGTCATTCTGCCCGTGCAGCTCGGGAGCGAGTTTCTTGATGCTGTCCACGGACTTGGTGTCTAGGTTCACTTCAGCGAGAAAGAGGTCTGCTGTTCCCAGATGGTAATAGAGAGACGAGGCCTTGCGGGCAGGCCGTGCTTGAGCTCCTCCATTTCTCTCAGCTATCAGGAACGGCCGGAGTTGAGCTTTGGGCGGCTCGAGGATGGAGATGATCTTGAAATGAAGACTCTTATCTGGCGATTTGGCTTTTAGTAGAGACGAGACTTGGAGGATTTCATCAGCTGTCAATGGGTCCAAAGGGTGTTTCGAAGCCGAGGTCGGCATTTTGGAGGTCTATAAGTCTGTCAGAGATAGTCACACTTGTGGTCGTGACGTATCTTGATCGTGAAGGTAACGAGTCGAGGAATAAGAGGATTCCGTTACCCTTCTAAATTATTTAATGAAGAAGATTAGCATAAACAGTAACTATCAAAGAAATATAAATAGTACTTCAATAGTGGATACATAAATGTATGTGTCAGAAGCAAATCTTCCGCGTCGGCCAACACATGCTTATCACTAGCGAAGCGAGCAGCCCCTTTTAGAGCTTATTGGTACCACGTGACCTTAATCCCACTTTTGCGATCTTCCTGGTCTCCAAATCCGAGCTCTTACTATCGGGATACTGTTGCTAGATTGAGAACATGCATAAGCTGGTTTATCTTACATGCGGGGGAGTGCATTAGTCCTTTTCTCATAGGAACAGCTGTTTATACGTATTTTCTCCCTCACATAGCAAATCCAAAGCTCACTAAGATAGACTTGATCAACACAGTTATATTTTGATCCTATGATACAGGCTCAAACATGAGCTTGCAAGTCTGATCCAGCGGCCGACTCGATATAATTTGATCCGAAAGCGTCATCCTCCCATTCATATCAGGAGCCACTCGGGTCCTGAATTTTGAATACACCTCTCGAAGCAAACACTTCATTTCCGCCATCGCAAGACTTTGATTTGATTAGTAATTTTTCACTCAAAGTGGGAGAGTGGAACTTACTGTCTGCCAGTGCAACCTCGACCTCCTATACCAAATGAAAAGAAGTGTCTGGTCATATCAGGACTCGCTTCAGTATCTAGCCACCTTTCCGGCAGGAACTCGTCACCCTTGACAAAGATGTTTTCGTTGAGCCGGTGGACACTCCAAGCTTGGCAGCTGACAATCACGCCTGTTGGGATGAAATAACCATCGATTGTACGACCACCAGCTGGAACATATCGAGGTTGAGACATCGGGATAGGGGGGAAACATCGCAAACCTTCTTTGATCACAGCATCCAAATATGGAAGATCGTCTAGTGACTTATCTTTGCTGCTACTGAATTCTTTGAAGAGGATCTCTTGAACATGCCAACTCTCAGGCAGGGAGAGCTGATACATCAGGAAGCACAGAGCATCTCCAGTGGTGTCGATCCCTGCTGCCAAATGGTCCATACACTCAGCCGCCATCTGGATCTGTTGGAAATTGTCTTTGCTATTTTGAAGCTTGTATATTAGAGTCTGTTCCCCTGCATCTGGCTTTTGGCTGCTGTCCAAAACATATTGGTTTGCGATGGGTGCGGGTCTTGGCCTAATAATTTTGTCGAAGATTTCGGACATCGTTGGCCAGCGATATTGAGCAAGATTATCTGGCATTGCGTTAGAAGATGATTGTTGGCAATGGATGCATACGAACTCTTCAGGCTGTCATGATACGACAGTTCCTCCATCATTTCCAAATCCTCTGACTGCTCGATCGAGTGGGTACCATATCGACCAAAGAGGTGATGGGAAGCACAATCTAACGCGAAGCAATGCAGATACACCTGCAAAAGTTAGATTTATGGAATGAGATAGGTGGTTGAGCTTACGTATGCATCCGTTCCTGAGTGACCAGACTGGACGCATTTCTTGATGAATGCATCTGCTCGGTCCTGAATGCCCCCCATGACTTGCGGACGCATGATGTTAGTATTCGCGTATTGGCTGGCAATGAAGCGCTTCTTTTGACTATGCTTTCTGCTCGTCAGCAACATTATGTATAATGTTTTCGATTACTCATACGGTTCCCTTATCAAGAGTCGAGAACATAGTCCTGTCACGAATCAGTACGAGGGCTTCCTTCTTCAAGGCTTCCTCCCTTTCTCACCTAGTATTAAACTGCTTAAACAGCGTGTAAAACTCCGTTTTATCATACCCACTCCCACCGCTCGAATAAATCTCCTTCATTGCCTCCACGCTCGTGAAGGAGACCTCGTTCGGTCCGAGCCTGACAACAGGCCCATACCTCTTGTGGAGCTCATGTATATATTCTCTCCTTTTCCCAGTAAATTCCTGGATTATCAGATAGATCTCTGAAAAGAGGCTGTGTTTGGGACCTGGGAGCTTTGAAAGTGGTGAGAATAACGCATGGTAGATGGTGATGCAGAGCCAAAGGAGGAAGGCAAAGCCAGCGCAGATTTGCCACAAAGGTGCGAACATCTTATCTTTGAGAACTGGAAATGGTGTTGACGATATTAGACTAGCTAGATTCCGTTTTGTCTTGATGCTGATACTTATATGACACTTCCCCGTGACCAAAGGTTGACTTTCTCAATCCCAAAGGGGAAAGAGCTGACGATGAGGAGCTGGTGCCACAATCGGGACGTTTGAGAGAACCGAACATGACCAAGGGCCGTTTTATCTTGGGAAGTAAGAGCGTTCATGTCCAACAAATCCATCGAATGATATGCGGTGATACGTTGACAGAGTTGTGGAGGCCGCGGCCCGGCCAGGACAATGGTGGGGTTAGAGGCTGCTAGGCCCAAACGAGTAACTCCAGGAGACACTAGGCACATCCAGGGATAGGTGGGGCAAACTATGATACGAAAGTTTGATATCAGTTGAAGGATGGAGATTTCGACCAGGGAGATATCAGTGAAAAGATAATGTAGACATATGGGTCCATTGATTTAAGCTAGGGGAGATAAGGCTGGAAGCAGAATGGGGAAAGTTGAAGCAATGCTGCGAAGTAATACCCGTGGTGTCCGTGGTACCCAGATACCCTGAGTCTATATATCTGTTGTGCTTTCCCCTCTCGAAGCGCTTACGTTTTTGAAATTGAATCTCATATTTCGGTTCCGGAAACTTCGTTCAGATCATGGCTTCTTCAGATTCGGAGATCAACTTCCCCGAAAAAGCAGCTCCTCTTATGGATTCCAGTATCGAAGCTGAAGCGGGCAACCTGCAGTCAGTTCGACTCGACGAGTTTGGCAAACTACTGGTTCCTACGCCAACATCCGACCGTTTGGATCCTTTGAACTGGACCAATATCCAGAAATACACCATCGTGTCAATTGTCTGTTTTTCATACTTCATGCTGACATACTTCACCACTGCTCCAGTCCCATCCTTCACACTTCTCCAAGTCCAATTCGATGCCACCTACTCACAGGTGAACTGGACTTTCGCAATACCATGTCTAGGTCTTGCCACTGCTCCGCTCCTACTTTCTGCTTTGGCGGATATATATGGGCGACGAGTGGTGATGATTCTTGGCACTACTGTTGCCTTGATCTCAACCGGATGTACTTCCATACATGGAATCAGCTTCGAAGGTTATCTAGTCGCCCGGTTTTTCCAAGGCTTTGGAATTGGTCCTTCGGCTAATGTTGGATTGAGCATTGTGAATGATATTTCATGGGAGCATGAGCGTGGATTTCGTGTTGGGCTTTGGGCTATGTCTGCAAATATGGGAACTCTGGTAGGAGGCTTGGGTTAGTACAATCTGTTCCGAAATCTGGAAGTTTGCTGATCTTGATGTATAATAGTGGGAGGATTTCTTGCCACAGTCGATCAATATTGGATTGCCTACCATGTGACAATGCTCTTTGCAGTCTTGCTCGTTCTCGAATGTATGTGGCTGCCAGAAACACTGTTCCCTCGAACTCTGGTCGTTGCCTCCGAGGAGAGAAGCTTTCTCATGAAAGAAGGAGACGTAGTTTCCCACACCATCGTGGATTCGATCAAGAAAACGAAGCAGCTCGCGTGGTTGAACTTCCAGAAGGTGCCAGGCCTGACTCACCCTAAACCTTATGTCACGGCTGCTCAGTTCTGCATGATCTGGTCATATCCAACCATTGTCATCTCAACGTTGGCATACGTATTCTTTCATTACTGGTGGTAAGTAAATACCAAGTTCTTCTCAACATCATTCGGCTAATCCACTTATAGGATCTGCTCCCTTCTGACCATGGAGCCTGCTGCATATATTGACTACAAGCTTCAGATCCAAGGACTCTTCTTTCTCGGCTTAATCGTCGGCGTAGTCTTAGCAGAAATCTTCTGTTCTGGTCGGTTAAGTGACTGGGTTGTACGACGTCTGACTTTGAAAAATGGAGGTGAAAGACTTCCAGAGATGAGGCTGTGGCTCGGATATCCGGCTGCTATCACATCCTCGATTGGTCTCATTGTTTGGGGATTGTCGATTGATCGAGAATGGCATTGGATGACTGGACAGGTTGCCTTCTTTTTATGTGAGTCGGGGTTGAAACCGGAAGGTACTATTGTGCTGACGAGACTCAGATGCCGCCGGTCTGCAAATTGGAAATACTGTACTCTCCACATATATCGTCGATAATTACCCTGAGCATACAATGGAGGTCATAACTTTCTACACAGTCATTATCAACGTAAGTAATCGACCGCAGTTCCCTTTGTTCTACGCTAACAAATTTCAGATGTCAGCATTCATAAATCCGTGGTTCATCAACGATTGGGTCGAAGCATCGGGTACGTACCTTAGCGAAGTTCCCCAATTATAAATAGCTGACTCCTGATATGCAGGATACACTTGGACGTTCTCGGCTCAAGCGATTATCTGTACTTTCGGGATCCTGCCAACGTACTTCCTTCTTCAAAAATATGGTCCAGGATTAAGAAGATCTATGAACTTGGGCTTCGCAGATCACATAGACCCATGAAGCGAGTTGATGAAAGACGTGTGAATGGTGAAGCATCAGTTGGAGACATTTTAAAAGGACCCTCCCAGCACCCTTCAATAAGGAATGAAGTTCCAGTTCTTCTGACCTGTAACAATGTATTAGTTCGAATTGGAAAACGAAGTGAGATGGGACATACGAAGAAGCATACCCAAATCTCCATTTATATTTTTATCCGCCCAGAAAGCTTCCAGGACTTCCAGTGCCAGCTTGATGTTCCGTATTTTTAGTAGTTGGTACAATTGGCTTAGTAGTCGTCGAATAGTTTCTCTGTCTTCCCCAAGAGCTTCGCATCCCGCAGTGAACAATGGTGTAGTTAAGACAATAGCGGGCGAAAGGCCGTATGACGGGGTAATCGAACTAACACACTCAATGATCCTCCTCACTGAGTCTTGTATCTCGGGTGCATCTCTAGGGAGTCCTCGCAGTTGCCAACGAACATATATCAGCGCCGTATGCTGGTATGCTTGATTGCACAACGAGTATTCCTGGATCGCTTGTGGCGTAAGCCTCTCAACCACTTCAGGATAGAAAACTGGTGCCGAATTGTTGTCTCGCTCCATGATCGTGAGTATGGCTGATTCAAGCCTTTCCGCTTGCTCTGATGAAGAAGAACCCTGACGCACTGCTGCCACAGCTGACCCAATCTCTCCGATCACACAAGATAGGTCTGTCGAATAACCATTGTAATCATCCAGATAGGCCGTAGCATGCCCAAGATCTCCTAGCAATTCTTGTGCTTTATCTTCTTTCTCGATCATGGCCGTAGTTCCACAAGAAGCCAACGTTGCCAATGAATCCATTGCAGCGTACCACCTGGAGAGAAGCCGCGGTTGACTTCCCTTTCCACGCCGAGACCACTCTATGGCATTCATCAATGCCTTTGCTCCTTTGATGTGAACACGCCAAGCACTAGATTGATTGCTTCCGGAATGTATTTCACATTGGCAGAGGGTTCTGACCGTAGCAAGAAGGGCGTCACCGTGCACCATATCCGGCTTTTGCAGCTCTCGTCGAAGATACTCAATACTTTTCGCCTTGAGTGTAGCAATGAATTGCATAGGATCCGAGACCCCGCTGATTTGGCCTCGAAATTCTACGCTGTGCATTGCTGCCCAGGCCAAAGTAGCTTTCATCAGTGCAGGAGACTCGACAGCCATTGGAACAACCAACTGGCAAAGCTCTTTTTGAACATGAGAACCACAACAAGTGATCCTCGAGGCTTCCTCAGTGTAATGATACAGCAATCCTGTTTCTATTGTTGAAAGAGTTGGAAATACCGGTAATTCCTGGGGAACTGAAAGTGCAGCTGTTGAAGCCGCGTAGACGAATCCATCTGGAGAGTCCGCCGTTTTCCTCACACTCCCTTTCAGGCAATCCCCAAACCTCGAACGATCAAAAGTTCGTCCACCCCATCGTAATTTCACTGAGTATTCACATTCGACGGCTGCTTCGCTGCACCTTCCGCACCGAGGTTTCTTCTCATCACATTTCTGACGTCGTCGTTTACAACGGGAGCATCCCGCGTGTGAGCGCTGCCTCTTGCTGCTTGGTTCGAAGGAACACGCGACCATTCTCCAAGACAAACATGGAGCTTTGAAATAGTCGATTTGATGATGAAATAACAGAAATATATACTGTACAAAAAGAAAGTCTTCCCCACTTTTGATAAGATGCTATTGGATGGACATCACATGACAGGAAGGACTTGCCGATTTCGGCAACGATTTGCTCGAAAAGGGGGATGGAAGCTGTCAAGTTTGACCAAGATCAACCAAAACTATAAGTAATACCGTTTATATAGGCTAATTCTATCTAATATTTATAGTTTGAGAAGTCTATGCTATATCCTGACTTTGTAGAATGAAAATTCCTACCCGTTGATATGTTTGATGGGCCACTTGCCGAGCGATAAGCCCGTGTGTGTAATAGTTGGCCATAAAAATAACCAACGTTGTGTCTATCCTCGCCTCAACGAAGTCATCCCCCAGAGACAATCAGAAGTAAAGGTCTTGCCAGCTCTTGTGTGCAGTGTGCTCATACGCCATCGACCAAAAGTGTCTCTGACTGCTTCCATTCCCGTTCCTCTTTCACCAAACTTCGTTATTCTCGACGAGATGATAAGTAAGTCAACTGGGCCTAACTTATCGTACTCTGAAACGGGCCTACTCTTGATTTTCATAGCTAGATCATTATCCCGAAATGGCAGCCAGTCTCGGCCGAAGGTTTTGCAGCTGGGAGATGTTTGAGGCGAAAGCATATAAGTCACCTCCTCATTATACGACGCCTAGCTCCAAGAAAGAATTGTGGGTATTTGCTGGGATGGTGATAATCTGATACGCCATGCTCTACCTTTGAACGATAGATGAAGGCTGGCTGATCTTCATATGCGATCGTTGAACGACATTCCCACATGGGCCTTTTCTTCCCAAAGTGAACCAAACGCGAAGAAAGCTGGCGTTCTTGGAAAGCCCATCCACGGTCTTTCAGTAGACTAGCTAGCTCTTTATCCAGAAGAAGCTTTCCATCCTTGACAACTGCCAAATCCTTGGATTAAAAAAAACGAGTATCTCCATTCTCAGCTCCAAGTGCGGAAAGAGTTAGATATGCGCCGGCACATACGTGGTGCATAATTTCGCATTCTCTGTGGAATTCGGACTTCTCATCCTGGATGATACAGAGCGAATCGATCCAGATGTATCTTGTGTCAAGATTATGAGCGACTTGAATAGCATCCTTGAATGTTCGGATGGATCGAGATATTGTGTTGATGCTTTTCTGGCGTATTAAGCATGGTCTTTGGCATTCGGCCAGGTTTTCCCCAGCAGTGGCTCAAGGCAATGTATCGAACGCTAACTTTTGAAAAGAGTTCCGATATACCAATGACCTTTGGCTCCTGCCACGTTCCTTCTGTGCCTATATCGATCAAGAGTCTGGGAAGGCTAGAAGTTGAGATATATGAAGGAACTCGTGTGCATAAAAAGTGCATATCGCATTTCAGCCGATGTCTAGATCGAATTGAAGTTTGTCGTATAATCGGCTCGGTCTTGAAGCGACATAACTCGCAGCCTCTCTTTGGGGACGGACGTTGATGATGCGGGAAGTCGAGGTGGAAGCATTATTTATCGCAAAATCTTGAGGCCTTGTAAGTTGACCCAGTGTCCTGGGTACACGTGCCCAGACTGTACAGCAACTAAGCCAAGACGTAACTCATCACGGGCATTGGTGCATCGGTGAAGATGGCTAGACCCGACGTCTAGCCGCAATAGAAGAGAGAGAAGCTAAGTATTAAAAGTTTGTATTGGGTATGTCAATCTTTAGATTAAAAACGGACTGCGATCATATCATCCTGTGCACACCTATTTTGCTCTGTACCTTGTACCGCACCTCAATATAACAGCAACATTCCTATCCACTTGTTCCACCATTTTGAAGCTCTTTGAGCAACGTATAACGTATAAATGTCAGTAATAATCCGCAAACTTCCACTCCTCACTAGCCAATGCCTGTTCACACTCTTCATCAATCAATTCCACGAGTCCTCTGCCGCAATTTTCCTCGATTTCCTGGCCGTCCTTGCCAATTAACACCGCTTGATTATCATTAAGTGCGTTCTTCAAGTGACCGACGCGATGAAATCGCGTAGCGCATATGACTAACCACCTGACTTTGAAGGCGCCGGCTGTGTCCCAGTTGATTGCTTTCTGCCAGTCCGGAACATTGACTGAACCCGGCAGGGACTCCATTCTGGCCTTGAGGAATTGAGCTTCAGCGGCAAAATTCTTCTGGGAGGGAAAATGGACTCACATAGCCTTGAAAAGCGCGGCTTTTGTTGATTGAGAAGACGAGGATAACATTTTTGCATGTTTCGAAGGCTTCTTTGAAGATGCCGCCGTTTTGAACTTGGGTGGTCCAGATAGACTGAAGGTTTAGTTGAGCATAAGGTGTGGCTATAAAACATAGGGACTTACATCTTCGATACAATTTAAGACGTTATCCTCATTAAATGATTTTACTATGAAATAACGAGTTTCTGTATAAGTCAACATGGTAATGATTCAAGAAAAGTGACACTTGACACGGAACAAAATCACAAATGCAAGCTAACAGTTAGAAAATCTTATCTCCTGGCATCGTATTAAAAACTCAAACAACATGTTCCTTGATCAGATAGCGGTCAAGTATGCAGTAGTGTGTGCAGTAGTGCTCAAGCGAAAGTCCAACATCAATGTGGAGATAATCTGACAAGAGGAGCGCATTCACGGACCTCCTTTGCCACCTCTATCAAAACCCCTGGGATCTTTGAAAGGTCTACCATTTGCGATCCTCGAACCGAAGTTGGGCTCATTCTTCGCGTCTAGCTCCTGAGGGTGACGGTCATATGGATCGCGGCCTCTGCCACGACCACGGCCTCGATAGCTAGGGTCATAAGTCTTGCCTCTGTACCCTCGAGATTCGAATGGATGCTCATCACGGTAAGGGTGGTCATCACCATAAGAGTAGGATCGAGCACTTGGTCTGCTTTCGTAGGCTCGTCGTCCCGGGGACATCTCGCGTTCTCGGCTGCGATCTCTGACAGCGTCTATATCATCTCGAACGTCGATCGAGGAACGGCGCGTAGCTTCGAAACCACTGGAACGAGGCCGGTAGTCATCATCATCTTCCTTGATTCGCAGACGGCGGAAATCCGGCTCGTGTTCTTCCTTAAATCTGCTGTAAGGCTGATCATCGGTGCGGGCAAATTTTCCCCCTGAAGGTTCCTCTCGAGGGTCTGAGACATCGCTGTATGGACGCTTGTTAGAAACCACTCGATCACGTTGAGTGTCCATCATAGGGTTTCCTGCTGAAGTTAATGGAGATTCGATTCTGCTCCCTGCTGGTACTTTATTAGGAATCGGCGGTGGTAACATAGACGAAGCTGGTGTTTGGCTTCTAATTGCAACTGGAAGGCCTCCGCGCTCTTCAGCTTCCATCTCCGCAAGAAGCTTATCTCGTTGTGCATCTAAAGCTGCAATTGCTCTTCGCCGATTGAGAATTTTGTCCCTATACGGCGCATTGTGGTATCCAGTAATGTCTAACCACTCTCTCAAGTCGTCGTCATGCGGTAATAAATCACTAAGTGTAGGAGCTTTCTGTTCTCGCTCGCGAGTTTGTCTGTTGTAATCTTCTCGCGGCGACTCAGCAATCGGCTCTGCTCTGCGGTATTCCTCGTCCCGAGAATCTCTGCGTATATATGTTTTCTTATCGGATTCAGGATACTGCTTTCTTTCAATTTTCTGTTCCGACTGGTACCGCTGATCTGATCGAGCATCATATGAATCACGCCTATCATCTCGACTCCGTTGCAGAGGTTGAGCTTTTGGGTTTGTTGGAGGCGGTCGACGCAGTGGAGATTCGTCTCGTGGACCACGATAGTATGCTGATTTGGGTGCTTGATCATCTCGGGGGTCGCGAGATGACTGCTCATCACCTTTACTTTTCTTTGGGTCGGTTTGTGTTTCCTTTGTTTTCAGAGGCTGTACCGATTTTGTTGGTGCATCTTCACGTATTTCGCCCTCAGAAGCCTCCGAGACGGAACCATTGCTATAGTTCCTAGGTCCGAGAGCCTTGCCGTTGCTTTTCAGACCCAGCTGCTTTCCATTTTGGGCTGGAATTGTGACCTTCGTAGGGCTTCCTAACGAAGGTGTTTGCGACTTCGCGGTGGGTTCTGGTTGTTTCAGAGTTCGCTGAATGTTAGAAACGTTCGGATTGTTGAGAGTCTTTTCCTGCTTTACACTTGCATTCGCAGCTGGCTTCGATTCCGAATATTGTGAGATCAAATCATTGACGTTCAGCTCCTGGTCCTGCTTTTCTGCAGTTATGGGTAACTTGGAGCTACGCAACGAGCTTGAGTTCTCTACGCGAATCGCAGATTTGGGAGCTTGCCCTGATGTGCTAATGGGAGGAGTAGAGGAGGCACCTCGTCCTTCGCGTCTCTTCAAAAGTTCGGCTTTCAGTTCTGCGGCCCTAGCATTTATTTGTTGAACAGGTCGAGGGGGAGCGGGATTAGCCGTTGTAGATTGGTTGAAGGGTGATGAGGAGAACTGGCACACACAATAGCGTCAGCCAGATATTCGCATTTTATCAGATAAGTTAAGTATTGAAAAGGACTTGATTGTAGAAATGGATTCTTCACAGTTCCACAGCTGCAAGAACGAAGTTGGCTCCCACGACACATACCTGGGTGTTGGTGTTGATGAGCTGGTTTTGCATGAAAGCTCCTTCATTGTAGAGGCTAACTTCAGGTTGAAAATCATTGTTCAGGAAGCCTTCTCCATTGGCATCATCAAATTGCATCATGTTCTGCTGATTTGTGAAGTACTGTTGTCCTGCAAGACCTTGGCCACGAGGTGCTTCGAAAGGAGATGGCGGGAAGCTTTCTTGGTGGCCGAAGCCATTCGGGAACTGGCCATTGCTGCCAAACCCATTATTTGACCACATGATGTTGGCTTTCTGTGGATGTGGTCGAAAGTGATTGAACTTCGTCGAGGGAGACTGTCAGGCGTTGAAGACGACTGACGTTCTTGAAAACATCTGCAAAGGCAGTCGCATCGTCCTCGTATCCGCAGAAACGGTTCTGGAATCGCAGAACTACGTGCTATAGTAGATTCTCCGCTCTATCCAAGCATGATCTATGGAGAGAGCAAGTTTGGTTGTTGATGAGAGGAAGAGATTTTTCAGTGTGACGAAGGAGGTCCTCATTCAAAATAAATTACGCGAAGGACCCTTACCTTAGCGCGTCTTTGGCTTGAAAGGTGAAGACGAGAAGGGGAACATTTACCAGGACTCCTGTTGAATAATTAAAGTTCATTCTGTGGGGTCAGTTCTTTCTAGTGACATTGACCCCTGGCATGATGTCGTTTTTGAAAATCTTAGATCAGCCTTACACTTTTCGTCTGGATAATTGAAACCGCACACCTGGGAATTGGCCCCTTGAAATGCAAGGGTTCCCTGAGGTCCAACTGTTTGAAGAACTCCTTTCTATTTTTAACAGCTGGAAATGGTTCTTGGGAGGCTCTGAAATTATCATCGTGCGCATCTTGCCTCTGTACTCTTAAGTACGTATTCATCTTGTCACGACGTGGGACACATGAATTTGAATTTGATCATTGAAGTGCTTTGCTTTCATCACCGTGCACCAGCTCGTGCAGGTTTGAAGACTAAAACTATCTTTACACTATAAGGAGTCCACCAACTCCTGCATAGGTTAGGTTGGTACCCAACCTCCCAATATGCCTATTACCTAGGCAACTTTTCCATCCATTCTCATCCGCAAATGAAAATCCAAGCCTATCGAAGGCTGTATTCTAAAAGCTGTACAGTATGAATGAAACGTAGTGATACAAGTCAGACCATCCCCCCAGATTTCTACTTATTCCGTAAACTCGAATTTGTTCTCTTGAACAGATTCGTAAAGGTTTTCCACCGTCCGATTTTGACAGGCTTTTCCATCGAATCTGGAGTTTGCTCCCCATTCATGACTGAAGTGCTATTCCTGCCAGCTTGCTCATAGGTATAACCGTTTTGCAAAGCGCTGGTAGGGATGTAAGCGGACTGCACACGTCTTTGCGGTCGAGTTGGTGTCTCTGGAGTGGTTGTCGATGAGCCAGGAAGAACGAGACTGCCAGGTGGTGTTGAAACTCGCCTCGAAAAAGTGGCATTGAGGTTTTCGGTGGCGGCATAAAGTGAAGGCCCCATGTAGCCTTCTCCCTCGCTATCGCTAGCAACAGTGCTTGGGGGATTGCCGGCTCGACGTGCGGCAGCACGTTGCATAAAAGCAGTCCCAGCAGATACAGCCCTCTTTGGTGCGTTCGATCGTTCCTGCTGAGGCGATTCCCCATTCACAGGACTGGCTTTGCAAGATTGTCGCCTAATTCTGCCAAAGGCGCTGTGGCCGGATTCGGGAGTACTTGAGCACGTAGCTACTGGACTTGGACGGGTAGCATCAGGAGTCAGTGACGAGGATCTGACTCTGGCTCCTGGGGTGGTTTGTTGGCCTGTTGTTGCAATCGAAGTATCGTTGTATTTGAAGTAGGGCGACCATCCCTCACGCAAGGCTACCCAAACACTGGTAACCCGAACCAGAGTCTTCATATTCTCATCAACGGCATGTGTAGTTCGCTCTGATGAAGGCTCGCCATCCATGAAAGGTTGGTCCGGCTCCCCGGGAAAGGCACGAGGTGATGTCGGCGGATGCTTGCCAGCAGACGAGGAGACAGAGGTATAATAATCTGGTATATCTAACTTACTCTGAGTGAGGGATGCTAATATTGGATGTCTTCGGGTATTCGGATCTAGGATGCTGAAGGTAAACTTGGGTTCAGCGTTCGGCGCAGCAGGATCAATTGCATCGGTACTCTTAGGCTTCGTGCTTCTTCTAACCCAACGGGCAGTAGTCTTATTTCCTCGTTCATCAGTCGTGACGAATTCGTACAGTCCATTTGGTAAAGGGGTAGCCAGCCATGTCGACCCATCACTTAGGACTATTTCAGCCTTCCCATAAGAACCCCCCGAATCTTTTCGCGCTTGGCAGATTACAGCAATCAAATCTCTGCCCGCCAGGCCATCCTCGTCCGAATCGCTTCCCTCAATTACACCATCATCGACTGCGTCGTATTCTTCACTCTTTACGACCATCACATCATGGCATCCAAGCTCGGCCTTGCCTTTGAACATGCGTGGAAACTTTTTCGCTAATCGTGGAACAACAACAGTAGAAGGGAGGACATCCAGAGCAGGTTTAGGTCTGCAGTCTGCCGATAATCGTTGCAGTTGGAGCAGTAATTTGGGCCGGATTTGTAACAATTTCTGCTTCTGAGTCAAGGTAGGGGCTGGATGAGCAATCGAGTATGTCGTGCTTGATCGTACGGATCGTCGCCGACGTCTTCCACCGACTGTAACCTCACTAGCCTCAGAGTTCGCCACAGATCTGCCATCTTCGCTCATGGTATCCGGCTCGGGTTCTTGAAAACGAACAATTGGCTCGCTGGTGCGCGGTATAATATCCGATAGTGGTCTTGCAGCTCTCTTGATGATGGGAGTAGGATTCTCATAAGCAGTACTTTTTCGAGGTAAAGGAGTAGAGAAAGCAGCTCTTGTTAAAGGTGACCTTCTTGGAACAGAATTGCGTCGATTATCAACGGTTTGAGGGCTCGAATACTCGTGGCGGTGCATGCCAGCACCTTAGTGAAGCTTGTTAGCATCGCTCTTTCTGCAAGTAAGAGTAAACATTACCTGAGTGGAGAAACATCTTGGCTGGTCAAGAACGGAAGTGACGCCCCAGACCTTGGGGCGCCTTCCATTCAGAGGGATGCGCGGTCAAGATATCGAATTGAAGGAAAGTTGAAAAGCGCAGGGAGTCGGGTGCATTGGAGCAAACGGAGCGGAGACTCGGAGAGGGCTGATGGCAGACTGAGGTGAGAACGCTGAAGTAGTGAAGGGAGGTAGTCGAATCGAGGTATCAATACGATGCACAATCAGCACTTGATTATTCCAGATAGTTGAATCCAACGAGAAGGTGGAGAGAAGAGAAAAGGTTCGGATGGCCGGATCGTTGTGGTCAGACTGGTGTGAGGCTCACAGTGCGGCGAGGTGGTACCAATATATCCAGGGATGCCTTGGGACAGCTGCTATTTGGCTGACTTGAGGTCGGTCAGCACGGGAGAATTGCACGAAGACGTGCCGGCGTGGGGTTCGAACTGCCAAAGAGCTTCATGGCCTTTCTGCCTCGAAGATCCAAAGGGGGGGGGGGGCACGACAACGCCGCACTCGTGGGTCAGTCGTCCTCGTTACTCGTGTGAGGCGCGCACTCGGCGATTTGAAAGGGTGCTCAGAATCAGAATCAGAATTCAGCAAGGCGCTGCCGAGCCAGCTGCAGGAGAGGGGCAGCGGCAGCTTTTCGACGCGCTCCACGGAATGCCGGGGTTTTGTACGCAGCCAATTGGTGCGTTCCAGCAAACGAAATAAGTCGAGCAAATAGAAAGACTCCCGAGCATCTATTAAACCTGGATTTGGGGGCCCCCTTGAGAACCCTTGAGGATCAGCAGATGCCTTTTCATTTCCTAATGCTCCCTAGATTCATCCGGCTCGCGGGGAGGGCGCAACATAGGCTCGCTGGCTGCCCACCCTCCGTTCACGCTTCGCTCAGCACAATTCGGACTCGGGATCTTGAAATATCCGCGACTCCGCAGCTGCGTGGGCGATTTGTAACTTCGTAAGAATCTAAAAAGCGCAGGACCAAAAATGTTTCACTTTTCACGGGCTATGATTAGTTGCTCTAGGAAAGCTTCAAGCAAGGATTTGGGAGTCCAATCCGGTAGGCTGGACGCATAATACTTGTATGTAGTGCCAGCACCAGCCTTATTTAGGAAAGGGGCTAGATCTACACGACTCAACACGCGTAAAGGAGCACGTGACCCCAATAATGCTCCCGTCTCCTCGCACCCCCTCCTCCTCTTCTAGCCAATCGGAACATGGGTGAAACGAATACGCTCTCTCTCTCTCTCTGTTCATCCAGTCTCTACTGCAGACCACACAATCCCAATCCCCCCGACGACGAGAAATAGAGTTCTCGCCTTACCCGCCTTCGTTTAGGTTATGCAAGGTCAAAACTTGCATCCAACGCATTTTGCCAGAGCTTCTTCACCGACACTTGACCATTCTTCTGTCTTTGCCGGGGAAGCAGAGAGACACCTTCCCAATTGTGATCGACCATGCAACTATGGACTCGGCCTCTAGATCGCCCAATTCAGAATTTACTAATTATCTGTGTGGCGTGGAAGTTTCTTCTGCTGCTCATTGCGGGTCTGAGTCCTGGCCCTGGCTATGATACTTCAGCCAGCCTCATATCTCCAAACACTGCTGAAGGCCGAGGGCTACCACCGGCAATCCAATACATCCTCGGCAAGTTGATAAGATGGGACGCTATATACTTCGTCAAAACAGCGGGTCGTGGGTATGTTTTTGAGCAGGAGTGGGCGTTCGGGTGGGGATTTACTCGGCTGATATCCTTGTGTGTTGCAGGTGAGGGACTTCTGGGGTCTCTGAGCAAACGCTGACAAGAGAAGCACTCGAGAAAGCCGGGATACCGCGCTATGATGGATTAGAAGGGCTCATGGCGATCGTAATTGCCCATACTGCCCACCTCTTCTCAGTACTCGTGCTGTTCAATCTCACCTCAGCTGTCTTTGCTCAACCTTCTACGTGGCTTGCCTTCACGGCGGCTTCGTTGCATATTATTTCACCAGCCGGTCTTTTCCTCTCGGCCCCATATGCAGAAAGCTCCTGTGCCTTGCTGAGCTTTGTTGGCTGTTTCCTGTTCACCAAAAGTCTTGGTGGAAACGGACCAGTCACAGCGAGCCACGACCTGCTCGTGCTGCTCTCAGGTATATCTTTCGGAATTGCTACAACCTTCCGAAGCAATGGCATCCTCAATGGTCTGCTCTTACTTGAAGAGGCGTTCAGAACATTATGGAGTTTGAAGACTAGCTTTCAAATTTCTTCTTTCCGTCGGCTCATCGCTACAGGACTCGGCGGTGTGAGTGTTGCTGTGGGCTTTTTGCTACCACAGTACATCGCATACACCGAATACTGCGGAGTATCGGAAGTTAACACGAGGACTTGGTGTAAAAGAGCGTTGCCAAGTATTTACACCTTCGTCCAAGATCACTACTGGTATGTCCTCTGTTCGGTCGACCTGCAAGATGTTGACAATTACAGGCATTGTGGCTTATTTCGATACTGGACGATCTCAAATATCCCACTTTTTCTGCTAGCCACTCCTATGTTTGTGATTTTAGTAACCTCAGGATTGTGGGCGTTGAAAGTTACCACAGAGGAATTGGAACAAGATCGCAACGATGTAAAAGATGTCCGTAAAAGCATTCATGGACCAGTGCTACAAGTCATCCGAAACCTCGCAGTTTCTCAGCTAATGTTGGTTATGCTTACTTCAACAACGGCTCATGTTCAGATCATTACACGAATCTCTTCTGCGTTCCCAGTATGGTTGTGGTATATTGCCATCTCATGTCGAGAAGGGAAGACTTTGCTGGTTAGCAGGATTGTTAAGTTTATGGTTATCTATTCTGTTATACAAGGGGGTCTTTATGCATCATTCCTTCCTCCCGCCTGATTTATTAGTTATAAATTATCATGTGGCAATTGTACAGTAATGTAAATAAGATCAAAGCCAAGATGGTTTAGTGTCGGGGGCGACCAGGCTGTGTTACGTGAGTGGCTTTTTGAGGAATTAGAAAATACCTTGGGATGAAAGGTTTCCCTATCGATTGTGCGAAAATGATGAAAAGTAGAAAGGCTAGGAAGGTTATAGATAGTGTCATCTGATGTTCCTATTTGAGACGCCGCAGGCAAGAGTGAGCACGTAAGGGGATCTGTGGGGTGAGGCGACTTGCGTACTGAGCTTGCCTAATAAACCACACCAAATACTTCGTTAACCTTCCACTCTTCATAACTAAGGATAAGTCAGAATCCAACTTTCGGTTTCTTGATGTTCGTTGTATTCACCTCAATAAAGGAACAACATCTTTGCCATCGACAAGCCCAACAGAGTATCACGTGCCAGCCTCAGTCTGAAGCTGAGTAAGGCAAGGCTGCAATTCGCCGCGTTGACTTCTAGAAGCTGTGCAACCACAAATTTGTCCAGCCGACTCCGGAAGCCCTGTCCAGTATTCAACATTTCAATGAGAACGACAGTATCGCGCTGTCAATACCCTACGGGTACCCGCAGAAGCTAATTAGTGCTGTTGTCCCTCGCTTTTGCCATCAACAGCGTCGTGTGATAGAATCCAGGGTGCGAGCTCTTCCACATTTGGAAGTGGCACCTCACCATTCAAGGTACATTACACCCGTCCCGAAGTCATACATGACCATCATCAAAGATTTCATACTAACTTGGGCAATGTGGCAGACTAAGAGCCACCTCGAAAGAGGCTGAAAGTGTCTAGAGATCGGCACCGGCGCAAGAAACAACGCCTCGGAATATGGAGGAAGGCTATACGAATGGTCGCAACCATGCGCAGCTTCTCCAAAATCTCCTCCAGAATGGCCATCCGAATGACAGCATCTCGCGTGCAACATCTCCCGGCCTTGGATTCAGCTCCAATGGCATTGACTCGGAGAAGGATAAACGGTACCGACCTCGAACCTTCCCCTACTTCGAATTGCTCCCATATGGTGTCGAAGAAGAATCGGAGAGAAATGTAGCTTTGGAAGAGATTCTGAAGCAACTCTACATTGCCATCAAGGCAGAGGACATACAACCAGGGGCAGTCCATTGGACCAGAGAGCTCAAGGCATGGCTAAATCTCAAGTTCGAGATTACACGGGAGCTACGAATCAAACTTGTACATATGTACTACATGCTTTCTCTGGCTCCCGGGATGGACTGGGTTGCTGCGGATAGATTCGAGAGCATGTTTCGATTTTTGCTGAAGTGAGCCAAGCCTTCCGTCTCCCCAACTTCATTACATCCATACTAACAGCTAGAAGAAAAAAGCATTACCTCAAGCCTGGAGAGGATCTGGTATTAGATTGGAGGCCATTATGGAAAGAACTCAAAAGCCTCGTCTTACCTAACGAGACGGCACAACAGCAGAGCGGTCGAAAACGTAGCCATAAAAATATCGCCAATATGTGCACATTTGCAGCACAGTACTTCGATCCTCGAGACAGAAACGCAATGTTGGAGGAGCTATTGCCATATTTTAGCACGTCTGACGTCTCAGGCGCCTTCATTGTTACTGGTGCATTGAATATGTTGATGCCTACCCACCCAGCCTCGGGCGATTCAGATCAGTTGCAACCTCAAGATTACCTACCCACCTTCTTCCATCTATGGTCATTGGTAAATAGATCCAAGGCTTTTGATATGATCTTCTTTGATCTTTTCTCGCGACTCGCCCGCGACTCGTTGACGAGTGAACATGTCCAGTTTTCCGAATTTGGAATCTTCACCAAAGACCAATCTGACCTTATATTTACTGCGCTACTAAGATTGACCGAAATTCCTGTCGGACAAGCATCCTCCCCCTACAGCACTATGGTTGATCTTGGAGCTGGGCTTGGCATGTTCCTTGAACGAGACAAGAAAAAAGCACCGACTGGATACTCGATTGCTCGATGGATCGTCATGTCATTATCACCATCGTGCATCGACAAGCCTGGGTCGATTCTTTCCAACTTAGAAGGGTTGATGCAATCTATTGATACCTTTTTCCACCCTTCCAACCAGGGTGCTTGGACAGATATGCTCGCACAAATCGTCTTCCACCTGGTTGATTTCTTTGTTATGCGCTGGAACCGAGAGCAGACCGGAGAGATGGACACTCCAGCAGAACGTCGGATCAACGATGAGTTGAAGAAACGATTCGTATTGAGCCTAAAAGAGGTTATGTTTATGGGGCTCTTCTCCAAGAAAGCGAAACAATTGAATTACTATTTCGGAACGTTACAAGGTCTAGCCTACCTTGAACCGCACTTGATCATCCCAGGAGCTTTGCAACGATTCTATCCCTCATTGCAGGGATTGGTCGAAGTTCACCGAACACAGTCATCCCTCTGTGGTTTACAGTTAACTGCCATCATTATTTCGAAACACAAAGGTCTGAGGTGTCATATCACAGCACTCTTGGCCCTGGCGTTGCCCGGAATCGATGCCAATGATTTGTCGAAGACGCTACACACCTTAAATTTCATACAATCAGTTGCCTATTGCGTACCGTTTGTTGACCTTACCAAGGATCACCACGATATCCACGACTCTTCACTTGCAATACAATGGGTACAAGGCGAAATGGAGCGTATGGAGCGGGAAGGCCCAAACGTTGAGATAGACTATCGAACAGAACTGAGTGACGAGGATGAGGCCAACATTGTGCGCTCGTCTACAGCAGGCTTCGGAGAGTTCGTCCTGTCCTTGCTTGGAAAGGTCTTCACGCTTCTGGAAAATCTCCCTGAGCTTTCTCGAGTACGATCCGGTTCTCCAGAAGAGAGTGTCATCAATACTTTACCAGCGGCGCTGACGCCTCTCTTCGCTTCCCTTTCACCCGAGATCTTCGACACAGCTTTGGAGAAGGTTGCGGCTTTCGTCAGCGGTCACGTGGTTCACCAAGCTCGAGATGCGATGGCTTTCATTTGCAACTCATTGTGCAAGGCCAATCCTGAAAAGACTCTGAAGATCTTCGTTCCCATGCTCATTGTCGGTATCCGAAATGAGATCGACTACAACGAAGCAGCTTCTGATAGAAGCAGCGGAAGTGATGTCTTGCCTCGAGACCGTGCCTTGGTCTGGCATATCAGCATGCTCAGCATGATCATAGTCCATGTCGGCGATAGTCTTATGCCATACAAGAAAGAGCTGTTCGATATCGCACTGTACATGCAAGAGAAATGCCGCGGTATCCCCACAATTCATATATCGAATTACATCCACCACCTGCTTCTCAATCTTACTCTAATCTATCCCGTCGACGGCGCTTTGTACGAGCCGGATGTTCTCAAGAGAGGTTTGGATGTTAATGATTGGGGTAAGACCATCAAGCCAACCGAGCTGACCATCAACTGGCACAAGCCTTCATCTGAGGAGATTGAATTCGCGGTCGAGTTGTTCGAGTCTCAAGTTAAAACTGCAACGGAAAGACTTGGTAATCTTATCAGCGACAATCCGACTGTTAGCAGGAAGGGAAAGAATAAGGAGTGGTCGGACGAAGTTTCTAGGAATCTTTCGCAGTTGAGACTTATTATCTCAGGTATTGCAACTCTTTTCGATCCAAAGAAAGCTTCTGGGCAGACAGATAAGGATGAAGATGCCGATGGCGACATTATCATGAACGGCGACGATGCTTCAGACGAGGAAAGCCCACTGGCCGAAGCAGCGGAAGACGAAGAAACCAGACCTCAGTTCCACTACCGTGCAGGCTATCTTCTCGAGAAGAATAGTCCAACGTATGAACATATCCACAGCCTACGGGAAGATGTTGGTCAACTTTTGTCAAAGATTCATGATTTTCTGAGTACCCATCAGGAAGACGACGTGGCTTGCTTCACGGCTCTCTACCAAACTTACCGGACTTGGATTACGGACGTTGGCAATGAGAGATCTGCTCATATGCTCGAGCGTGTCAGTAAGCTCTATGATGCTGATATACGAGCCTTCAAGATAAGTGGGCTTCGCAAGATCTATCCAAGACCGCTTTTGGTCAAAAGAGCATCGATATATCACTTCCAGCGGGCGAAGCATAACTCATCTGCCAGACACAAGTCTGAGTTGGATAAGAAATTGCTGTTGGAGTTAGCTGCATCCTCTGTGTCTTTGTATACCGAAGTGCGCATCAATGCACAAGCTGCTCTCGAGTCTGCATTGAAGAGTCTCATTGGTGGTCGTCCTCTCGTCATCCGGCCTCTCTTGAGCACTTTCAGACACGCTTTGGAGACTAATGATTATGACCGCATCAAAGGTGCCTTGTATACATTACTATACGGCAGTCTTACAAAGACGATTTCTAAAGATTGGCGCTTCGCCCCAGAGATGATCGACCTTTATATCAAGACAGCTTCTGTGGACAAGCCATCAATTCAAAAAGTTAGCAATAATGCTTTATATGGAGGCCTCATGGAGTTTGGCAAGTCATTGGAACACTTCATCGTCATCAATCAAGACCTGGTCGATGTTTTTGAGCCTAAAGACGATTGTAGCCCGAAGATCACGTCTAGACATGAATTTATTGTGGGCCGGAGACGCAAAGTCGAAGAAAAGAAGTCGGCATTAGCTTTGAGTCTGGTGGAGATTTCGAAGAATTCCCACTGGAAGATTGCTGGTCGATGCACCATCTTCATTCTTAATGCCGGTCTGCGAATTCAGACTCTCGCACCACCCTCTCTTGTAGAGTTAGCTGTCAAAGGTTCTATCGATGATCATCCAGGACTTCGAGGAAGTTATGCCGAGTCATTCATTCGGATCTTCTCTCATATCGAAACTCGAGCGATCTACGGCCATAGTGTCGAGAAATTTGTTCGTGAGGAGGAAAATCCGGTTAACAGAATCGAGGTCACCGTGCCAACCGATGACCCACATTGGACTGAGGAGTTTCTAGATGGGTTCTCGAAGCCAGAGCTTCCTGAATATTTCGTGGATCGGGACTTTCCTGGGTGGCTTGCATGGGGCAAGAAGTTCAGAGCGACCCGAGCTCGACCTCTCGAATTCACAGACTACGATGAGCTAGAGACTTCCGTCAGGAAGCAGATTGGAGAATTGTTGACGCGAGAATGGTACCAGAAATTCTTCGCATACATGAAGCAAGAACCTCGCGATTCGTCATCAGACCGATTTAGAGTTCACAATGTTGCTTTGTTGATCCATACTCTCGACCTTACCCTCACCGACATGACGTCTGCCACCTTCGAAGACATCAAGGATTTGATCAAATCCACGTTTGAGGATGGTACTGACAAGCATCAACATCGTGCTACATCGGAGATCATCGCTGCGCTTCTTGTCTGCGTTCTGGAACGACCAATAGAGGTCCGCAATAAGATCTGGGCATATGCTGTACCAATCATGTTGGACGTCTTTGCTGACGGGCTAACACCAGAGAACCTCACATATTGGATGACTTGTCTGCATATGATCATTGGAGGAAGGGACCCGAGACAGTCGCGAGAGATCTTTGAGAGACTTGAGTCATTCCGTTTGGACATGTCCTCGAATGCAGCATTCAAGGAGAGCTCCAAAGTCCAACTTTTAGAATTTGCAATCCAGGATGCTGGCTGGCATTTCCGCGCCGAAAAGCCTATCCTTGAGGATTTCCTGGCACATATCGACCACCCGTATAAAGCTGTGCGAGAAGCAATTGGAAGAACACTCGCTGCAATTTATCGTACACGGTACTACGAGGCATTTAAAGACGTTTCGACGCTTTTGGAGGAAAATAAGGCCTCTTCATCCATCGGTATCAAGCCTTACGCCCCTTCCGACGATTTTTCCGCAACTCTCAAAGATGTTTTCAATCGTCTCGAGGTTTGGCGCGGAGAGCGAACTCCTGGTCAGCAGACGCCGTCCTCCTACACCTCGGGAAGCAAGACTGTGCTGTTGTGGCTGGATACCACACTCCAATCATATGAATGCACGCAACTTTTGGACTTCTTCCCCGATGTTTTCATGGAACAGCTCCTCCACATGATGGATGTAAAGGAAGATCCCGAACTTCAACGCCTCGCGTACCTCGTTTACCGCCACTTGCCCAATATTCCTTTCCGTGCTGGGGAAGATGGCGATTTTATTGCTGCGCTCATCCGAATCGGCAAAGTGTCAACTTCCTGGCATCAGCGTCTGCGAACACTGATCAATATGCAAGTCATCTACTTCCGCCGCATCTTTCTCATTAAGCCCGAGCAACAAGAGGCTCTGTTCGCAGCCGTTGCAGATATGCTGGAGGACACTCAGCATGAAGTTCGCTCGGGCGCTGCTACTACTTTGTCTGGCATGATCCGCTGCTCGCCGGTCGCTCTCCGAAATAATATCCTGACTTCCCTCAAAGTCAAGTTCACTAAATCCTTAATGAAGAATCCAATGCCGAAGAAGCAACCTGGAACAAGCACACCCATCAACAACAATCAGCAAGTCATCCGTCGCCATGCAGCTGTATTAGGGCTTGGTGCTTTAATTACGGCATTCCCATATGTGACACCACCACCGGAATGGATGCCAGAAATCCTGGCTTTGCTGGCCTCTCGAGCCGCTCATGATGCTGGATCCATCGGCAAGACGGTCAAGACCATTTTGGCTGATTTCAAGAAGACGAGACAGGATACCTGGGTTACCGATCAGAAGGTTCGTCTCACCCTCCTACCTCGAAACTGCCTATTTGCTAATCCAAACAGTATTTCACATCAGACCAACTAGAGGATTTGGAAGGCGTGTTATGGAAATCATATTTTGCGTAACTGGTCGTTCTTTCACTCATGGAATGGTCTGATACACGCATAGGGAGAGGCGTTCTTCGTGTTATCGAGATGAGGATCCTTTCCTTTGCTTGTGGCGTGCGTGGAGAAGAGGAGTGCATAGCATGCGTCTTTTGGTTGGTATTTCCTTCGTTCTGTATGAGATATGTGTTATGGCGACCAGAGCGAGCATTTCGGTAGTTGCGAAGAATATTGCGTGCGGTTTCTGGTCTTGCCGTGGACGTCTGCTTACAGAGCGAGAGTATTCTCGCAACGTGTGTGTAAATGGTGGCTACAGTCTATAAAATTATGTTTTTGCCTACTTGCGTCTATCAATTGGTGTTACCCCCGTCTTGTTGCCCTACCACTCATGCCCCCTGCCGTTGCACAAGTTTTGAGTGTTTCTGGCAACCCTGGTACAATAAAATTGGATCGACCAACATCTAATGTTGCAATGCTAGTCGGTAAACCAATAACCGTCACTTTCATTGTCCCGGCCTCAGCTAGAACAAACTACTCGAGAAATGACAGATGTGTATGTAGTAGTCTTCTAGTGGAACAATATACTCCGAATACGAAATTAGTAGGAACCGCCGAAATCGAGGCTAAGATTCCTCACGTGCCTTAATGCCCTAAATTAAGGAGGCATGCGTGCTCAAGGTAAATATAAGAAAGCGTCGCGAAATCTCATTGTACTCAGCCAAACTGAGACAATCAATATAGCGGGACTTTAAGAAGATAGAACATAAATTTTTGCTAGCCTCCAAAATTTCTATCAGATATTGAATGCATAAGACCTCGAGGGAACATTTGACGGAGTGGGAATATCACACTTGACTTGATATAATGAGTGCCGTCTTTTAGATCTGCCGCGAGGCGTAGTATACGCGTTGCTAAACAATCTTGACACGCATACTTAAGGCAATGGAGCTGGGCTAATCTACCACCTGAACTGGGGCAATGAAGAATTATTGCACGTATCCAAAAATTCATAACAAAATCTAGCTTAAAAACACCTTTTTATCTATTTCCTGCGTACAAGGTTATCTGAACACCTCAGCTCTTGGTTCGTAGAGTATCTATATCGAATCCTCGAACAACGCCCTCTTGGCCCACTTTAAGCTTGACTCTCGCTTATTGTTGTTCTTTCCCTTCTTGGCTGCTGCGGTGGCAGTGGCAGTCGATGCAGCTGCAGCTGTTGCCTTTCCTGCTTTCCCCGCCTTGCCCGCCTTTGTGGTGGCGGATGAGGTTGCGACTGAAGCAGCGGCGGCATTGACGCCGACGTTCTCTACAGAGAGAGTTTGGACGGCGGCTGCCTTCGAGGTCACGGTGACGCCAAGGAGTGCTGACTTATGTTAGTGATAAGTAGGTGTAAAAGAGAGCGTGATATACCCTTAACTGCCTCGTTGGCTTGAGTTTGTTCGGTTGTCCCTTGTTGCTGGTTTGCAGCCACAGCGACTGGGAGGTCTACATTGTTCTCAGCGATCTGCGCTGAGATACCTGAGAGAGTCTGCGCGGTTGTGACTTGAACTTGTCAGCATATTTTTGCAGGCTGAGATATCATGTGCAGCAGGAAAGCAGATGATAGAAGCATGTTTGATCTAAACGGTATTGATTCCACTCTACTTATGATATTCGGTACCGGAAATAATGTTCGTAGGTTAGGGAGGTTTTGAGTGTTGGAACTACTTACTCTGGTTGGCAGAGTTGGCCGTGGCAGTAACGTCGGTTTGTTGAACAGCAAAACATCCACCGAAAGGTCCAGCAACCGCATTATTTCTACACCGAACAGTGCACACATTACCAGTGGATGCTGTGGAGAAATTCAGCACACGAGATTGAGCCGAGTGTTTAATAAACATACCTCCAGTGCATGCAAGGTTTGATGGCATAGCAACAGTAATGTTGAAGTCTTGCGTCTTGCCCTGCGAAAGGCCGTTGACACCGGGAACGTTGTTGGTGACGGTCAAGTTTTGTGAAATGATGCCAGCATTGCCTATTCCTACAGTCAGAATTTGAGACTAGAAATATCATGGTTATTTATATGCGTACTGGTTTGATCGAGATCACATGTATATGGTCCAGCTCCATCAGCGTTGACCTGATAATGTCAGTACGGACAGAAGCTTGTGGACATGATGATTAACATACTTGATGAATGGTAACGGTCATCAATGTACCTGCTTTAACCTGCGTCACAGCGCCTGCAGCGAGCGCATTTTCGGTATTTTCTCCAACATCGATGTTGCCAGTCAACTCCGTACGTCCACACTCGTTGACAATATTTGCACTGATCTCGGCATCTCGGATGATAGTTGTATCTTGTTGGCAGGGACTGATGCCTGTACAGTTTCTCGCGATGGCGGTATCAACTCGAAAAGAGTCAGTAGCGATTCGACTTGGACGTAAGCCTGAAATTTTATACCTTGGAAACCAACACTCGCCGGTGAGCCAGCCTCTCCTTGGGCGGCGAGAATCACTCCATGTGCATTGGCAAGGGACAGCAGAGCCGCACTGTAGAGAATTGACGAGAGCATCTTGAAATATAGGGTGTCCAGCACGGAAAGAATGAATAACAGTTAGAACAATAGATAGAAATCGCCTGGATCCTGAGATGAATGTAATTATCGAATGAAAGAAGAGACCAGAAATCGCACCAGGGAATGCCAAAGCCTTTTTATTTGGCTGTCACGATCAGGAAGATACCCAGCAATGGAGCCATATTTCGACACCGAGCATTTGCCGTCCTACAACACTTTGTTGCACAAACGGCGGAGTCGTCAGCATCATTTCACTTAAAGCAGACCACTTTCTAGGAGAGTCCACCGACTGAAAACAATCGAGAAACGTTGGCCAAGGCTCTCATCTCATGCCAGTCGTCAGAATGCAGATCATCAGATGGCACATCACGGTTGGAAATATGCACGCAGCGGGTGATCTGATACACCGCAGGGATATGGTGCCGAAGACCGCATTTGCGAGCAGTTATTCCCGCGACAGAGCTCTGTTTGACCCACTGCCGAGTTCGGGTGGAGCGATGGGATTCGATAATAGTCAGGCCAGAGTTGAGGTTATTGAAACGAACGCCAAGTCGCGTAGGTTGTTTCTCACGCGCTTGAGCCTCACACGCGGCGTTTGATGTGGGTGGGACCGCCCAAGGGGGTAAGCCGTAGCCTTCCCCACTGAGTCCACTCCCCCTGACAGCGACAGGCATGTTATTTCCGGTAATATGAAGCCTTAGGGTCCAATCAAGGCGCTCGAGTAGTATGGCCCTATCCGCATCAGCATAATTTTCCGTGACAAGATTGCGATCACTTACCAGCATAGCTCGGCAGAAATATGAATGTGGATGTTTGAGTGAGGCTCTGCTTAAGGCCTGCTCCTGTCTAAACTCTCTTTCGCAAAGCAACAGACCGTCAGCTCCAGCAGGTCTCCCATCAAGTTTCACTCACCCGAACTCCACTGAACAGGTACTCGAGCATAAACTCGGACTGTTTGCTGTTGTAGTTGTCAAGATAGGATGAAATATGCTTTGAATTTTGGTATCAACCAAAGTAAATTGACTTTATATCTTACAAGTAAGTATTGCCAAATAATAATCTTCCACCCTCCCTCCATCACGCCAATGCTTTAAGCAGCCGCTATCTGCCATCAAACTCCAGTAACCTAAACGCCGTGGTCGCTGAGAGCCCAACCCTCTGTCGCGAAGTGAGAGCAAGCTCAACGTTCCTTTTATGTGGTACACTCAGAGTCCGCCCACTTCGAATGGTTCTACAGGTTCTGGAAATTGACATCGATGATCGGTTGATAGATCCTCTGCCCTGACTGTACTTCTGGCTCATTCGTCTTCACCTTCAGCATCGACTTCCTCCATTTCTTCGTCCTCATCCCCAATTAGCAGACTTTTCCCCATGCCTTTGCCGAGAGGACCTTTGCCTTTTCCAAGAATGGGCTTGCCTAAACCTTTACCCCGTCCAAGATCTCTATGGCTTCTTTTTCTCCTTGCAGGCGATTCTTCCTCTCCCTCTCCCTCTTCCTCTTCCTCTTCCTCTTCCTCTTCTTCTTCTTCGCCTTCGCTACCATCTCTCTCCTCTTCCTCGTAATCTTCTTCATTCTCGCCCGATTCCTCATCTCCAAGTAAGACCTCGTTTAGCCGACTTCTTTGTTTCAATAACCTTGGAGGTAAGCCTGGCCCGCTGTCTGCATTGCCAAAGTCACTCTTCTTTGTTCCCTTTGGCCATCGACCTGGCCCTCGACCTGTGCCACCACTCTTCCTCCGCGAACTACTGCTTCGTGGACGAGCAGACGATGTTCTTCTCGATGAACTGCCACCGCCAGATCGCCGAGGTTTGGGACGCGAGGTGCTGGAGGAATTCTTTGGTCTAGGAGCGGGGCGGGAAGAAGAGGGCCGGGGAGTCGCACGGGGCCGTGCTCCAGGGACAGGAGGAAATACCTCAAATCGGGTTGCTGGAATGGCGGCTGCAGCTTCGAAGTAGGAAAGCCTTTTGGATACGCCGTTGACTCGCGTCGTGGATTGGGAGCCCTCAGCATCATCTTCAGATGTTGCTACTCTGATGAGTTCACCAGATTCAGTCGTTAACTTGCCGAGGCTCTCGGTGACTTGGTCAGTATCACCATTGCCATTGAAAGTCTCAAAGTCACGCTTGTTGCCTCTCGATACCTTAGTTTGGTCAAGTATGTCATCCTCTTCGTCTTCAGAATCATCGCGTTGTGCTACTGTATTGAGAGGTGGGCCATGGTCAAACGCTGAGGCATTGCCACGACCCATAATGTACGGAGTCCATACAAGTCCTTTTGGGTTGAGCTTAGCGTAGCCTTTTGCCTCGTGCTGACGAATGACTTCGCGGTAATAGTCGGTCTTCAACTTAAAGGCATAGATGCCGGTCTCTGGATCTCGTATCAAGGCACCCAGAGCATCGAGTCCAGAAATCACATCATCGGGAGTCAAACCCATATCGTCCGATATCTTTCTGATGCTGGGTATTTGATCGCCGGGTTTGAAGTCTTTGAGGTAATAGCACAACACAAGTCGCCAATAGTTTCGATATGAAACCAATCCCATATCGGAAAGAGGTTTCTCTGGAGATCCCGTCTTCCTCTCGACTCGTGTAAGGAGATACGAGAAGTCGATAAGAAGATGCCCGTACCCTTTGCGCTGGTGTATCGGGAGTACCAGGATACATGACACGTTGTTCAAGCTGCTTGGTCGTTTCTCTTTAGAAAAGTAGCCGACGAAGTGGCATCCGAGTTCATCGTATTCAGTCATTACGTAAAATAAAAAGGGCTCGACATCGTAGTAAAGTGTTTTCGAACCCAAGAACAATTTGGCGAGGAGGCAGAGATTTTGACAGTAGAGTGGATTCTTGCGGCCGTCAACCTCGAAAATCATGATCTTACCATCGCGATAAATCTCATCGCCGGGAGGGTACTTCCAGGGGCATTTCGTCTTGTGGCGCCAGGCAACAATGTCCGATTCCATGTACTTCAGGCAAAACTCGCAGATAAAAAGTGCCTTGTTGCGACTATACTCTTCCGGATATGGTGCTGCATACCAGATATCGATCTGGTACTGGCCAAATTCGATGTATTCGATCTGACTTGCAGGACCTGACACTTTGCGTGCTTTCTTGATGCCAGATGCTGCTGCTGCCTCTGCTGCCGCAGCAACCCTAGCCTTCCAATTCTCCTCTGCTTTCTGGCGAGCTTCATCGAAAAGTCGGCGGTGTTCAGGCTTGGGAAGTGTTAATGTGGTATCTGCCTCTTCTTCGGTGAGAATGCCACCATAAGGTTTAGATTTTAGTTCATCGTTCTCCCTGTCGTGGAGAGAATAGAAGGGTTGGGAGTAGAGCGCTGAAACGAGGCCCGAACTTGTGGATGGACGAGCTCCGGAAGTAGGGCGACTCTTTTTCTTGGGTTTAGGAACCTGTGACTGGATATGCCGCAACTCGACGGGATCAACTCGAAACACCATTTTGATGGATGTTGATGATCTTTCGATAATGCTCGCTGGTGAGTGGGATGAGGAGGATTTGGGCCGCAGTGATCTCGATGTTCGAGGGCTTATGGGCGAATCAATTTTTTTGCTATTGCCGTTGGTCAGGGGTCGGTTAGCTTTGTCAATGTCCATAGCATTATTAGCTCCTGCGCCATCAATGTGCAGAGTATTCGATTGACCAGAGCCGGTATCTTTGTCTCGAGTTCGTTTCCTAAGCAGAGTTGCGTCTTCGACGTCTGCGTCTGCAGAAGATGTTTTTCTTTTCCGCAAGAAGCGCGAGCCATCCATGGGGTCTTCTGGAGCAATCAACTGGTTGAAAACAGAGTGAGAGTCTGGTTTGATTGCACCACGCTGAGGTGGTAAGAGATCGCCTGCAATCCGATCCCTTGATATCCTCCGTGCCGCGTGGTCGTGTACTTCGACTTCTGGTACTGCAGGTTCTGGGACAAGATTGTTAGAGACGCAGTCAGGACAATACCAAGATTCGGCTTCTGGAGATTGGAAAGGTTAGCTATCTGAGTCGACTCCTGAGGGTGAGCAGTCCAACCCACCTTCATCAGATTTGAGTGCATCTGCGTTCCTGGCGCATTGTCTGTGTGCTACAGCCTTGTCAGCCTTGCCAGTGACATTGTCAAAGTAAACGAACCATTATCCCCACAAACTCCACAAGAGAGATAAAGCTCAAATTCTTCGCTAGGGTCGTTTTCTTCGTCCTGTTGACAAAATCTAGAACTTCCATCAGTGACAAGCACATTCAGCAGGTAAGTAGCCCATACATGCAGCGATTTGGATTAGCTGGTTCCTCCTCCTCATCTTCAGCTGCAGGGTCCCATTCCACTTCGACTTCGGCATCTGTAGAATCTTTGGATTCATCATCGCCCCCACTTGCAGCACTCTCAGAATCACTTCCTGACATGGCTTCCTCATCATCCTCGAGCACGCCAGGCTGAATCTTCACAGCGCCAACTCCTGAAATCGATTAGTCTCTTCAAACAGGTTCTCAAATTTGCCCAGAACCAACCTTCTCCATCCTCTTCCTCGTCTTCTTCCTCCTCACTCGCTTCCTCGCCATTATTTTCGGCCATTTCTTCGTCCTCTCCCTCGGCATCTTCATCTGAAAGCCCCTCTTCCTCTTCACCTTCCTCAGATTCTTCCTCTTCGTCCTCTTCTTGATCAAGCATTTCTCGAAGCTGGTTGTTCACGGCAAACTCATCTGAATTTTCGCCAAGGGGGTCGGCAGCTAGTTCATCATCCTCTTCGAACTCCGCGTCCTCTTCAGAAGTGGCCATACCTGGGCAATAAAGTTAGCACGTTTAATCTGCAAGCTTACGTTCCCTACGCCTGGGGGGATATCGAGATAGGACAAGGGCTAGAATGTTCGAGAGCTCGAAGAACATTCAAGAAAAGAGAGGTTCTACAGGGTTCGTACTGTGCTGGAGCTCCTCCTCCATGAGCACGGCTGCCGCCATCTCTCAGATATCCTTGGTCATTCGTGTATCGATGTTGGAAGGTATATTCAAGCTGTAGCGCTGCGGGCGCAAGATGTGCGAGAGAATGCAGGAAGTGGGTTGTTAATATGCGCGCCGGCCACAGCAGCCACAGAATGATCGCAGGCACGGGGTCTGTCGTTGTCCAAGAGGCCTATAGCCTATCTGCTATCACTTTTGACACTTCCTGCCTCGCGACCGAGCGTTTTCGGATTGTTGCGAGGATTGTTAAAGATCGTGGATAATGTGCGACCGGTGGAATTGTAGTGAACGCGCGATTTCAGGCCACAACGCCCGTAGGACAATTGAACACTCGATAAAAGCGGGAGCATAAAGGCTTCCGACGCGTCGATCAAGCTTGAACTGGATCGAAATCGTGTTGTGGAGTTGTAATATCGCCCCCTGGGTTCAGGGCATTTCCAATGTAGTTGCCGTTCTCCTGAGGCTTGTGTTAGGTAAGAACCCGTGAAGCGGGCCCTCCAACGTCAAGTCAACCAGCTTTTGCAGCTTCAATCTCAATCCATCGCAGCACGACAACAACATTTGGGTAAGAACGCTCCTGCCCGGTGCAAATGAAAGCTATGTGCTAATTGGTCACTCAGGATTGGTTTGGAACTGCCGCCATGGGTGTCCCTTTCGAAGCTCTCATCCCGTATGGGATCATGCTCGCTGTCAGTACCCCCAGCCCGATGCCCAGCAGGCGGCCCTCCCAGTGCCATAGGACCATTGACTAATTATCGCAGATGTTTGGTGTTACTGGGGCAGGACTTTCGAAGATCAGACACATGCAGAACGGGGGCAAGAGGGCAAGACATTCAGTGGATCAGTGGGATAGAGTGAGTACTCCAACGCGGATTGAATATCCCCAAGTACAGCTATGCTAACAATTCTATAGCAAAGTACATCCCTGTAAGCTGCCGTTATACATTTCGAAGACGCTGACAACTGGATAGTGATGGATCGAGACCGGAGATTGACGGGATACCTGAGAGGACAAACGGACAGTCCGTCGGCACCTGCAGGCTTCGAGCTGAACAACCCTTGGAGAGTGAGTCGTGAACCTTTTACTTTCGATTATTTTTTGCTGATAATTTGTTCTACAGCTCGAGAAACGCATCCTCTAGATTGCCTGGGCGACCTTGCTATTGTACATATATCGAAGAAAATATCAAGAATTCGAGGCCCTAACGTTCTTACCTTTTTGAACATTGTGTTAATGACAAATGCCTATCTTATTTATGGATGAAGTGACTGTTTGATAGGTTGCCCTTGGTTATTTTCAGCTCGAGTTATGGCTTGCAAGTATTTGCAGCGTGAAGATTCGTGCTATCGTCATCAAGTATCAACAAAGGCATTGTATATTGCCTCTCTAACATAGCCAAAGCACCTTCCGCGGTCCATTTCGCTTTTTCCAGCCACAGATGATCGTTAGCTAGGCCACTACAGCCTGCTAAACATCCATCTCAAAGAAACCAGACCGAAGGGGCAGCAAGCAATCCTTTACAAACCGTCATTTTATAGTCTCTTATAGATAGTACTTGAATTAAAATGTACTGCCAACCTTGGTACATATTGGAACTTTAAATGTACGGTCTTCATGGGGACAGTTCGGAACTTTGATTGTACCGCTTTTGGTGGTACATTGGAAGTATCTGTCAGCTCGATCTCGAACCCACAGAAAATTGAACACTCTCAAGCTCCAAAGCCGGATTTAATGATCATCTAGGTTTCCCTTCAACTCTGTTGTCAGACCTCGAATCCCTATCCTTTCCTGCTCCCCAAGCACGATCCCAAACCACTTTTCGAGCGCCTCCCATCTCTCCACTTCAGTCACACAATCAACCAAGGTCTCGGTATCTCCTCTAATTCGCCGTTTGACCTTCCCATCAACCATGGTGATAACACCCACGACATCCTCCCTTTCCATAACAGTCCGAACACAAAAAATCATATGATTGAAGAAACTTCCTCGAACATCCTGTGCGCCTTTCCAGTTCATGACCTCGATATCTTGTGGTAGACATTCATTCTCGGCGAAGCAATATATATCGTCCCACTTATCATTTCCTTCCCTCTTATGCTGCAGAATCCAGCACTTCTCGTCCAGGCTTTCAAATTCCGGGATCGAGCTCCAAATAATCCTCTTTCTATCGTTGGTACTTCCCCATGGTACCTCTACCCCATCGACCAGTGGAATGGGAGCCGTGGGACCTTGTAGTGGTTAGAGTGGCTGTGGTTTTATCAATGTCGAAACACCTTACCATTAGCACCGAACCCCACATCAACAAGATGTCTCCTCCCTTCAAACTCAACCAAATTTATCAAATGATTCCACCCATCGAAGACACCTTTCGGACCACCGCGATTCGCCTTCGCAACCCTAGCGGCCGCCATTTTAACACTCAACCCCAAACTTCTCATCACCGTACCAAAGAATCCATTATTCATCGTACAAGTACCTCCCCTCCCACCACTCGGTTCTCTCCCATTCCACAACTTCTCCCTCTCCCTCCTCCCAATTACCAAAGACTCGGTCAATACCTCAAGGCTCCTCTCCCCCTCTCTCGCAATCCCCCCACTATTGACCAAATACTCATATACCAAACCCTGATCCAGCGTCCCAATATGATACTTGCTATAATGCAAGTACAGATTCGCGAAAGGGATCCTACTTTGCTGGTACTTCTGCAGGACCTCCAATTTCCTCCTCGCTTCGGTCGAAGTTCCCCACCCCTCAAACTTGTAGTCTTGGACAATCGATCTCGTGACAGGTTCCGGAAGGCGGACGTGCGAGAAATACTTCTGTAGCGCAGGCAGAGAGTACCTCGGTCTCCTATTCAGAACTCCTGCCATCTTTGTCGCTTTCGCCCGCTCAGCGGAATGACACTGGTAGAGTACCAAGATACTTCTCCAGCAACGCCATCCAAAAGTCAAGAAAGGAAGAAAAAAAAGCAACCATCATCTGACGTGAGAAAGCCACTATACCGTACTACTGTACGAAAGAAACACGCGAATCTGCCGAAACCCTCAAAATCTCACCTGCGTCCCCGTACACACTGGTGCACCGCTCGCAACACCGGCCCTCAAACATCGTGTACGTACAACTGTGGTACATACACCACCCGTACCCCTCCGTCCTCCGCCCTCCGCAAAAACTGGAGATTTCCCGCCTCAGCCTCGGTGCACATTGGCCCGCCCTGCACTCCACTGCACTCCACTGCACACCACTCCCCGATGCCTGTCGCTTCATGCAGATCATTTCGCCTCCCCCGGCCACGCGCGCCACAACCGCGGGAGCTAAAATTAGACGTGCGGGAGCCAAGCCAGCCAAACCCTGATCCCTTCCACCTCTCCTTACTCGTTACGCGTTGTTCATTTGGACGGCGGCGCGGGGAAGGTCCAGAGCTATTTACTGCACGTGGAGGGGAGGTACGTACCTTTAAGCCTTTGCGGGACCGGGGTGGTGGATTCGCCGAGGCTTTTGCTGCTTTGGGTCGAAGCTGCGAAAAGGGGCGGAGCTGTGGGTGAGCTAGGTACTTACGCCGCGGTGATGATGCTCGTAAGGCTGAAGAGGGTTGTAGAAGAGATTGGGAAAGGGGGAACGAGAAGGAGGAGCACGGTGAACTGATTAGGGGGTAATAACTGCTGGTGATGATATTCTGCCTCCAGCCTGGATTAGATATACTGATGCGGATTCCACGAGAGTGCCCCCTAATAAATACAAGTGTCAGTCCCCCAGGGGTATACCGGACAGACAAAAAAGCCGTTCTATAAGAACAAAAGACTCTGCGAATGTGTGTCCCATTCCAACGCCCAACGCTGTGCTGTGTCCTCCTCCACCACCCATGTTAAGCCTCCAGGTATGCGACCCAATCCCTCGCTATGAATGTGCCCTTTCTCTTGTGAACAAAGAAAATCGATGCGAATGCTGTATGCCTCTGCTCAACTCGAGCTTCGCCAGAAAATCCGCCAATGCTCTGAATGCTTTTTTGATCAACGCCAATGCTTGTCCTAACCCCAATCACGCCTGCTTTGAATCTGAACCTCCCATGAATATAGCACCACTAGACGATGGCTGGCAATTGTCTAGTAACCACCCTCCAGCCCTCCCGATCCGCTTGTAGTAACCGCGGGTGACCTTGTCGCGTACATTCCAGGCATTCCTGCAATGCTACCAGCTGAAAGATTTGCGTTCGGGTTCGGGCTTTGAAACCCTCCTTGGTAAGAATCACGCCTGCCCGAGCTTGGCAAGTATGGCATATTAGTAGTCATTCTGCCATACGTTGTCGTTGGTGGCGCCATTTGGAGCGCTGGCGGTGGCCCAATGGGGGAAATTGGGCCGCCCCTGAGACCGAGATTCTCCAAAGAACCCAAGGCACTGTCAAGCCGAGGTGCTGGGGGAGAAGGCGCCATCATCCCTCCATACTGTTGCCGTGGTGATGGTTGGTAGTGGATGGCTTGTGGCTGAGGTGGGAATGTTTGGTACTGCGGAGAACGTTGGGACTGGTCGTATGGCGATGTAGTACCGGTCTGTGTATTCAGCTTCTGCGCAAAGTATTGCTCTCGAGCTGCCATGTTGGAAGCATTTGGGGATTGGGAGGAATATGTGTACGAATAAGTTCCTGCCGGCCCTCCCTGGGGTGAGAACGAGCTGAAGCTAGATTGCTGAGGATCTGGATACAGGCCCCTGTACTGTGAACTTTCCAGAGGCTGCTGTTGATTAAATGTTGGTGTTTGGCCATGTTCGGATCCTGTTCGAGGCCGCTTGTTAGAATCATCGTAAGTCATGCCGTGGTAGGAAGAGGTCGACTGCTGTGAGTAATGGCGACCCATTTGAGACCGTTGATCGAAGCCAGGCATGCCCTGTGGTGATTCGACAAATTCTCCTTGCTCATTCTGCCCCTGACGCACAGCGTCTTGGGACTCGGGGCTCGCTCCTGCATGCCGTTCTGCTCCTTGACTTGACTGCCGATTAGAGGTACGGTAATGTCGAGGCTGGTAATCATCATGAGCTGGCCCACGCTTCCTGAGTAAAGTCCGTGGCTCCTTGCGCAGTCGAAGTCGAACACCCTGGTCACTGAACGTTCGGGTTAAGAAAGTGGATTCAGACATGCCCTGGAAGTTTTTCGTCGAGTGAACTGGAAAGGGATTGGACTGAATACATTGAATGTGGTAGCACTCATTGTGGCGCATTTCGTAAAGGTTGAATTGCAGTCGAAATGTTCCTTCGAGCTTAACAGAGAGGTCTCCAAAGACGAAGAAGGCTCCATCACTGTTGTCTTGGTCCTTGAGGCGGTGGAGAGACGAGACCAAAGTGCCAGCCAATGCAGCGCCGAGAGTTCCTTGCGGTATTCCATCATCTTCTCCTACAAGACTACATGACATGAAAAAGTAAGGACCTAAAGAACGGGGAAATTAGCCAGAGTACTTCCCCGCCGGTTAAAGAGGCTCGTACTTTGCAAATAATTCTGAGTTGGGTCCGACTGATGGCTGATCTTGAGCTGAATGATGGGCGGCGGATCTACAGGTTTGCGATCTGGAGAGTGGATCAGCTTCAGCAACAGTACGATGTCCACTTGATGTTGGTGTACCTTTCTCTTTGCCAACTGCAACTCTAGCATTCTCAGGCCCTTGCCTGATGATGAGTTGACAGTGATCACTGCGGAAGTTCATGATTAGCAATGTGTTAGAGGAGACAGAATAACAGAGCTGTGGTAGAGATGGAGGTGAAAAGTGGAAGTCCAAGGAGAACGCACCTCCTCAGGCCTTGGATCTGGGCGGTGGCCGCGTCCGCGAACTGGTGGGTTGAGTGGACGACGTTCATGGATGCTGGTGGAGCTTCCCCAGTTTTGTCCTTTGGGTTCCTTGGTCCTCGAGTGACTTTTGCGCTCGAGATGCTCTTTTGGATGCTCGAAGAGACTGTCCGGGGCAGAAGAATAGGGTTTGTGGATAGCTGTAGAAGTTGAGACCCAGAGGAGGACTGGCAATGGTTATAACGATGACTGGCATGAGGTATGTAGTCTGTAGGGCTTCTGGAATCCGCATGAGCAAAAAACAGTGTCATAGAAGACGTTGGCGGGGTCCTAATCCCTCCCCGGACCGTTTGACTTTCGACGTCAAACCCGGTTGGGGACGCGCCTTGACCTTTTGGCGGATAGATGGCGTCGTCGTCCCAAGTAGTGTCGTCCTAGGTTAGGGCTGAGGACCGATGAAGGGAAGGTGCGAGTCTGAAGGTTTGAAGATGCTGCTTTGGGGGAAGTCGGGACCGGCTAGTGGAGGCTCTTTCTCGGTAGGCTCCGAAGTGTCTGCAGCGGTCCTTATAATCCAACGGTGAACCAAGGTTAAGACGAGACAAGTGCGCCGGGATGATGTAAAGTGACAAGGCTGACAGACGAGAAGGGTCACTTAGACTTGCCTTCGACAAGCAGAACTCCTTGTCTCGGATTAGGGTAGAGCCGTCGAGCAGTCCGCCGAAGAGGGTTTGGTGTGGAGGACCGGAGTTTGAGGGGGGTTATGTGTGGTGTGGTCCTGTGGGGAGAGGGCGAGATAGTAGCAGCGCAGGTGATTGGAGCGAGCTGCAATCCAGCGTCGACAAGTGGTTAGACAACGGGCGAGTAGCGGGCGGCACTGGGCACTGGCACTTGCACTTGGAAGCAGGTACTTGCAATGCAAATCCCGCCAGCCAGAGAGATGAGGTGACAGGAAGCAGATGTGTCGAGCAGCCAGCCAGCCTGCTGGCGAAGGGAAGGGAAGACGTGCTGTGTGTGATATGGCTCGATTGGGCCGGGCAGCCAGTCCGGATGCAGTAGCAGTCTCTGCGTCTGTTTGCCAGGTGGGGCGGTGATTGGACCGTCCAGCTTTGCGGGACTCGATGTGATCAGATCTGGGTGAAGGGTTTAGATTCAGACAGACTCGAACAACGGCGAGAGGTTGCGCCTTTTGAGACGTAGCAAGTGAAGAGCGTCTCAAGGATTCCGGGATAGCCGTGGCCTGCTCCGTTTGCCGCAAACAGAAAGTGGAAATGAGGAGCTTTGCTGGGTTGCTGGCGCCTCCAAGATCCTAAGGGCTCCAGATCTGCCCCGCGAGATGGAAATGAAAGGTACAAGGCCACGGCGAGGGGGGGGAGCTGTAGCGACGTCCTGCACCACGCAGCCAGCACGGGCAGCACAGGTCTCTTAGGTGTCAAGTGTCCACACCTCGAAGCTTGCTTTGCTGCTGCTGCTGATAGACGAACCAAACGCGGCAGACTTCAAAGTGCCGGAGGCGAGCACATCAGAGGGCAGTCCCCGTTATGTGCCAGGTTGGGCGATAGTAAGCTCGGACAATACAATACGACTTACTTGATACTCTTTCCCAAAGTCGCACTTATGGGACCCGCAGGTAGGGGCAGGTGGCCGACAGGGACTCTTTAAAGCTATAGCAGCCACGCCACCATGACTGGGCCAGCCAGACGAACGACGGCGGCAACGGACAGGCATCTGGCGAACTGACAAACTGACGGACAGGGCAGGCCGATGGCGTTGGACTGGGGACTGGGGACTGGGGACTGGGGATTGGAGACGGGGGTGCACAGGCATGCCGTCGGCGAGAGCAGTAGGAGATGGGATGGGAGCAGATGGGCCGAGCGAGAGCATAGCACACTGGGGGGCCCAGGATAGGCTGGAGACACAAGACTGGACAGGATGAGAGAGAGAAATAGAAAGAGAGAGAGAAAGAGAGAGACAGAGATAGAGCAGCAAGGGAGAGGACAGACTGGCAGGGCAGGCAGGGCAGGCAGACAGGGCAGAGCAGGGGCGTTGGCGGCATGGGTGCCGCGGAGTGCGTGGTGGTGACTTGAGCAGCAGCAGCAGTGGACTGTGCTGAGGATGTGGAAGTGGTGGATGTGGGAGAGGTGGGAGAGACGAGGAGCGGTGCATTGCTGAAATCTGGAGACGAGGTTGGCGTTCACGCTGGGCGCTGGATGAGAGCTGCGGAAGTGGAGCAGAGGGCAGCAAGTGCAGCAGAGGCAGCAAATGGAGCCCGCCAGCCTTTCTGCAGACGTTCGTCGCCGCTGCAGCTCAGTCGACCAGGCCCCTCGATCTCCGAGCTGCTTGGACGGGATCGTCTGAGCGCACCACTGCACCTGCACCTGCACCTGCACCAGGCATGGAAGCTCCGCAACCCCTGCCCTTGGGATGACTGAGCGCGAACATTTTGACAGCCCCTGCTGCCGGCATTACAGACGCCTCCTGGAGATCGCGCCTGCGAGGCTGCTCGCGCTGCGCTGTGTCCGATGGAGAATTCTTTGCGGGCTCGGGTAGATGCTTTCAGTGTCGTCGCCCGCGCAGCGCAAGAACTGGCGGAGGGCTACGCTGACGGCGGGCCCCGTGCGTCATCGAGATCTGGATCTGTGTCTCGAAGGTCCTAGGTCGCGGCCGTTGTCGTTGCTTTTTCCCCGTGGAAAGGCTGCAGAATGTTCCACGTCCAGTACTGCACCGCGGCAGCGTACCTACGTCCTTCGTACCTCGATCCTCGACCGTCGACCGTCGACCTCGAGGTCTCGCTACAGCCCCTCGCTACCTCGAAATACATGCTGGCCGCGTTTCCTGCAACAGCCAACAGGCCGACAGCCATGCACGCGGCGGGATCTCAATATATTTACACTGTATCCGGCATTGCGGACGCGTAAGGAGACGGCGCCCTGGCAGCCAACGCGCAAACGCAGCGCAGCGCAGCGCAGTGCAGACCAGACCAGACCAGACAAGAGTCAGCCGTCCAGCGACGGCTCGGCATGCACTCCTTCTCGAAGGTCATGCCTTGCAGAGTCGTGAATTGGGGCAAAACCAGTCTCGAGGTGCATACAGTATCTGATAATTGGACGCACCGTGGCGGCAAGGCCAACACGGTCCAACATGTCGTCGGGTATCGGTACGCTTGCCTCTTGCGGGCATACAGGATTCGTGCTTCAGGCGTTGCCCAGTGGCACAATTGCAATATACGGTGGTGGTACAATGATTTGCGGTGCAGCACACACGCATACCGGTGTAGATTGCTGTGCTCCCACACGCGCTGTGCTGAGGTGTGCTGAGCAGGTGTGCTGCCCTGCGCTGCGCTGCGAGCTATTATTATTTGCAGCGGAGCGAGAGACAAGCGAGCGTCGGGGCCAGGGGGGGATGGGAGCTAGAGGGACCTGCATGCCACCCGGGGGCTGCAGCGACGTGCAGCACCAGCCGCCCCACGTCGACTAGAAATGGCCGAAGAACAGGAGCCGTCCGCTTCGAGAATCTCGTTGCGTCTTTTGCGTCTTCGGCGTCGTCTGCTTTCCCGGCCCTAAGCCTCCTAGGTACAGTCCTCCTGCACCTGCCGCGATTCCTTTCGCGATTCCCATCTTGCCTCCCCACGCGTGTCACCATCGCCAGAGGTTGCCCAGATGCAGCCCCCCATCTGCAAGTCACCTGTGCACGGCTCGAGAGTCCGCTTACAAGAGGCAAGAGGCAAGAGGCACGCTCTAACCTCCACGCTCGCCGCTCGTCGAACGCCAGACGTGTCACCTGAACCTGCCTCGATGAGAATTGTCCCAGGCCCTCCGTCATGCAGAAGGACGTCGAATCGACACGGATCCGAGTCGATCATCGGCCTCATCTGAACTCTGAACGTTGTGCATGCAGCCATGAGCGATCACGCACACTCGCACGGCCGTCATTTCGAAGCTGCTTCGAAGTCGAAGGTTGACGTGAGTACCGGCCGTAGGCAGGCAGCTTCGCCCGTCCGGTCGCGCAGTGGTTGAGCTTGGTCCACCTGCTCGCGAGCTCCCCTTCCTCCACCCCCTGAAGCCCTGCCATCCATATCGTGCAACACTCGAATGATCGCCCGCAACGGCTCCCTGGACGGCATTTCGTCCGAACTCGATGATCGCTTCCCGGCGCCTCCCCTCGCTCTCCCCACACGGAACGGGAAGCGTACCTTATCTTGCCTGACCTTGCCTGACCTTATTTCTCGGCCGGCATTCCGCACTGCACTTGGGCTCTTCGGCATGCCTCGCCGTCTCAAGTGCGTCCCGCGACAGCTTCACCATGGTGCTTTTTGCAAGGCTGCACAACCGCATCCGGGCCTCTGGCTTTGGGGCCCTCGTGGCACAGCCTGTTCCCGACCCGGACTTAGCTCGGGACGGGATGCTGCAGGACGCATCCGCTTTGAACTTAGACGTGGACGTGGACGTCGCGAGGGAAGCACATGGCAGAGGCGAATCAAAACGACATATCAGAATCATTTGCGCGGTGACGAGGGATCATGGATAGGGATATGTGCTCGCTAGGGTCAAAGCTGCCGAGAACCTCGTGGATCCCGGGCTATACTTGTTGCGCTGCAATTCAAAAACAACAACTGAATCATCTCGCAACAAGTTCTAGATGGACGTCGTGAATATTGCTTTGTGCCAGTCCACTCTTCTACTCCACTTCGTGCGAGGGCTTTCGAGGTGTGCCGCATGCGACATGTGGCTGCTGCATCTTCGTTCCTTTTGGGCAGCCTCGGATCAAGATCAAGATCCTCCCCGAGGCTTCTGGGCATGACATCGCCAAATAAAAAGCCTTTCTCCTTCACGAACTTCTATAATATCATATCATATCGCATATAACGGGCCAGGTCATCTAGGCTCTCGCTTAGGATGCATAACCTAGGATTTCCTAGGGCAGAAGTGTCGTTTCAGATTACTGTAAGGGGACGGCCGAGCACGTCGAGTTGACAGCTTCGCGCTTCTTCAGACCACTAGCTTCGCAACCAACATGCGCCCAGGACTTCGAGTTTGACGACGGACCTCGAACGTCTGGAGACCGGGCATTCATTCCTGCGCTTCCGCATCAACACCTCGACGTCATAGCAGCTATTCATGTCTCGCAAATCTGACTCTTGGTGGATATGGCTGACGACTACTGAAGCGATCTTGGGCTTCTGGCCAGACCGGTGGGCGTCAGTCTGTGTGACGATGGGCCAAATCTTCTCCTCAACTTTTTCCTCGACATCAAAAAGGACAACCGGAAGCGGAAGCGAACCTTTCGGGCGTGAGTCTGTCACGTTGCACAGCAGAACATGTCGCTCAATGCTCGCGGGTAGCACGTTTCCGCCGTTCCAGCTCACGCGAAGCCCACGCGAGGGTGCTTTTCTCGGGAAAGGCCATGTGGGAGGAGTCAAGCTGGCCAGGCGCTCGCCGTTGAGCGGAATTCCAAATCGCGAGATTGTGCGCGCCACTACTGATGGGATCATAAGAAATCATTCACAGAGTACAGAGCACGCTTCACAAATGCATCAGCAGTGGACGTTCAATTTAATCCAGGAACAGGAGGGATGTGCGCTGCAGTGAGGCTCTGAGCCAACCGTTGCTATTTCCGAGACGGGGCTACAGCGTTTTAGGTAACCCTATTGGCCTGGGAGTGTGGTACTTCACAGAACTGCACCTGTAGGTCTTCAATTAGAACTCAATCTGCAAATCTTAAACCACGTGAGTGCGCCGAAGAAATCTTGGTGCTCCTATCTGCAGCCTGCATCCCTCATCAAACGCCCTGGTGGCAAGAGCTGCGCCTTGATGGCGAACCTGACAAGAGGAATCCAGCATCCCAGCGCCCTGGAAGAGGCGATTGAGAGACAAGTAAAAAAGCAACGACTTAACTACACCAGCTGCAATTGAGCGATCATTATCCCTCTAGAACCAGATCCGCGGAGGAGATTTCGCTCCCTGGATGGATCTTTCATGCTGAAAGTCGTTGATCTTGCCAAGTGATGGCTTTAGATTGCGACAGTTGCCCGCAGATCAAGACTTCAGGATAGGCGTGAGACTTCCCAGAGCTCAGAACTCAAATGCACTGCCCGTTCCGTCATTTGTCTCAAGCCTTAAGAATCAGGTTCATAGGAGCAGGCACTTGTTTTATTTGACAATGTACGAGGAAGAGTTTGCCTGTGATGAGTATCTTCAAACCCGGTCCTTTTGGGCTTGTCCATAATTTTGACCCATGGACTTGACACGGCAAGGGCCGCACGACCTCAACTACTCGGGCCTGCTGCGTGGCTTGACTCGACTCAGGTTTGATATGGCTTCGAGGACTTCTGCTCACATGTCTTATGAGTCTCAGCAGCCGCGAGCCTTCCGCGAAATCGCCCAACGTTGCAGCAATCGCGTCTATTGTTCCCCATGTAACTGTGCAAGCTAACCCCAAAGCAAGCTCCAGGTTCGCCACGATCGAATGTGGCCCGTGGGCTGGGGAGCAAACCACCCCCTGCCGCCTCGTCCAGCACCCCTTGGGACGGCGAAAAAGATTAATGGATCGCTGGAGCTGCAACACGCCAATCATATCAATTTCCATGTTGCCTCGAAAATAGCAAAGGAACCTCTACCTCCGGTGACTACCCTGCCCTGCGATGATGCAAGCCTTGGAGCTCCAATCTTACCTGAGCGTCACCTGGCCTTGGTGAGATCACAATCGACAAATGTAGCTAGCCAGATCAGCCAAGGCGATGACCGGCAGCTCAAGGAGTATTCGAAAGAACTCTCCGTACGCGCCGCTTCGTGTTCCGGAGAGCTGCCTTCTCGAATGCTGTTTAATTTCCGAAGCAGGCCTTGTATCAAGACCCCCAGAACTTGGACGGATTCGCGCCTCAACGGCCGCCGTTCTGATGACTTTACCGGTCCCCTCCCGTCGATCATATACCCCTAGGCCGCCCCCCTCTCGTCGAGTATAGCGCGCTATACCGCATGATTTATGCATACAGTTTATAAGAGCTGTGAGGACATCCGAAAGTCGGCCCACAGTCGGCGTCACGCATCAGTGCGGTGAGTGCATTTGACAATGGTTTATATGAGCTTGCTTCCTTAAAATCGCTTATTATCATCCAAACTCTGCATGAGCCTGAATTGAGATGAATACATCTTTCACATGCTCGCAGGGTTCTATCATCATTCATTCTCCACCAGCGCTTCATGTTCGTTGCTTTCCGTCTCCGAGAGCTCGTCAGCAGCAGCTGTGGCAATGGCTGCAGGGATATAGATGAATCTGCCTTTCAACTTTGGAACGGGTGGGAAACTGGGGTTCTATGGCTCGCCTCCCACGGAGTTGTGGGGTGGTACCATCGAAGGTCAATTGTGGCCCGCTCGTAACTCGTGCAGAACAAGTCAGATGATATGGGAACCGGAGACGCTGGCAAGTGACAGCCTCTCCGTGCGGTGAACTGGAGGGGCTTTGTTCCTATTCTTGTCCTGCTTTTGATTATCAGCGTGCCGAGTCTCTCTTTCTCGATCCGATTTCTCGAACTTCGGGCTGCGGTCACCTGCCCCTTCGGTTACTATGGCCAGCATTTTGGAAGGTACGAACAGTGACGGGCATGAGGCCCGCACAATAGATCTCGAGAGCTCCCTAGTGGCTGGCTGGGCCATGCTGCCGCCCAGAAGATCGAAAATAGTTACTTACTCGACAACCCATATTGCTATGTGAAGTTGTGGCGTTCCGTAACCGTACCTGCTGTTCTTGAGAGAGCCGAAGTTCCTAATTTTAGATGCTTCCATTGCTTGATGTGCCTAGTTGAAGCATATGGGAATTAATTCTGAGGGACGATTAATGTAGATTTAAGTTTTCCAGACCCGACCGAACATTATAATATTCCCCTACCTATAAGCCAGCTCAGCATATCGAAACGCTGTTCCACATATGATTCAGTGGCTTGATATAATATCTGAACCACACTTTCGAGATAAGCACCCGCTTTGAGTAATGTCACAGAAGTTCTTCCCAACTATGCAATCTCAGGAACCAAAACAAAGGGGGTAAACTCTTAAACTTAACAACGATCTTACAAAACAGATGTGTCTGTTGACGTTCGAGGTAACCTATAACATATAATAGCGCTGCTCTCGCGGGTGTCCTTCTGATGGTGCGTTACCTCGTCGGCGCTACGTATCCCCGCTCCCCTTTTGGAGGAAACAACATGACCGGCGCCAATGAGACAATGGCTCGAGATGTCTGCAACCTATAATTGATAGATAATAAGATAAGTCCAGGCATCTGATCCAACTTATTGGTGGGCCCGTCGTACGGCACCGGACGGGGAAGCTGCAGGAAACCCTAATGGTCAATCCAGGAGACGCAGCCCTCCTCGAGGATGTTCCAGACTTGGTACTTACGCAATGACATATCAATTTATCCCCGCGTTTTGTCTCGATTCGCGGATAGATCGGATAAGTCTCTTTACAGAATCTTTTGCATCCTTAGCTCGTGAGAATGCCACAAGACACCAAGCTTGACCAAGGCCGCGGACGCAATCTGCGAAACTCGCTGTTCTCGAGGGTTGGATGCGATCCCCCAAATCCTTTGGCGGACTCCGCCGAGCCCTCGAGCCACTCCGTATCTCCTGTCATCGGATAGCCAAGCTCCTAAGCTCTTGGTTCGGCCCGTCTGGTTCTGGTGAAGAAGAGGAGGCATGAAGAGTCTTTGGCCCCTTCACCCTGCCAAGATTGTGCCCCTTTTCGCAGACGCTCTCGGGTTTAATTCTCCTGATTGCTGCTTGTAGACGCTGCAAAGCAGTGCAGAAGGTTCCTGCGTACGGTAAATGCCCACTGTCACGGAACTAACGTAATGGCTGAAAGCCAAAAGACCACTGACCAGCAGATGAAGCCATGCAAGAACAGTCCCATCCTGTAGAATCCTCCTTCTTCCTCTCTTTCGAGCTCGTTTCCGACTCACGACCGACCTGATCTATCATAGAACGGCGATCGAACCTTTCGAATCCGATGAATCCGATCCGACGAAGTCGTCCATCTCTTCATAACAGGGCCCCTTTGGCTTTCGACAAGGCACATCTTCTTCTCCGACTTTTTTGGACGTCTGCGAACACTTCTTCGTTGTCATCGAATCCATACTCACCTCCCAAGCTCTTTCAACCACCAAGCGACACCGCGACCCCTTTTCTTCCTGAAGCGACGCTGCACGCACCAACACAAGCTTTCCTCCTCTTTCCAACAAACTGACATCCTTCCACTGGAACAGTTCCGATTCACCAAACTTCATCGAACATCTCCCAGAACACTCCCATCCTCGAATCTCACTCCGAATTTCGATCTCCAACCCCTATCCCACAAGCGAAGCCTCGAACCACAACCAACCCTCACGTACACACACAACCCAATTGCATACTCCACCCACAACGTTTCGACCATACCCGAACCTCCATCGCAACTCTCGCAGATTCAGCGTCCAACGTCTACTATAAATACAGCTCCGCCCCAAGACATAAAGCGAAGTGAAACATCCGGTTCATGCACGCTCTGTGCGCCCCCTCACACATACCCATCAACACACCCGTCTCCGTCTCCGTGAAGCTGTGCGCGATGCTTTGCACGATGGAGAGTTTGTGTGATGGGCGGGGTTTGAAACGTTTGTGTTACCTTGCTTGATTCTGTGTTCCGTTTTCGTGCACTCGATTGCTGCTCAGTGTTGTGGCTTAGGTCTGGGAGCTGGTTCTTCCGCCATGCGGAGCAGACTTAGCGGTAGCTTGGGCTTGATTTGGAGAGGGGGGTTAAGACAAATTTATGCGCTGAGGGATAATGCTAATGCGGCTGAATACTGTGTTAAGTGCGAAGTCTCGAGGACTTTGTGTGATAGTCGCTGAAAAGTCTTTCAGTGGTACCAAGAGACAACACTTCATAATAATAGGTTCATCACCTACCTTGATAATAAACTGACAATGTAGATTCCAATATAATAATAGGTGTTCACCTTAGAACGGTGTTCTCTTCTTATACTCCCTGTAATGTTTGCGTGAGCCTTGCTAGCGTTTCGGCAGTGAGTGTGCTACAGTTAGTGTTAAAGTGACTTCCCCAAATGTAGCATAAAGTACCGCCTACGTTAAAGTACACATATAGTACCAATCCCTCCTGTACTTACTACTTTTCGACCCTTCATCGGATGTTTTTCCTGCCTCTCAACGACCTCTAGCCATCCCATTCCTACTCCTGCGCCAAATCTTCAACTGCAGTCCCTTGAACAAAAGCAATATAAAGGTGATTTAGTATCGTCAACTATGAAGATTGAATTTATAGCTTTAGATAAGAGATCTTGCTACTATTACATTACACATTATTTTCCTCTTGAAAAGTGAGAATACATCAGATCTTCTATATTACCTCTACTCACCTTCATAGCTCAACCCCCTTTGTATGTCGCTCTCTTAGAGGGAAAGTAAATAAGCCTACTCTCACACTACGTTGAATCTGTTTACCTTCTTCATCTACTTTCGGGCGTGTTCAATCGCTCCATCTTTGGAAGTCTTCTTTAACATCTCTTGCAGCCCTTTCTTAGTAATAACACCTCATTATCTCTCTATTCTGGTTCAGCGTCCCAGTCCATTTCATTTTCTGTCTTCTTCACCTTTGCTAATTCCTCTTCTAAGTCTTAATTAGCGTAGAGAGTCACAAGTAGTGAATTTAAGAAGCCATGGCTTAGCAAGAAGTAGATGTTTCTCACCTAGCCCGAGATTATAGAGTAAGGGATCTTGGCAGAAGCATGTGAGAGATAAGAAGAGAAGTTTCTAACTTAAGAACTTCTTACCAAGGTAAGGAAATACGATATCAAACTCCACTTAGAACAATGGATCATAGTCGTTTCCATGATTTTCTATTTCCTATGACATCTTGATAATATGCGCTTCTCTCTCGGGTTGTTCTAAGTTACCTTGAAGATCCAGATCTCTAATGTTTAAAATGTTCTCCCCACAAGTGCGGTGCACGATTCTTGTACAATCAGCGCCGATGGATATCAGCAGCTTCCATATTGTAAGATTATAATATGGACTTTCTGTTATCATCAATATAGTTTAGTATCTCTTTCATTTTACAATGTAGAAATCTTATCATTGATGTTTTATAGCTCTATCATTGTCTAGTTCTGACGAGGTATATTGAAAGTCGAGTTTTCCTCTTAACATCAATGTAGAAAAGCCACTTTTTAACTGTTTAATTTGGATGTGGTGCATTGACACCATGGTTTCCTTCTAGTAACTCCTTTAATTGTTAGAGATGTATTTGGTACATTGACACTAAGACTTGGTTCTTTTAGCTGCTCAATTATTCAAGTGGGGGTAGTACATTTAAAACGATACGTCTTTCATGTATGATTGTACCTTTAACATCTAGACAACTGAGGTGGATTTGGTTAATAAGGTCATACCTAAAATTTTATCAAGCTTTCCATTTCCAAGTCCTCCTATCAACAGCATCCCAACACCTCACTCCAATAACACAGAACATAGCCCCCCCAAGCAACGCAGCATCAAACAACACCACATTCCGATAGTTTCCTAGTTTACTTTCACCTAGAATCTTGCCACCGATCGGACTTCCAAACATGGTCCCGAGGCCTCTCACGAAGTAAATGAAGCCATTCACACTAGCATATGCTTGAAGCCCGAAAACTTCTGCCACAGTCTACTTCCATTAGCGAGGAACGTATCAAGACATAGCGTAAGACTCACAGTCGGAAACAAAGCATTATAGCCACCCCCAGTAATTCCGTAGAGAACCACGAACACGATCCAAAGCACCTTGTTCCCTCCACTGACACTGCCTAGCCAAAATCCAAGGACAGAAATCACACATAGCACCACAGTCAAGATCAACGTATTCTGTCTTCCAAACCTATCTCCTGCAAAACCAGTCATTACTCGACTAATCGAGTTGACACCATTCGAGACAGCCAACAAGGTGGCTCCAAATCCTGCGCTGTAACCCAAAACAACAGAATACTCAGCCAGAAAAGTCAGCGGAAGGCCATTACCGCCAGCTTGGAGAAATCCTGCTCCAACACTGAACAAAAAGGATGGCTTCATTGCAAGCTTAATGTCGATATGAGTTGGCCTCCTTCCCACAAATCGAGACGGAGCTGCAGTGGCCGCGATCGGCAAACTAACCACAAAAACCAAGAACGCCAAAGTTCTCAACGTCCATCTTGGCCCAACAGACGAGATCAAAGCTCGAACAAGGGGTGAGAATACCAAGCCTCCAACCCCAGCTCCAGATAGAATAAACCCCATCGCTGATCCCCGGTGAGCGGTGAAGTATTCCGGCGCAACGCTCAGGATGGGAAAGTAGAGTAGGGAGGATCCGATGCCGTAGAGCAGGCCTTGTGTAAGGAGTAGCTGCCAAACCTGAGAGCAGAGACTTGCAAGGCCGAGTCCAAGGCTCATGCAGAGAACGCCGATGATGCAAAGAAGTTTCGTGCCTTGAACGTTGAGTCGTGCGAGGATGGGGTTGATGAGAAGAGAGCCGGACCACGTAAGGCCTGAGCCAAGCGTTCCGATGAATGCCGTGAGGGCTGAGGAGGATGTAGATACAGGAAGCATGGTTTGAGAAGGTGAAGTGTAATAGGATTGAAAGACGCCGTAGGACTGATTCAGACCGATAGTAATACAGATTGTTAGAAAGCTGGAGATGAGGACGAGGAGTTGTCGGCGAGGAGTTGTTGGGTGGAGATCGTTTGAGGATGCTGCCGGAGGAAATGAGGTCTCTTCATCTTGAATTGAGTGGAGACTTGTGAGCTGGACTTCAGAAGCTGGCGAGGCCATATTGAGTATTATGGAAGGGGCACTAATTAGTTGTGCATCACCACTTCTTCAAACTGAACTATGAGTCAACTTCGAACAACTTCCTCAGAACTGCGGTTGGGTTCGCACCTTCTTCTCATTGCAATATATCTGCCAACACGAATGATTAAATATTTCAGGAACTAAGTGACTACCAAGGTCCCCCCCCCACTTTCGTAGAGATCTGCACCCGTTTCTTCCCGTCTTACTTGGTCACGAGATTTTTTTTAGCAAGACGACGCTAGCATTATCAACAGCAACAACTCGGATGTAGCATAACTCCTGAAGGACCGAGGCAGTATATAATGAAAGGCCAATCTGCTCTTGCTTGAGGGGAGGTTATATATCAAGTTGATATCTGGAACCTGAGCTCGCTCATTGAGCAGTATAGGAGTAAAATCAAGGAAGAGGAGTTCTAAGACACAGAAGACACAACTGACTAGGTTAAGGAATTCTGGTGAGAAATCCTGGGATCCACGAACCGAAACTCCGTTGATAAATGAAAGGATATGATGACGAATGTAAGCCCATGAATTATGTACAGCAGATGAAGAAAAATTGCATGGATGGTATTTTCCCGGACGCCCGCTATGTTACACCAGTTGCTACAATTCTCTCCTATTTAACGACCCCTGAAAGCTGCCGACACATCTGCCCGATTCCACTCGGCAATCTCTCCATCATACACATCTCTACTGATGGTCAAGATTCTATCTTCGACCTTCTCGTAATACTTCTCACAATTCTGAATGACCTTGGCTACCAAAGCACGGCTGAGTCCAGGGTCGTCTGCATCACCAAAATGCTTCTCCACTCGCTTCTTTAGTGCCTCAATACCTTTCCTAATCTCCTTGGAATCATACCCGGCAAGAATCTTCTTGAATGTTGCCTTCGAATGACTTGGCATTCCTGAAATTTTCGAAGGCGGTTCGTCAGGCTGGCGGGAAAGCATTAAGCTTTCCGTGCTCTCCAGGAAATCGAGGAGTTTGCCTAAAGGCCTTCGAATGACAGCTCCAAGATAAAGAGACATATGTTCTTCCATTTCCTGAGCAGCGTTCTGCTTCCAATCCTCCAAAACAGGGTTGCCGCGGGTGTCTACTTCCTCCAAGTAGTGATTCATATTCTCAATGAGTAGAATCTGATAGTTCAGAGCCTCTTTATCCTCTGGGTCAGCACCGGCAATATTCGCGCCTGGATTCTCCCTCGCGATGACCTTGAGTGACTCAAACATTGTCTTGTTGATCCGAGCGTATGCACGATTGACTGTTTCTCGGATATCGAGATCATGAGATGTGACAAGCATTGTCTCCAGGGTTAGAGAAAAAGACGGGAAAATGCGAATGAACGAGATGACGCCTTTCCGCTTTTTGATCTTGACTTTTGTATCTTCAATTGCGCGTATTTGCTCGTCGAGAAATTTCGAGAAGAGGCCAACAAGTCTAGTATGAAGTTTTTGAAGAGTGCGTGCGAGATACTCTTGGCTAGATTCCTCCAGCTCTAGTATTTTTCGTTCAATGGCTGCGATAACGCCAACACCTTGCCTGAGAGCCGTTAGTAAACTAAGGGTGGAAACGTTAGTTGAGTACTTACAGAGGGTCTGCTTGGATTGTCCAATCAACAAGTGCTTGCATATCACCAGCGAAGAATGTGTAGACCTCCTCCATAGATTGAACAACAAGCTTTGCAATATCGCGATTTGGATCCATTACCCTGGTTCGCCTGAGGTCGGCACCACGTCGATTCTCAGGAGATGCCGCAGAGACTGATTCTGGGAAGTCAAGCTGCTCGAGGGAACTGATGTGAAAGAACTCGACAATAAAGTTCTGCTCTGTAGTCATAATCGGTACCATCTCCTCAAGAGCTCCGGTAAAGATTTCGTATGGTTGAAGGCGTCCATCAGAAGCCTTATCAACGCTTGCTTTGCTGCCATTATCACCTATGGGCGAACGTAGACTTTTCGCTAAGGTTTGGCTCCTCTTCACAGTTAACTTCCGGGCTGTAGTAGCAATCCCGTCTGTCTGCTTTTCAACTTGAGATGTGAAAAGCAGTTCGCTCTCTTCACCGGTTGGCTTTCTAGCAATCCTCTTCCAGGCAAACACGGCATCTCTGAATTCATCTTGGTATAATGGTTTGCAGAGTGTCTCGTACAGCTTGATTAGCTCTTCCCACTCGAGACGATCGACCTCCCGGGAGAACAGCATGAGAGGACTGTATATCCACAGAATCTGTCGAGCAAGATCGTGATTTCTGGCATCAAGCTTTGCTCTGCCAGCGGACCTTGTAAGGTTGTTTCCTTTCTCGCGCTCCAGAGCCATCCTGGTCTCGTCGATCGCAGCGGCGAATTTGACTTGCAAAAATGGCTTCAGTCGCCGTAGGAAGAGTGCGGCCTCATTTCTATACACATCCTTCTTTTCCTGGAGAACGCGCATGCTTCCAATCTCACTATTACCAAAACCTCCCGGCTTTCCAGAGCTGAGGCTTCCACCATCCTCGCTTGGTCTCGCGCCTGATAGACTCAAGGAAGGATCTATGGTGAGCATCGCTTTAAAGAGCAAGACGAGTGATTTTTCGATCTGGTCGATACCACTTGGGGATTCTAGAGATGCTTCACGAAGACTCTCGAGTTGCTCGGATGAGATTGATATTGTATCCAGAAGTGATTTGAGTTCGGCTTGGAGAAGCTTTTGGTTAGCCGCTTGCACCTGCAAACCTTGCGATTGAGCCTCGATGTAGGCAATGTCGTCGTTGAGTGTCTAACCTGTCAGTGAAACATCGAACGACTGTAGCTGGAAGACTTACGCTCAGCTCTACCGAGTACAACGTCAGTAAACCATCAAGCTCATCACACTCCTCGATACACTTGTCCAGGCCTTGCTTGATAGCCTCTATCCTCTCATCCTCCTCATCCAGCATCTTGAGCCAGCCACCGGCTTGAATCTTGTTCAATTCTCGCTCGACCTCATCTTTCATCTGATCAATATTCTTTGTTCGAATACCCTCTCCCACCCATCCAAATTCTTCCCATGCAGCAACTAACTCGCCCCCTCTACCGCCAAGGATGGCGGGGTCTATACCCAAAGAAGCAAGCTCTTTCGCCATTGTTTCTGCTGGTGACTTGATTCGTTTTACTTCTCGGGTCTGAGACTTCTCTGGTATTGCTTTATCTTGTGCAGTTGGTGTCGGTCCCTCTACGCTTTTTGGACGACCAGATTGTGGTACGGTGATCTTGACTTCTGGAATGCTGTCGCGTGACTTGCGGGGTGACATCTTCTCTGAGGATACGGAGGCTGGGGGCGTTAGGAGATTCGAGTTTTCAGCGCTTATGCCACGAACGAGCGAAGGAGCTGGCACAACGCTGGTAATACCGTCCGGACCATCCGATGATTTAGTTTGTGTCTCTCGAAGGCGTTCTGCAGCTCCTCCCGCACGAGGCTTGAAAGAGTTGAAAGCGTTCGCAGTCTTGGCAACTTGCATGAACTTGCCGGCGATCTCGCCTCTCGATTTCTTACTCTTGATCATAGGTCCAAGTCCCGGCCGCTCTTCTTCAGGTTCTTCTGGCTCTTTCGGTATCTGGACTGGTGGAAACGTTGTAGATGGGGTTGATTGTGAAAGCGATGGATCAGCAACGACATCTACCTCCCGAGACATGCTGTTAGGATCGGATTGAGCGTCATTGGTCTTTGTAATTGGTTCTTTTTCACGAGGCTGAGTCCGTTCGCTAGACCGGACTGGCGGTCGCAAATCTTCCCGCCTCATTCCAGGGCTCGACAATGGTGCAGGGACAATGTTCTCCACAGAGTTCTGCCCTCGGCGTGAATCACCAATAATGGGCATTGGAGGCCTTCGACGTTCTGGTGGAAAGGTCAAAGGGGCAGGTACTGGAGGGATATCCTCTGCAACATCCTTAGAGGTCGAAAACGTGCTATCCGGCGTTGCAGCCCGCAGTGAATTGGGCGTTACACTCCGGTCTTGAAATCTCCCTGGGGCACTTGGAAGGCCATTCATTCCCCCACGCGATCGAGGAGGTAAACTTGCACCGTCATCACTTCTTGCGAAAGATTCCTGGCTCTGGTTGGTACCTGCTAATCGGCGTAGACTCTGCTGCTGAGGCCCACCTCCATTCGAATCCATGCTTCCGCTTGGTGATCCCCGAATTTCAGGTCTCGAAGTTTGAGATGTCAGTGACGGGGTACTTCTAGGGGGCATTTGAGCCTGTGGTCGCTGTACCGCATCCCTACTAGGCTGGTTCCGTAACAGACGTTCGCGAGATGGTTCCCGTCTTGGTGGAGGACGATTCTGCGAAGTTTGCCCATAAACTGCCCCAGGTCTGCCTGACTGCTGCGATGAAGACTGAGGCGTTGCTCCAGCGGCTCCGCCGAGAAGTGATTCTCTCTCTTTTGAATCGAAGCCAACCAATTCAGGGATTTTGCCTCCGGTGTATTTTGTGTAAATTTTGACAAGACTTGCAATAAAGAATTGCTTCTCTTTCGCGGTACTGGCTTGCCAGTAGTACGGCTTTCCTAAGGTCACTGTAAATCCGATGCCTCCAGCCCATTCCTTTTGCTGTGCTTCCTCTACGTTTGTGGCAATGACACCACTGTACGATTTCACAGCTGATAGATCATCAAGAGGCCATGTCTTCCCGATGGAAAATGTCCCGTTGACATTCTCTCTCGCTTTGTGCATGCGAACCCGCCCAGATTTGCGCACAGCGACAATAATTAGACGTGGTTTCTTTGCATCGGAGCTCGCGTTTGGGGGAGGAGGAGAGGACGGATATGCGGCATCTTCAATGATTCTGATGTGTGTGATGTACGACTCTGATACTGTAGAACAACAAGTTAGTCGTTGCACCGGGCAGTCCGTCGCGTGGCATCTAGGATATCTTACAGGAGCCGTCCTCGTCCCTCTTGCCAAAGCAGCTATCAATGATCCTCCGCTTCTCATCCTCGAATCTTTCGGCTCTTGTCATAGTTCCATTACTTCCATTGCTGCCGTTGACCCCGCCAGGTCCATTCTGAGATGGACCCTCCATTTGGCGGAGCCACGTCTTCTCGGCGAATTGATGCTAGGTTGTTCAACCATCTAGGAGTGTGAACAGCTTGGTACGTGCTTCTGAGACCGTTCCCAATTCATGACTATGCACGTCGGCGGGATCGGTCTTCTCGAGGTGGCGTCTTGAGTATTGGCAGAAGATCGGTAGATGCTTGAACGGGAGGTGACTTCCAGCTTTCCCTGACATCAAGTCCACTGCGGCTAACGGTGGACTGCACGGACTCGGGATGCAGAAACAAGATTCATTTGGTCAAACACTTTATATGCAACACATTCACATTAAGTGACAGAACCCGTGTAATCAGAAATCTTTGATGGCAAGCTAGCAAGTAGTATGAGGGCTTTAGCAAATTGAAATGAAGCTATAAGGTTACATGGGAAAGTCTTGTGTTGCCGGCCATCTCTACCTTACGGCATTGCTCCTGGCTTAAGTGAGGAACCGCTAGAGCGTTTATAGTTAGCTCCCGCACTTCGCTTGTCGGTGTGAACTTTTTTTTGCCGATAAGAAAAGACCGATCTGACTTGCTCTCATCTTCTTCAACCACGTCCTTGACGACCCCAACTTGAGCATGTCTGGAAATCCGAACATGCAGAAAATTGGGAAGCGCAAGACTCCTGGAGGCCAAAAGCAGCCAGATTGGCTCTTTCCCAGCAAGGACACGGCAATGTCGACGCCAAAACCCCAACACGAGGATCAACACAACACCAAGAAGGACAAACAGCTTGCCAAAGATCTCCTCAAGCGCCGAGCAGCTGGCGAACCTCCCAAATCCGTGCCACCAGCCCAATTGCTGAAGCTCGTCTCTTCCTTTCTTGCGGAATACGAGTTCACCAACGCTGCTCAAGCATTCGAGACCGAGAGCAAAAGTAAAGGCACGAGTACAGACACTGCCGAGAAAATACCTTCCCTCGACACAATCTACACCGAGTGGCGCGACTTGAAGGGCAAGAATGATGGCATTGGCGCGGACGCAGCTGGTGTGAAAGTCAAGTCGGCGGCCAAGAAGCAGAAATCTACCAAGCACAAATCGGACACGAGCAGCAGTGATGAGAGCACTGATGATAGTGATATCAAGATGGCGGATTTGCCAGTGCCGGTCATCGCACGAAATTCGTCTTCCGATTCATCTTCTGTCTCTTCAAGCAGCTCCGATAGCGATTCCGATGATGTTGCCCCAGCGAAAGGTCAATCTTCGAAATCAAAAGTCAACGGATTGAAGAGAAAGGCTACATCGAGCAGCGAGTCCTCATCAGATTCCGATTCAAGCTCAGAGGAGGATAGGCCAAAGCTCAAGAAACTAAAGACCGAGAGCAGTTCAGCTTCTTCCGACTCAGACTCGAGCTCAGCAAAAGACTCCACTTCCGACTCCTCTTCCGATTCAAGCTCGGATGACAAGCCCACAAAGAAGATGAAAAACTTGACGATGAAAGGGAGCTCCTCTGAAAGCGAAACATCTTCTTCGGATTCCGATAGCGATTCTGATTCCTCAGTGAACTCTTTGGCTCTGAAGACCCCACTTCCAGATTCTGATTCTGATTCGTCCTCCGACTCTTCTTCCACTTCGTCCTCTGATTCTTCTTCTGATTCCGATAGCGAGCGTCTCAAGAATGACATAAAGAAGAAGAAGAAAAAGAAGCGAGTCGTTGGCTCAGACACAAGTGCTACATTATCTGACGGTCCCAAGAAACTGACGCTATCTGACGACTCTTCCTCTGACTCCTCATCTTCAAATGAATCGCACCGAGCAGCCAAATCAGTGAAAACCACCGATACCACACAGGAGAATGCTGCAGCAAAATCGAAACCAGCAAAGGGCGCGATCGCCAAACTTGAGCTGTCTCCACCACTTCCTCCCGATCCAGTTGCGAAAGTTCCAAGAGGCGGAGTCAACAAGCGATTCTCTAGAATTCCCGACAACATCCAGGTTGATGAGCGCTTGGCAAGCAACGCCTACGTTCCATACGATTATGCGCAGAAGGCCCATGAGGATCTGATTGTCACCAAAGGCAAAGGCTTTACCAAGGAGAAGAACAAGAAGAAGCGTGGAAGTTATAAGGGCGGTTACATTGATGTTGAGGGCAAGAAGGGCATCAAGTTTGAGGACTAGACCGGAGTACCAAAAGGAGACGATATGCTGTAGAATGGATAGAGTGGTTTGCATTGGCGCTCAGGCGTATTAGAGGCATAGTTGACGATAAACCTTGCAGTAGATAAAAGTCGCTCTTCATGAATCACGTTTCCTTAGACTGTTGACCGAAATCAAGCCAGTGGTGGTGATTGTTCAGCTCCCAGTGACTTTTGTCAGCAGTCGATGTAAGAGGGCTGAGGGAAGTTTTGTTACGGGGTTCTCAACATTTTCCAAAGTAGACTGGGAATTGGGTATCATCCGCCCTCTCGTGTCCACCTCAAGCCAGTTTAATCGCCGCGAGATAGTCAAGATTTCGGATTCCCAGAAGATTGGATGATTATGGTAGAACATCCGTTGAGGCATGGTCGACATGGTCCAACATTGACCTGAGACGTTATAAATGAATATCACTCTCCCTGCCTGCCTGATACGAAATCTGCAGAATCTAAGAAAGCGAAAGGTTCCACTGTGAGAAATGCTTTTTAGGACACCGAAGGAGATTCGAGTGATTTTCTCGGAAATACTCAAAGATGATTAATTCCATTATGCAAGGCAGAGCAAGGCACACTCGTATCCTGACCTTTCTCGAATTCAAAAGAGGGGTAGATTGGTAGCTTATTGGAAAGTTGTGTCTTGATGAGAAATTTGAAGCTCTCGGTGAACGAAATAAGAGCAAGTGGTGGGTATAGCCTCGCCAAAAGCTTAGCACAGCCCCCTCCCCGCAATTGGTCGAGAAGCGTCACAGAGACCAACCAAAACCTACCCGAGTAAAGCTACTTCACATTCTGCGTAGTTTCAGGTCACAGCCGTGAGATTTCGACATGGGCTCACAAGGCCGTCGCACATCTGGTGGCGTTTCGGAGAAAGATCAAGGCTAGGCCCGTAGCCTTCTGGCCAGCCCGATGCTCAGCCTTCTTCGACTCACTATCCGCGAACGTTCACCAAGAGAGTATCAAACAGATCTGGAGACTCGGAGGGTTTCTTCAAAGCACTTTGCCGCTGCCGAACCGACGGCGAGTTCTTTGTCGCTGTTTGCTTCTTTGCTGGCATTCCATTTCAAAAGTTCCCCACAGCCGCGACCGTCCTTGCATCAGGACCAGCACGTGATTTGTGACTCTGTCTCTCAAACAGCTGAACGGCGGCCGTGCTTCTGTCATTTCATCTCTCTCTATCTCAGCTCCCAGACCGCGATCTCCAACCAAAGCGTGTTATCTCGCGCATCATGTCCGGCGACAGCCAGCCTTAAAATCCGGTGGCTGGTGTGTCGTCTGATTCGGCCCAATCACAGGCACAGCGCATTTGCTCCGCCACTGCCCCCCCCAACCCCGGTGCCTTGCCTTTGGACCTGAGCACGAGCACGAGAGCAGGCCCCGCCGACATCCATCCTGACAAGCTCACTCAGCGCTGCCACATGCACATCATCCAGAGCAGCTCTCACATATCCCAAAACCGCTCCGCAAGCGTAGGCGTAGTCGCCATACGTGAAGGAGGCTGATGGAATGGGCGTTCTTTGTTCCACGGCCGTTGATAAAGACGGTGACGATCCACCGATGGAGAGCAAGGCTCCAGCTCAATTTCGTCCCCAATCTTCGCGACGCTTGCGTAAGATGCCTCAGTTGGGGAGACCTGCAACAAGATCACAGCAGCACTGGCGAGCGCTCATCAGTAATCGCGATTTCGAGACTCCAGAAGCGTACGGCAAGGCTTTAGAGGAGCTCCAGGCCGCGGAAAGGGCCATCGCGTTTGATGCTGAGATCACGGCTGCCTCATCAAATATTGAAAAGCAGGCCGCTGCTCTGGTCCAGAAAATCAAAGCGTATGATTGGGAACATACGTACGGGCCACTGCGAGAACCGCAGACCGGACGAAGAACCGAGGGGGAACATTTCCTGGGCAATGTAGACCTAATCAACAAGACCGAGCTGATGAAGGTTGCGAAACGGATGCCAAAAGGCGCGCATCTTCACATTCATTTCAACGCTTGCCTCCCAGCTCGATTTTTGATACAACAGGCCCGGGACATAGATGCCATGTACATCCGGAGCACTTTACCGCTGACCACACACCAAAACATGGAGGCGTGCCGGATCTCATTTATGGTTATGACCTTGGACGAGGCCACTCATACGAAAGATTCCAATGGGATTGAAACGTACGTACCGCTGGGGGATGTCTGGGACGAGAATTACGTCTCCAACCGATGGATGTCGTACAAGAAATTTCAACGCCAGTTCGAATATACCGACGAGAGAGGCCACGTTCTGAGGAAAACCCACGGGGCTGAAACTTGGCTCGAGCGAAAAATGATTATTTCAGAGGAGGAAGCTCATAATTCTCATCAGACTAGTAAAGGGTGGGTCACGTGCCTGAAGCATATGAAATACAGCTAACGGGTCCAGAATTTGGGAGAAATTCAATCATCGAACTCAGATGATGAAAGGCTTGTTTGCTTACGAATCAGCGTTTCGCAACTATACGCAAGCTGTAATCAAGGATTTTGTCAAAGATAATATCCAATACGCCGAGATCCGCCCCAACTTCATGAGCACCAACTCGCTGAAGACGGACGATGGCGAAGGATCCATTGGAAATGAAGGAATCATGCAAATTATTGATGAGGAACTGCGAAAAACCATGGATCAGATCACGAAGAAAGGCGACTACTTTGGAGGCATGAAAGTCATCTACTGTACTCCACGCTCATTCCAAAATCGACAAATAGAGGTTGCACTAGATGAGTGCATAGCTTTGAAAAAGAAATACAGGGACCTCATCTGTGGTAAGTATTCTTTGGCCGCTTCCGAAGGCTAGCAGACTAATGACTTTGCAGGTTTTGATCTTGTTGGCCATGAAGAAATGGGAAACGAGCTTCGTCACTTTATTCCCGAGTTTCTTGATTTTCGCAAGAAGTGCAAAACACAGAATTTGGATATCCCATTCCTGTTTCACTGCGGCGAAACTCTTGAAGTTGGCGATAAGTGTGATGGCAATCTTTTTGATGCTGTGCTGCTCAACTCTAAACGGATTGGTCACGGCTACGCGATCGCGAGGCATCCGCTGTTAATGGATATATTCAAAGAGAAAAACATTGCAATTGAAACCTGCCCGATTTCGAACGAGATCCTAGGGCTCACGTCCACCATTGCAGGGCACCACCTGCCGATTCTACTAGCAAATGACGTGCCTTGCACGATCAACAGCGACAACGCCACATTTTATAAGTCAGTGTCTTGGCACCTTCAACGAGACAAATGCTAATATCAGCCAGATCGTCTTTATCTCATGATTTCTACCAGAGTATGATTGGGTCGGGAGCAATGAGTCTGCAAGGCTGGAAACAGCTCGCAAAGTGGAGTCTAGAGCACAGCTGCATGCATCCCGAAGAATTGGCAGCAGTGACCACTGAGTGGACAAGGAAGTGGAATGAATTCTGCCAGTGGATCGTCGATGAATATGGCCCAAAATTCCAGGAGCATGAAGCATCGACAGGCCATCGTTATTGACTCTTAAGAAGTTGTCTTTGAGAAACGAATCAAGCTTCAAGCGTACGGCGACCAATGTCCCACACTGAACGCGGACAATTTTCGCTTCAAGCGATTTACCCTACAACCTCGTCATACAGCAACCAATGTCCCATACCACCCTTGGACAATGCCAAATGGCGAGAAAGGGGGATTTGAAGGGAGAACCGGCGCCAAGAGAATTCTATGGTGATTTGGCGGAAAAGGGCTGTGGAAGATACCCAGGATAGAAGATCTCAGGGGTTTAGTGTTTGATATGGAGGCCTAAAATCCACCTGAGAACTGGTGGCTTACGTCTCGTCAAACTGTAGAGTAGATGATTATACTGGATCCTTCTGGAACATTGGCAGCAGGACAATGAGGTCTCTTTCGAAATCCTTAGTTGCTGATCTTTCGAAGCTTAGAAATATTATAGTGCCTTGCGGTGTACGCAAAAAGGGTTACTAATACTATTAAGTCCAGCCCGGGCAATTCGACCCTGCTTCTCGTAACCTTCTACCTTTTCAATCCTCTCGAATGTTCCTTCGAGGCCTCATACATTTGGCAGAAAGCAGTGATTTTGAAACCCTTTCTCAATTACTTAAGCCCTATCTTCCCAAATTCCACCTCTATTGTGCCACTTTGATGGAGACAATGATGTCCACGGGAGCCTGGATGCCCTAATTGGCGGGGAAGCTGAGCGCTTGATCTTCGCAGGGATCATTTTCCAGATGAAACCGTGGCTCGCGTTTCTTCTGCTAGTAATGAAGTATACTGGACAATCTTCGATCCTTCGCCCCCAATACAAAGCTCTGTGTAGGCGGATCCCCCTTTTGTACGCATTAAATTATCTCTTTTTAGTAGGCCATGCATATCGCCTGCTCCTTCCAATCGTGGTGGGCTCGGTCGATCACCACGTCTCTAAACTGCGGCTGACTTGCCTTGGCGGCGCCTTTTTACCAAGACAACGAGTCAAGACAACGAACTCTCCCCCAGCTTGGCTCCATTACCTACACGGACAACAAATCCCCAAAACATGTTTAATCCTTCGTTGCACGCCAGATCAAGGTCGGACACAGCTGAAGAGTCAGACCAAATCTAAACCCCCCTTGAGACAAGGCTATTCCAAACTTCCGCACAGACGAGTGCCTCACGACCGCAAACTTTCTCTCGAAGACCTACCCAGCTATAAGAAGTCTGCGAGAGGAGCAGCACCCTCAAAGAGTCGAATTCCGAGGACCACTCGACATACATACTTGACGTCAGGCGTAGCTTAACGGGTCGGGCCGGGTTCAAGAGGTGGAAACATCAAACATGGGGATAAAAGACTGGTTTCCGTCTGGCGAAAATAAGAATAGTGATGGCTGGAGACTGGATATAGTGTCTCTCTTGGCAGTTATTGGCGAGAGTTCGATGGAATCACACTCCCAGGCTCTAACTTCTTCATGGACCTGCATACTCCCACGAATCATTCCTGCGCCTCAAGCACTTCTGAAGCCATCTCGCCCTACTCGAATGCCACAAGTTAACGCTGCTGTTGTCGGAGTACATAATGGTACACTAGTCCAAACGCTCAATTACTTCCCGAATATTCTACATCCCGTCGAAGACTTCCCAGCGTTCGCCTTCAAAGTCCTCAAGATTACCCACGCACATAACAAGCTTCCTGCCCCGACGCCCAGCACTCTTCTAGACAGGGCTAAAGGATCGTCCACTTCAAATAGCGTAGAGCTAGGCATGATAGAGAGTGGCCATGCGCCTCCTCCTGCCAGACAATCAACTATTAGCACCATTAGGGACAGGCTTTCGAGAGACAACAAGAAACCCCGTGTGCCGCCCCAAGCATTCTCGCCCCTCAATATTCTGTCGGTGTTATCTTTTCTCTGGACGATCAGTCTCATTATCTGGGCCCGATTTTTGAATGACGGTACAGCCATCGTTGCTCTCGCGACAATCTCCTGTGCATCGTCGATCGTTGGATATGCTTCATGGTGGTCCCCGGTTCTGATGAAGCGAACCTTCAAGTCAAAAGTTCCTGCAGGGGATGTGATCATCCGAAATCGAGAAGGAGCTTTTTTACTCGTCAAATGCAATGAAGATGTGGCGCGAGAATTATACATAGGAACGGAAGAATGTCAATATTATGTTGGAACTCAAATGTACCGGATTCTCGTCGGAATCGGAACATTTCTACTCATGGTCTCAGTCGTTTTATTGGGAAATTGCAACTTTGCCATGCAAGCTGCTATTGGTGCATCTTACATTTTTCTCAATGGAGCGTTCTGGGGATCGTCTCTCATCAGAAAAAACAGATTCTGGGATCTCTCTAACTACGACGTCGAGGATATTACACCATCGGATGCTTTGAACGCACATCTCGAGCAGGAGGATACTATTGAAGGCAGGCCGAGCTTTACACGGACGATGTGGTATGCAATAAGAGAAACAAAGAAAATTGGGTGGGTGAAGAGAGGTGGTGCAGCGCCTAAGACTGACGAATGGGATGAATGGCTAAAGCTTGCTGAGCAAAATGCTTTGGATGGAAACAAGAACTGGAATTCAGTAGAGGTACGAGAGGCAGTTGTGGGCGTGGCAGAATCAACGCCTCAACGGGCAGCTGAGGACGCTGCTGAGCAGCATGTGCCGGCTTATGAAGTCCCGCCACCAGATAAACGATAAAGAACGTTGGAAAAGATATGTTGTATTATACCATTATGCATTTGTTGCGCTGTCATAAATGCATCTGTTGAACTTCTCTGTAGAATTACGAGTTCACAATAAGTAAAAAACTTTGTTAACTATTGCCACGCTTATACAAACCAATGTAAAGATTTCGCAGGGACATTCAATGCCATTGAAAAGAGACATTATGTGAGGACTAAATGCTGCCTTAAGTCTATAATGGATGTGCTGTGGGGACACCAACTGGGAAATATTCTTGAACCAGTCTCAAAATCCACGAATAGAATGCGAGGCAACATGTCATTGTAATACTGATACTGAAGATGGAGTGAAGCGTGGGAATGAAGTCACGGAAGCACCCTTATGATGATTCCGTGACTTGAATAAGCGAAAAATGCCAAATTCTTGTCGCTTCCTAAAAACTAGCCGGTTAACGTATATTGGCAACACGGGCCTTTGTAGTTTCTAACTAGCATTGCAGTTCCGCTGGGGTTAGCAATATGTAGGTGTCTTCGGTGCACCGCCCATGGGTTCTGGGGGGGTTGGGACTGCTTGATTTCGAAATTGACGGTGCACCCTCTGGTACTAAGTAGCAGACTTCTCGGGTCCAAAATTCATTTTTTGTTTTTTGTAGTTTTTTTGCTATATTTTGGCGACTTGAGTTTAGCGACGCTAATGGTTCTAAGCGAGCTAGCGCGTTAAAATGATGTAATGCGAAGTGAGAGTACTTTAGAGTTGAAGCTCGTGATATCCGCGCTTCTACGCGCTAACAGCGTGTATTCAGGCGAACCCTGGAGCCCCGCTTTGCCCGAATAGTAAGGTAAGCGGCAGCGGCTCCCTCTTGTCCAACTTTTTTACGAGGCGACACATTTCACCAGATAGCATTCTCCGCAGAGATTCAATTTACGTAGCAAGTCATTCTTTTGACGTTATGAATCTAAGTATCGCGCGAAAACTTCGGTACACGATCGTAGAAATCCTGTGAATCTCATCCTCGCGGGGCTTATTACGAAATCGTAAATTTCGTTGAGCTGCAGGCCTGGAAGCCCACCATCCGGTGGCCCTACGAATTTCGGCCAGATCAACAAAACGCATCCGCTTTGCCGCCACTCGTTTTCGCCTTGATCAAGCATATCTACAGCCTTCCCTCCGTGTTCACATTACTGAATACGAGCGTCAAGATGGCCAAAGACGGAGAGATTCATGAGCACTTGCCTCACACGACGAAGCACAAGGAGCAGAACCCGATGACAAATTGGGTGTACGATGTTTTTCTCTGGACATTCTCAATCCTGGTGGACCTGTTCTTTCGAGAGGTACACCCACGAGGATCATGGAAAGTCCCTCGTCGAGGCCCTTTACTCTTCGTGGCTGCCCCGCATGCCAATCAGGTAAGAGAGATGCATCATTTAAAAAGATAGTACGCAACTAACGTAATTTCAGTTTGTTGACCCCCTTATTCTTATGCGAACCTTGCGTACCGAATGTCACCGTCGCGCTGCGTTCCTCATCGCTGCGAAGTCCATGAATAGATGGCTGATAGGATGGTTTGCACGGAAGGTCGGCGCGGTGCCAGTTGGACGAGCTCTTGATATGGTCAAGCCGGGACCAGGCACTATCTATCTACCAGATCCTATCAATGACCCTCTTCTTGTTCGCGGAGTTGGCACAAAATTCGATGACGGCAAGCTGGTACAGATTGGCGGCTTACTAGTTCTCCCGAGCGTCAATGGAACTGCGGCAAATGCTGAAATCGCCGAAATCATAAGTGCTGAAGAGATCAAATTGAAGAAACCATTCAAGAGCAAGGCTGGTATGATGCAGATGACAGGCCGGGATGATGTGGACGATAGCGGGAAATTCACAGACCAGAGTGTCAAAGGAACCAAGGCAGGTTTCGAAGGTTCGGTTTACAAAGTCGCCCCCAAAGTCGACCAAACCCAGGTCTATGATGCTGTCTTTGATCGCCTCAGCGCTGGTGGAGCAGTGGGCATCTTTCCTGAAGGTGGAAGTCATGATCGAACCGAATTACTTCCTCTCAAGGCTGGTGTCGCAATCATGGCGCTTGGCGCTTTGGCAGCAAATCCTGACTGCGGGCTGAAAATCGTTCCTTGTGGCATGAACTACTTCCACGCGCACAAATTTCGATCTCGAGCTGTGGTTGAATTTGGAAACCCCATCGAGGTCCCGAAAGAACTGGTTGAGCTATATAGGAACGGAGAACGACGAGAAGCTGTCAGCCAATTGCTAGATACAGTTTATCAGGCTCTTGTTGCCGTTACTGTCACAAGTCCGGATTACGATACTCTCATGCTTATTCAAGCAGCTCGCAGGTTGTACAATCCTACTGGCAAAAAGCTTCCTCTTCCAATGGTCGTGGAGCTAAACAGGAGATTGGTCAAAGGATATACGCATTACAAAGATGATCCCCGGATTGTATCCTTGAAAAAGTCGGTTACTGCTTACAATAAGCAACTACGGTACTTGAATCTTCGAGATCACCAAGTCGAATACGCCAAGTTCTCTATTCCAAAAGTTATCTTTCTACTATTTTATCGGTTAGGAAAGATTTCCGTTTTATCTATTGGCGTCATTCCTGGTTTGGTACTTTTCGCCCCTGTCTTCGTAGCTTCCAAGATCATCAGCATCAAAAAATCCCGTGAAGCTCTTGCTGCATCAACAGTTAAGCTACAAGGCCGAGACGTAATGGCAACCTGGAAACTACTTGTCGCTCTTGCATTCGCACCTATTTTATACAACTTCTACACCTTCTCACTGACATACTGGACGTACCGGAACCGAATCCAAGGCTATGTGCCTAGCTGGGTGCCGCTATGGGCAGTGGTTATCTTTGGATACCTCTTCTTCCCAGCAATCACATTTGCTGCCCTTCGTTTTGGCGAAGTTGGCATGGACATTGTGAAGTCCCTGCGACCACTTGTCCTTTCTCTCAATCCGAGCTCCAGCAACACTATTCACAAACTTCGGGTACGAAGGGCGGAATTGAGTGCTGAAGTTACTGATGTCATTAACACGCTTGGTCCGGAAATGTTCCCTGACTTCGATGCCGCCAGAATTGTTGCCGATCCTTTCCGCGCTGATGGAGCTGCCACTCCGGCATCGCCAACACACGGAGGATTTCATCGCCGAGATAGCAGTCACTCTGGCATTTCCGATGCCGAAACCCCACCTCAATTCCGCAGAATAAGTGCAGACGCATCGATAGGCGGTGGATCTAGCATGAATGGCAACTTACCTCGTAATGAGTCTTTCAAGAATCTGGGAAACATTGCCCTCTTTGCCACTCCCAGGAGTAGAAGTCGAAGCAGCAGCAGTGGTGGAGCCGTGGGATCAACTGGATTCTCATTGAAGAGTTTCAGCACGCTGGACACGAAGGCTAGTTTCGACGAGGTCAGCATGAAGATTAGGGGAGCAATGCGAGAGAGAGGCCAGATGAGGAGACGGAAGAGTGAGGAGGCTAGAGATGAGGAAGAGGATAATGATAGCGATGGTGAGGAGAGAAAGGACGTCTAGGATAATTCGGGTTTTTGTGCAGTTTTGAGCAGCTGGGTTTGTAATTCTGGTTCCTTTTGACTTGATGTAGCGTAGGCGTTCGGATAATACCACATGCAATCTTTCGGCCTTGCCTTTGTATAGATCGTCTTTGGGCACGTTGGGGAACCAAGCTCGCACCAACTTGGCTAGGGATAAATGAATTCTTCTCCTTCCAACATACTTGTCATCTCAAGCTGAACAGATCTGGTGAATTGAATATTGTGATGATATTTCAGGTCACGTGGTCACCATGAGCAGGATTTCGAATTTCCTGTCCAGGGTGGAACAACGAAGTCCGCCAAGCTATTAATGAGGGAAGCATCAAAACCTACCGCTCAAATGATCCACCAGGAGGCCACACGACCAGAAGTTCTCCGGCCCAATTGGGGAAGGGCCGATGAAGGCCCTTTACGAGGAGCAGTCTCGGGTGAACCACAAAAGCGGCACTAACAATCCATGAAGTTCGTCGTTGAAGATAAAGGGATGATACGAATAAGACATTCAAGGACCTCTCAGACAATGAAAGGTAGTAGACATTAAAGGCTTTTTAATGATCCAGCTTACTTCTCTAATAACTGGTTGAGGCTTGTAAGATAATGTCCAATCAGATCGAGGTATACACAACATACATTAGCTCCTCGCTACCCCTGCCCTTGCCCCTGTCAAGCTGGGGATTTCCAAAAAGCATGTCCTGACGACCATGGATACTCAACAACACACCCGTTCAAGTCCACCGGCAATCATGGGACTACCACCTTGGGAGACCAGCGATAGCCAGCTGTTTGCACTGATTACAGGTGCAAATAGGTAAGAACAATAAAAATCTCCTTCACGATATCTCAGTGCTCCTAAACCAAGCACGCTTTTCAGCGAGTTTTCTTTTCTGGAAGTTCTTGATTCTTGCAAGAGGCCCAAGAGACTCGAAGTACAATACTAATAATTTCGTAGTGGCCTAGGTTACTCTACTGCAGCACGACTCATCGATGAATTCCTCGTCTCCCCTGCGACGCCTCCAAATAAACACCTCGTCTTGATTCTGTGCACCCGCTCTCCCATCAAAACTCGATTTACCATTTCCCGTCTTCGAGGCCACCTGAGAAAACAAGCCGAGTATTCCGAATTCGCGACGAAACAGCGCACCAAAGCAAAAGCTCAAGGAGTCGCGTACAATTGGATGGACACGGTGCAACGGGTCCACTTCCTAGGCGTTGAAGCTGATCTCTGCGAGCTCAAGAGTGTGTATGCATTGGCGGATAAACTTGTAAATGGTACTGTGGGGAGTCCAGATGCGACCACAATCGATGGACTTAGGCTTCCCCATGGTTCTCCTGGCACACAGAGCTTTTCTGAAGGCGTTCAACAAGATCGATGGGCATTGAGCCAGAAGCCGGGCTCTATAGGTGCGCAAAGGTCATGGGGCTGGGGATTGAGCGGGATACGGCTTCCAAGACTGGACGCCATCATCATGTGTGCTGGAACTGGAGCCTGGATAGGTGTTGACTGGCCCCTGGCAATACGATGTGTCTTGACTGACCTTAAGGAGGCACTGACTTACCCGCTTTTCAAAGTGGCCAGATCTGGTGCCGTCGTGAAACACCAGTCAACCTTGGAATCGGCCAAATTGGACGAAACTACACAGCCGTTGCTCTCAGAGCAGGAGAAATCTGACGAGCCACCGCTAGGCGAAGTGTTCTGTTCAAATGTCTTCGGTCACTATATCCTTGCCCACGAGTTAACACCTCTCTTGTCTCGGCCAGCTTCTCCCTCATCCAGCGTTGGAGGAAAGATCATCTGGGTTGGCAGTGTCGAGCCCCTTCCTGAGCATTTATCCCTTGATGATCTGCAGGGTCTCAAAACTCCAGCGCCATACGAAAGCTCAAAACGACTAATTGACCTCCTTGCTATAACCTCCGAATTACCATCAGTCAAGCATGTTGCAGACCTGTATTTCGATAGTTCGAAAACTGTAACGGCCTCCAAATCTCGCGGCGAACACCAGGAGAACGGCTACACTACCTCGGCGAAACCTAAGATGTATGTAACGCATCCTGGTGTTTTTGTGTCAGACATCTTTCCCCTGCACGTTATCTTGTCGACGATCTTCCTCTGGCTAGCCTATGTTGCAAGATGGTGCGGGAGTCCATGGCACACAATCTATCCTTATGAAGGCGCTTGCTCTCCTGTCTGGGTAGCTCTCCTGGACCCCGAGGAACTTGAAAGGATGGAAGATCATGGACAGAAGAAGGTGAAATGGGGGTCTGCGACCGATGTTCGAGGTTCGGAGAGGGTCATGAAGACGGAAGTTGTGGGTTGGGGCTGGAATGGCGAAATTGAGCGTTCAGTGGACGAAGCTAGGAGAAAGGGGCGGAGGAAGACTGCTGTTGATCTTACGAAAGAGGTCAAAGAGGACTTCGAGATCGTGGGAGGAAAGTGCTGGGCCAAGATGGAAGAGTTGAGGAAGGAGTGGGAAGGCATTCTCGGAGTATGGGACGAGGTTAAGTGATACTTCTCCATAATGTTTAATGCTTGTGCGATTACCTTAATATTGAGAGTATCTCCTGGTGGTCAGGGAAAGCACTACTTGTCTCAAGTCAAGTGAATATTACTGCCAATACTTCCTCTCTAGATGTTATTTTGCATTGTCGCACAATCAAAGTCTAATCTCTTCAAATATTGCAGCATGGTCAGGATACTCAAGTCTAACTATCCAACGCTGACCTGAGACATTGAAAGTCAACCTTTGTTCGGCACAAGAGTTGGTAGGTAGTAAAGGTTGTCATCTCAAAAGCTAATTATACCTCGATCTTGGCGATTCTCGTCTTTTTTAGTAAGTCTCGTCTGCTTCCACAGGTCTCGTTTGTTCTGGTAAATTTAGTCTACTCTTGTAGACTGTGCTTGTTTTGATAGTTTTCGTAATTTGGTAATTATCATCTCTCCTGAATCTACTTCTCTTTTTTTTTCTTTGTAATTCGCGTCTTTCTTAACAACTTTCGTTTGTATTTGCTATTTATCTCGTGCAAGAATTCAGCTAGTTCAAATTGAACACCTGTCCATTTCCCTTTGGCGTGCTGATGGAAAACCATGTTCTTTAAAATATTAGGGCAATCCGCCTCCAATGTTCACTAATGCGAGGAAAAATGTTTGTCCCAGAATATTGGGAGTGCTAAGATACCGTTCAAGACAACTTTCTGCTTACAGAAAGATAGTCTGTATCAAAGAACATGCACTCGCTACAAGCCCTTATACTTCTAAGTTTCAGCGGATGGATATGCTCGTGGCTATACAATTGCGCCATTCTCACACAACCAACCTCGCAGACTTCAAATCCAGCTTTAAACCGGCGATCAATGTCAATAGACATACTCAGCATTCAAGATGCATTCAAATCGAGTTCAAGTCATACCCTCTACCCTCTGTTTGGCTCTCGTGCAGTACGGAGCCTATGGCGCCATATATGTAATGATAATGTCAAATGGTATTGGTGATCTGATATTTACTCCAAATGTGATTCAGGCCGCCGTTGGCGGTGCCATCGAATTCCACTTCTATGGACCCAAGCACTCAGTTGCTCAATCTAACCTCCAAAACCTACACCAGCCCGTGCACGCCAGCGCTTTCTTTAGCAGACCAACCATTATAGAGGGAGCTGAACCAAATTCTCAAACCTACACCTTGCTAATTTCGAGTACGGATTTCTCTGGATCTACTGTGCTGTTCCTTCACACTGCGAGAGTAGTATGGTCGCTGTTATCAATGCACCCTGAGTTAATGGAATATTGATCTTCCGCTATTTTTGCAATAGAGACTAATTTCTTGTTCTTAGCGCTGATGGATCACAAACCCTGGTGATGTATCAGAGTGCTGCAGCGCAAGTTGCAGGTACCTTCGCCCCGGAATTCGTTCAGGGGCTTATTCGGGGCAACTGTCAGTCCTCACCTACCTCACTATCCACACCATCCTCAACCTCTTCCTCATCGCTCATTCAGAGTTCCCCAACCTCATCCTCATCGCTCACTCAGACTTCTCGAACCTCGTCCTCGTCTCTCACTCTCACGATGTCCTCCACGGGCTCACCCCTACCGGTTCTCCCCCATCTAGTGGTCTTTCATCCGGTGCCAAGATCGGCATTAGTTCTACACTCCCCTTGATCTTCACGATTCTTCTTCTGATCAGTATTTTCTGGTTTCTACAGCGCAAGAAGAATAGTCGAGACGCCAACCTCCCAGAGCCATTGCCCCAAGAAGTGCATGACAGTGGATTTCCAGAGCCAATCAGTACGATCAAAGGCCTTGAAAAACCTAGACCAGCTCCCCTATTGTACAAATACGCTGAGGTTGAAGCCAGGACAGCTCCGAATCAAAATACCAGCCCCTATCATCAGGAACATGATGTCTCTGACAGCCGTCTGCCCACCAGCTACGAGCTAAATGCTGGCCAGTAAAGATATGAAGCAAGTCGAAATATCGTACCTGCAGAGCACGAGCTAGACACCAATGTTGTCCAGTAGCGATATGAAGCGGAAGGTGATTCTGTATACACAGGTTACGAACTAATGGCAAACCAAGTACAACCTGTCACGTCTTCACCTAAGCTTTCAGGAAGGCCCCTTTCCACTACAGAAGCCGGCCAGTCTTCGTTTCCACCGCCCTGGGATAGCAATAGGATCGCTAAGGATGCCCATGAAATGAGCATAGGCCCCACCGAAGCGGCTGCAGCTGAGGAAGAATAGGTCGCTGGAATTGAATTGGAAATCGGCTGAGTGAAAAAACAAAAGCAGTGGTTGCAGGAGCTCCAACCATTAGAGGAGAGAGAAGTACAACTGCGGAAGTCACTCCCGGAAGAAAAAAGCTGGGTGTCTCGAAGGCTGATAAGCCTTGAAATTATTTAGTATGTGGTAATACTTCAAGCTATGTAATCAAAAATGAGTTCCCAAAAAGTGAATAGCTGGGAGCTTTCATATTAGCCCTCTACCATCTTTATTCTCCTTGTACTTCTCCCGCCAGAACCGAGATAAATGTTTGGACTCCTTCGGGGCATCGAAAAGTTCACGTTTAAAATCATTATTGAAATCTTTTGGAAGATTGACGAGCGTTGCAGATTTGCTTATTGTTCGAGTCGCTACGATTTCCCACTCTGCTAAGAAAATTTGCTACTTCGCAGGCATGTCTTTCAAGTTTCAACGGATTGTTAGAAAAGCGGATTAATTTTCAGACACATTGAAATGTTACTATCGTATTACACTGTTCCTAAAATCTCGTTGAGAAGAGAGTTTATTTTGCCTATGCAAGTGTCCTGGCCAAGTACAAGTCCTAGCTTTGGCCATGCATGTTTTATGAAAAGAAATGTATCTTTACCACCTCGAAAGTTCACCAGTAGCTTTGCTGACATGAAAAATCAGTTGCCTATGCCATAATCGAGGACAAATTAAGACCCAGCGCCGCCCATGCCCAAGTCTAAAAATCAAAGGAAACATGCTCCAACAAGCTGGAATGTCACCCATAAGCGATCTAGTCAGAACCAGAGCTTCGACGCTCTCGCTTTCTCTTCCGCTCCTGTTGCTCTTTTTTGAAGGAGTTCATGATTTCTGGGCGGCCCATGAAAGAGAAATACCACGTATTGCGTTCATGCTTAATACGGCAACCTCTATCCCACCGCTTCAGCTTATTGTGCATCCAGTAATCGGCGTCGAGGTCTCCTGTCTTGGGAGCGGAGTCATCCCTACAGTCAAGACATAAACCATCCCAATAGTTGATGATCTTTGTACGAGTTTCTGAGATGTGTCTGCCACGGAGCTTTGAGGTACAGGAAGTACAGGCACCTTCTGGGATGTCACATTTCCAGCGAAGGAAGCCAGGACTCTCGACAATACTCTCGTTGGATCGGGCGTGCATACTATCAAGTGGCCAGATTCCAGTTGTCTTAACGCCTTCGATGTATGCCCAGAGCGACTTCTCTTTTACCAAACAGTCCGTAGTGCAGAAGTTGTTTAGGTGATCAAAGAGTCCTTTAAGGATCTCCTTTCTCATACTGCCCTTCGCTGCGTTGAGTTGTTCTACAGTGCCCACGTCAGTGCTGAAACAATCGGTACACATGTAAGCGAGGGAAGAGGGGAAAACAGGGGGGTTGCTTACGAATGACTCTACCTTCAACATGAAGCTGCCAATGGCGGGTCGGGTTGTGCTCCTCAATATGACCAGTACCAGTATGCGCCATAGTCTTGGTAATATATGAGAAGGCAACAGGATGATCAAATGCTTGAGCAGGGTAGAGAAGCTCTTTGTGGTCATCTATCTCAAGCTGCTTCTTGTCAAGACGAGACCAGTAAGTCGCAAACCAGGCATTCAACTTTTCGATATGGAAGAAGTACTTTCTGGTAAGCCATATAGCCTCCCAAATCTCCTTTCTCTCGATCAAGTACGAGCCGTCATCGATATTTCCATGCAAAACGCGAAACCAAAGCTCAATGCTTTGGACGGTGTCTTCGTGCAGCTCAACGAGGTTGCTAGAGGCCTCTTTGAACTGTCCGCCGAGCAACTTCGTGAAATAGATAGAGTTGTTCATGAGCACCTCACGGGAGACCTTCATTAATACAGTCTTCACGACAAGGTGAGAACCGCGGCCGTTGGTTGTGGTGAAGTCATATTCATACACCTTGATCATCAAATCACCGGCAGGGTCGATCTCATAGTAACCTGCGTCCTGTTCAAAGTCAAAGGTGAACTCAAAACATCGTGACCAGAAGACTCACGATTGGGTCAGACATGATGCTGCTAATGTCTTGTATGGTCAAGAGTATGGTGGGTGTAGCTCTTGTACTGCTTGTCTTTGGTCGCACGAGGCGTGGTGGAGAAAGAGGAAGGTTGTGGAAGGAAGATGTTTTGGGGAAGTTGAGAAAGTGCCGAGGAAAGCTCGGGGAATTGTTTATGTAGTCGTCCCTGGACGCAAGTGACAACATCCTTTGACGGGATTTCGAGTGAATTTTTGGGATCACTTTTGGGTGAATATGGTGGTCTGAGATGCTTCGCCTTTCGAGACACCCTTTTGAGGAGCTTTCCGTTCCCGAATCTGATGGTCCAAGGCTCCAGACTAAAGGTCTCGATTCTATCTAGAAGTCTGAGCTACCAAATAGCTCACTCAATCTAGAGTGTTAGGTATATTGATCAATCGTGTTGACTAGCATGCTCAAACTTCTTAATAGATGTCGATATTGGGCTACTTCATTCAATTTTCATTATCTAACAAGATATCCAACATTGAACGGGGATTAGGATTCCTTATTGCCCTTAAGTCCCTAAACGTTGGGCTCGTCTTGCATCCCTCTTGTTTCCAAAAGTCCTCGAACTTTGGTCCAATGTTGCTGCAACCTACTATTCCATGATATCTTGAACAGTGGGACTGGCTTTGCTCCTCCTCGATATTCCAAATGTCATGAAATATTCAGGAAACAAACATCTTTAATTGAACAACTGAAGCCAGAGATATCTTTGAGAGCTGCGGAATACCTTGAATTGGGGCTCAAATGTACCGCAACCAGGAATAACTTTAGAAAAGCTATAGGTCAAAGGTCAGCCAACGCATAGTACACTGAAAAGAAAAGGCTTCATGCTGAAGCACTCTAATATTAGGAAAAAAAGAGTTGTCATATAGTCATCTATCTCATCTATCTCATCTATATCTACCTGAATGTACGCTACATTTCTCCTTTCACTTGATCAGCTTTAACCCAAGTGCACAGCACAGCAGATCAGATCCAATGATCACCACAGCCACAGGTTGTCTTCTTCGTCTGCCCACCTATCGAACATGTTGATCATAAGAAAGACGAAAACGCCTTATTTTTTCTCCACATCCACAGCTTTCTTCAACTCCTCCTGAGCTTTTAACCTCTCCTTCCTTTCCCTTCTCCAACTCTCCCCGTACAGCCATTCAACAACCAACAATGGGCTTAGGATAGCCGTAATGCCAGCAAACAACGCGAAAGTTGGCCCAGCGCCAATCGCATCAATGATTAGTTGGACTACGGCGACGCCGGCAGCCCCAACTGAACAACGCATTAAGTTGTTGACTGCTGTAGCCGACGCTGAAGCTCCAGGGTACAGATCAATGACGAGAGCACTGTTGAAGCTGAAAACTGCAGTTGCCGTGTACGCGATGAAGAACTGGAGAACCAGCGGGATAGCTATGATATTGAGGGGAAGGGAAAAGCCGTATAGTGCCACAGTTAAGACGAAGATGACGATAATCCACCATATATTCCTGAGGCGGGACTTCTCAATTGGGAAGTCGACGAGCTCTTTTTTATTTAATATTGTGCCGGCGGGAATGCCTTTGGCTTGGCGGTATTGTCGCTCAACGGTCTTGTAGTCATGATCCATGAGATAGCCTGTCAGATATGAACCTGCAACACAGCCTGCTCCGTTTGGCAGGAATACTAACCCAATTTGCAGGTCGTTGAGGTTGAATCGTCCTTGGAAGAGTGCTGTTGTGCTTGATGTGACCATACTCCAAACCGTGTAGATGACTGAACCAAAGAAGAGAGTTATGAAAACATCCTTTTCCAGTAGGAATTTCAAGGGTGCAACAATGCTAGAGATTTTGATATTTTCCCTCGGTGTGGTAACTCGTTCCAACAACTCATCAGGTGGTGGTGAGAAGGAGTATATGAACGGTCGGTGAAGTGAAGTTAACCGGGTCGTCCCGTTGCCTGCAATGCTCCGGAGAGTTTCGGGGAGCAGTAGAAGGATGAGGAGGAGGGTGACGGCACCGAGGCCGAACAAGAACCAGAAGATCGCATGGAAACCAAGATAGTTGGAGATGATGCCCCCAAAGACTGGTCCTATAGATTGACCCATCATACGGACTAGTGACTTAGTAAACGACTCGTTATTTGATGTGAGTCAACTTACTGCCCCCAAAAATACCGATGAGCCCTCCACGCTCCCGAGGCGTCGTTATATCACCGATCACTCCAGCACCTGCGGTCTTAAATCAGGGAAAGATACTGTAAAATATTGAATCGCATTCTCACCAACTGAAATGGTAGCAGCACTTCCCGCAGCTTGAATTCCCCGGAAAACCATCAGAGTAATAAAGTTGTTGCTGAAGGCAAGCCCTATATTTGCTGCAAGATAAACAAGAAAAGTACCTAGACACATGTTAGCATTATAAATCACGTTTTACGCCCTACATACCAATAAATGTGATCCTGCGCCCTTTCGTATCCGAGAGTGGTCCCCAAAACGAAGGAGCCAGTCCCTGAACGATCATGTAGACGGTAATAGTCAGACTGATTAGCGATAAGCTCACGTTGAGACTCTTTGCCTTGTTAGATTACGTCCGAAAAGCTTTGGTAGTATACTGACTTTCGAAATCTGACCCAGAGCTGGGAAATAAATGTTACTTGAAAGAGGCGAGAACAGCCCGGCAAGGGACACGATATAAACCATTTGCTTTTTCTTGGCAAGAGAAAAGACATGGTATGGAGGCTCTGGCAGCTTCTCATCGTCTATACTGGCCGAGGAGAAGTGGCGTTCATCTGATGGCGAGTCCGGAGGACTATCGTACTCGCTGTCATCTTCTTGCTCAGCTCTCCACTGCGATCGGCTGCCCCTTGGGCCTTCAAATTTGTTAAAGTCGGCAAACAACAGAATGCTCTGTCTGTTCCAGCAGGATGGTCCAGCAGGGGCGGTCTGACGGTGATAGTTGATTCGTTGAGAATAGGTTAAGCTATGCTGTAGCTCAGTCATAGGCTGATTGACCAACGATGAGAGTGTAGTGGCATCATAGATAGGAGGGGGTCGAGGGATGGAGGACATGGCTGTAAATGTACCAAGATCAAAAAGAAGAATCGCAACAGAAAAGGCTGGAAACCACAGGGCCTGCTGTGTCCAGAGCTAGTTGGAGCCTCGCTGGAGTAGTATCAGATGAATAGAATATATAAGAAACACTGGCTCGCTCAAGAGGAAGGATAAGCTGCCAGAGGCACAGGAAGATGTTTATACTATCAGAAATTGATGCAGATCATATCTTGGTGGAGCAACAAGAGCAGTAAGACGGTTCTTCCAAACCAACCATTGCCGTAGACAACGCTGTTGCAGGTTGTTTAAGAGAATGGCTCCACATAATCGAAGACCATCGAGAGCTCACCAGAACCCGGGCGTCTCCTAAGAATAGCCAGGTGACGGTTTGAGGTACCTTGACCTGACTGCCCAGGCCCGGGAAGAAGCCAGAGCCCCAATGGGATGAGTCTAGTGACATTTTGAGCAAGTACATTGAATATTCTGAACTAGCTATGAGGATCCCTGCCTGTTCGTCACAGATACAAAGCATTCGCCCAGAGCACTTGTTCACTTGGCAAACTACCTTTTGAAGATATCAAGAAGAGGACCCACCGCTGTTGAAATCCGAAATTGGGAAGAATAGAATACAGGGGCATGTTCCGCACGCATTAGCGGTTCTGCCGCATAATAAGAAACAAACTTAATGCTCTTGGCAGCTCTAGTGCCGATCGAGGAAGCATATTGCTGAGATAACGGCGGCTGAGACATCCTGCCAAGATCTTATAACTCTCTTTCCTGTTTCTTGGTGACAATCCGAGGACCATTCTGTGGCTCGCTTCCGCATAGAGTCGGGACGCCCAGACGCCGCGTCTCGTAGATTCATGTTAGTGTGTCGGTACTCGAGCTCGAAGCCTGAAACGAGTGCCGAAATCTTATCGAGACATCAGATTGTATGATAGTCTGTCATCCGCCAAGCTTCTACAAGAGGCCGCAAAGTCCCCAGCTCAGAGTCGACACGGAGTATGAATGGAGCCAGGATCATCGAACTGACACGTGGATTGGGGCAAGGCCGTGAATGATGACGCTGATCCGACTCTCTTCCCGAGAACCAGGAGCAGTTAAAACTTATGCCGAGAGATGTGACATACATTTCTCATCTGGAATTATGTGTGGAATGAGATAGGTTGTTGGAACGAAGGAGATATTTCGGTGGTTATAGAGAGGGAAACCGAGAAATAGAGAAATAGCCTCACATCACGTGTTATGGGATAGTCTTGCCTATGTTGTATGGAATTAGAAGAGAGTTCTAAGTGGCCAGAAAAAGAAACAAGTGATGCTTGATATGCATACAATTTGTATTTATTTGTTCTATACATCTCTCACATTAAAAGAAGCTTAAGTTCAGATCACGTAAAGGCGGGCGAGACTTGTGCCACAAGCCACATATATGCGTGTATGGTCATTTCGAGAAGCACCAACACGATAATGCCAGATTCCAAGCCACTGTCCGAAATGTCACCTTCGGGGGCTTCTAGAAAGGCTTCTACGGAAGACTTCTAGCTGTGGACTTCAAACCTCGGATTATTCGTACGGCGAATTTTCTCCGACACATATCATCCAACCCAACAGCTTTAAAGCCTGTCAAATGCTTTATGTTAGACGATGAAATTAGTCGCTTTTCCAAAGTTCCGAGATTTTATGAAGAATATACGCAGGTGTGTTTTTAAAGCAGTAAACTCGGAGAGCTTTCTGGAAAGGTGACATACGTTAGAAATTGTCCAAGTTGATATGGGACATTTGAACTACATCGCCGCTTCTTCCGGCCACCGCGAGTCTACCTTGTTTTCTATATTCTTTAGCAGCTTTTGGCTCGGCTTCATTGCGAAGTTTGGTCGCCATCTAATGATTTGTTGATTAGTATCAAGCAACTTGAACCGCTGAGGTGACTTGTAAGTTCTCCTATGCTTCCATCTCATAATCTCCACGAAACTCTTGGACCCATGAGGAAACTTGTATTATCTAATATTATAAGAATTTACAATAAAATCACACAAGGCATGAAGAACGTTCTTTCATTTCACCCCACCAACCCAGCAAAAAACAACCAGAATTTTGTCCTTTTCAGCGTTGTTAATCCCATATGCGTGCAAAGCCCACCAGCCACAAGCTTGCCAGATACGCCGTGCATGCAAACCCATGAATGACAACGATTCTTAAAAGCCTCGCGAACGGAAAAGAAGAGAGTAGAGAATGCAAATGCTATGCTGCCTAATCCACACGTATAATTGGCAGATCCGACCCTGCCAGATCCTAGGTCCCAGTCTCCAAGCCAAGATGCTAAAAGCCACCCAAAAGCCAATTCGATGCTTACATGATGATAGCTGGCACATCGACGTTGACTTTAATGCTTTTGTGCGGCAAGATGCTTCCACCGTTGACATAAATCTCGTCTCCGATTGTGACGTCGTCACCGAGAACACTCACATTCTCCAATCGAGCCCACTTCCCGATCGTCGAGTTCCAGCCAACAATGGTGCTTTTTACCCAAGCATGGTCCTTGACCTTAGATCCTGCCAACAGCACGCACCGTTGAAGACGAACACCGTCGCCAACAATCACGTTTGGGCCAATGGTAACATTAGGTCCGATTCTGCAGTTCCGGCCAATCTTCGCAGAGGGGTCGATCAAGACGTTTCCGCCGTGAACGTATGGGGTATTGGGAGATGTGAGGAGCTTAGAGCCTTTCTTTGTGAGTGACGAGAGGTAGAGGCAGGTTCCCGATAGGAAATCCTTGGGTTGTCCAACATCCATCCAAAATCCATCCAAATCGAACGAGTGTAATTGACCGTCCTTGCAAATGGCGGGGAAGGTTTCTTGCTCAATGGATGTAGGGCGTAATTCGATTCGCTGCAATACGCTAGGGTTCAAAATGTAGATGCCTGCATTGATACGATTGCCCACGAACTCGACAGGCTTCTCGACGAATCGGTCAATCCGCGAGGGGTGGCTAGGCTTGTGAACAACCACACCGTATTTCGACGGTTCCTCAACCTTTGTTACAACGATTGTTCCCTCCTCACCATGCTTCTTGTGGAACGCGGCGAGGTCCGCAAAGGGGTATTCGCAGATAACGTCGGAGTTTAGAACAAAGAATGGCGTGTCGTCTTTCCCTAGGATTGCTTCTGCAAGCTTTAATGGTCCAGCTGTGCCTAGGGGCTCGGTCTCGACTGAGAAGGTGATCTCAATATTGAATCTGGTGGCATACTATCGCAGACGACCAATCAGCATTTTCAAAGCTTTCCTTTGACTTGAATTGTGGAACTCACGTCTTTTAAAGCCTTCTCCATAATCTCAGGTCGATAGTTTACAGCCAGGACGATGTCTGTAACTCCAGCAGCTGCCAGCGCTTCAATTTGGTGCAGAATCATCGGCTTGTTGCCAAATTCGACCAACGGCTTCGGAAGAGTGAGCGTCTAATAAGTTATCAGTCGTTGAAGGCATTGCTGAAGCTCAGGACGTCTGCGCGAATATTTTGGGCTCGAGGTTGAGGGAACGGAACACGTACGAGAGGTCGCAACCTGGTGCCGAAGCCACCAACAAGAATAAGAGCTATTCAGCATGTTAGGAGATACGCTATGATTGTCGGAAAGTATTCTGAAGCTTACCCTTCATCTTGAGAGAGTGTAGAGACTTTGTGTAGTGACAAGGTTCAGTCTCGAGGCTACGCAACCCACGGTGTTGAAGATCAGGCTTTGTTTCGAGGCTGAATAGTTCAACTAAGAGGGAATGGAGATCAAGATGCTGAGGTGCAGAATGTGCAATTCGGGCTCCGGGATCAGCGAATGTCGGAATGGGAAAGGGAAGTGGTCGCGGTTGTGGAAAGGTTCGAGTTCTCGGTGTTTCTTGAAGGACACCTGTCGCTGGAAATAGTTCGAGGAGGTTCAAAAAATCTCGTTTAGCTGGTTAGCATCGGCGCCCCGGCCTGGAAAGGGGCTGCTAGCGCTGTCAGGGGCGAAATGAGATCTATTTGAGGGCTCAAAGATGCGTAATTCCGCTTGGTGTTCACGTTCTGGATCAATTGAACGGGAGCTCTCGAGTTTGAGCTGCGGATATTAATGACCAACAAACGCCCAGATCTTGGAAATGAGGTGCTTGCCGAATGTTCCCACAGTCCACAACATGGAAGATCGCGAGACTGTCAGCTGGTGCCGGGGAATACATGGGGGAGGGAGACGGTGAGAGCAGCTTCCAAATGTGTCATTTTCTTGTTCAATATCCATCCAATTCACCGCCCCAGTGTCCCCCCCCTTCCCTTCCGTGGGGTGGACTATACGGTGCTTGCTTTTTCTTCGTCGCCCACGGCATCGGCATCGTTAAGCTCCATCACGAGCTACGCAGGAAAAGTGGCAGTGCGGGTTTACGAGGCCACGCCACACCCGTCCCCAACACAGACTTCCGCTTCCCCACCCGCCACTGGGTTTGGTGGGTGCTGGGTGTCACTCGCGAGATCTGCCCCTTATAAAATGCCCGGTATTAAGGACGTGGAGTGACAACCTTCATGGGTATCTCAAAAGTACTTTTATTTCGTCAGGTCATTTATCATAAGTCCATCCCGTCCGTCCATTATGCCAAATGGAAATCATCCGCTTTGCCAAATCCTTCCCTCCGTAAACAAGAGATTCGTGATATCATCGAAACGACTGCAACGCTGCCGCCACGCTTGCTAAATGCAGAAAATGATGAGAAAGAGAGTCTTCAAGCCGCCGCCTTGGAACACCCCTGACTTTGCAGTTGCAAAATCGGAAAAATCCACTCCGTAAAGACAGTCTGGTGAGTTGCCTCGGATATCCAAGCGGATGGTTCTGTGAATCCCACGCCGCAATCATAGTCTTGGGAAGTGTATGGAAGAAAGAAAGTCATTCGTCATTATCTCGTCGTCAATCGTGGATGGATGGTGAGTCGTGAAGTCGTCAGGCAAATTTTTTCACTTCGTCGCCGGTTTTTGTCTTTGTCGAAATCGTTTCTCATATATCTGCTTGCCAGGGTGTTATCCTCGGGCAACGCAGGAAATCGTGGCCAAGATGTAGGCCTGTGGTGCCGGCAGCTATTTCTTGGCTGTTCGGGAGACGTATCAGTTGAGCTTCCCTCTATTCCGAGGAGGTTGTAGAACTAGAACTGCTGAGATTGACAGAATGGCTGCGACCACCATGTCTTCTCCTGTGGCGGCCACTATGCTCATTCGCAGGCAGTCCCTGAACAACGCCATTGCGCGCCAGCATACCTCCATTCACCGAAAAGTTCCTGCAAACCATGAACGCCCGCATGGCCGCATTCTCCTGAGCCAGTCCATCGGATTCGTACGCAAGATCTGTTTGGTACTCTCGCCCATTGACAAGTACTAGACAGGTGTAGCCCGATGAGCTCCTGTACGTTTCGTACAGGGGATCACGCCAACCTCGACGTCGACACAAACCTGCCCAACATGTCAGTGGTAGTCCCGGCAAGGCTTGTTGTGCAGATCTAGGCTCCGAAGAGAGAAAAGTGTGGGGGTCTGAGAGAAAACGACGATGAACAGGCACACATCTGGACGCTGGACGCAGCAGTCGGAGTCATTCGCCACTTAAACGGCACGAAAAGAAGACGCAAACATGAGTGAAGGCTTAGCCCTTTCCCTGCAGGATCTTGGATACACGAGGAAGCCAGGAGAAAATCGGATGACAAAATCCAGAGGCTTGGAAGAACATTTTATTCCCGAGGTAGTGGATCAACGTACTCTCCAGATATGCCATGTAGAAGCCACCCATTATGATTAGTATCGATGGTCACAATTGACCAGATCCTTTTCAGGAACGAGTCGACACTTGTGGATGGTGTGGTAGAACAGTGCTTTCGATACAAGGGATGTTTGATAAACGATGCCCAAGATGTGTCGGTGTTGTCGATGCAATTGAGCCCAATGCTGTAGTGCACAAGGAAGAATGCACACAGTCAATGAAGTGTATGTGAATACAGTGATGTGTGGACGACGTCGTGGTGTTGAAGAGTAGGGCTGACGGGATAGTGTGTGTTGTCTAGGGGGTTTGTGCAGGACTTTCGTCCATCAACGGCGAGACATGTGTGATTTATTGCAGAGTCCATGTTAGTGTGGGACAGGGATTGTAAATTGGCTTCCCGTGGAGGGATTCAGGCGCTGTTGAGATAGGACGAAGGGTTGAACCAGATGCAAGTCATGATGCGGCTCTTTAAGTGTGACCCATATGATGTGTTGTCGTAGGTCGTTGCCAGTCGATGAACATTGAGAGATTAGGCAACTCCACCACAACATGGGAACGCATACTAGGCGATGATCTCTGATGGGCCAGAAGTGTCAATTCGCCGTTCTGAGGTCGGTCTGCAGCTACTGAACTGTCGGTGCAGCAGTGGTGGCAAAAGGCTCAACACCCGCCCATAGGTCTCGGGCAAATTTCCAGTCCTATTGCAGAAAGCACAAACCAGGTCTTGGCTCCTTCTAAACGCAACCTCACATAGATGCTGTTACTGTTTCGACGGAGATCCGCCGGGCTGGCCGCTAATGCACAGAAATCGATGGCACCATGGCTCGATGCAAGGAAAACGTCAGAAGATGAGGACTGCTAGCCCAGGGACACGATCCTCAGTGCTGAATAGGGACCGGAAGAGCCACATTTAGGAGCGTTCCAACTTCCACTGGCTAAAGTGCCAGGGTAGATAAAGTGGCTCCCTTGCCCCGCACTACAACGGTGTCGCTTTGCATAGGAGAATCGCGACGGGCGACGCGTTTGACAGCGGATGGTTGGAGTACAACTTGACACGAAGTCGGTGAGCCCTCAATGCATAAACAGTGGCTGGACCCCGACCAGATTGATCATCAGAGACCCGTCTGTACAATCTGCTCGAGCAGTGCGCGCCGTCCGTGGGAACTGCGTGAGGGAGGCAACCCTGCGGACGACTAGCCTGCCGTATGCAATGATGAGCTGGCAGTGCGCTTGACGTCTTAAGCAGTAAGGCCATATGCCGTGCAAATTGAAAGAGGTATACGCCAGAGTATATTAAGCAATGCCAGACGTGCTGGAACGGCGAGGACTTCCTGCGGACAGCACCGACGGCTTGGTTTGACCCCGCGATGTCGTTGATGTCCTGGGAAAAAGCAAATATATCTGAAGATTTCCAGATCAGAGGCCGGCGGGAATCCGTGAATGCGCCCAGCCGCCAAACAGCCATGCATGTATGTACCTGAATGCTGCTCTTCCCGACGACCCCAGACTCGACAGCCGAACAGGCCGTTCGGGCCAGTTCGGCTTCGCTGCAATCTCTCGCTGGAGATGCATTGTCCTATCGTCAGAAGTTGCATCTTTCTTTGGGTGTCTCCGGATCGCTGGCATCAGGTAGGGGTCTCTCATTCGCAGAGACGTAGATGCTCTGCAGTAGCGGAGGTGCATGCAGCAACTAGGCTGGAGCGACATGCTGAACTGCGGAAAAGCACCAAGTTCCAGCACCTGGTTCTTGAGTCACGAACATGTCTCAGAGCAACCGCAAGCTACTTCTTGGGATTGTTGCATACCTCGCCGCCTGCCTTGCGGACACCGAGTTGTGTTGTTGTGTGGTTCGTACTGCTGCGTCCAATTGACGTCAGGAATCATCGCAAGATGGAGATGGTCTGCAGGAGGAAACGAGGTCTGGCACGGCCGCTGTGCTTCCTTGTCCGTGCTCCAAATGCCTGCTTTGAACTCCAGAGTGCGAACCATGAGCTGCGAACCACGAACAGCTGCATGTTCGGTTTCGAATCGACCTGGTGTTTCCTCGTGTGCAGGTAACGCCGTGCTGTCGCTCTCTCGATCTTCAACGCCCTTATTCTTGGATGGAGCGTCTAGCCCTCGAATCATGTCTGGAAATACTTCCAGTCACGTTTCGATGTACCGATCCAATCCTTGCACAATCGACCTAGCCAGCGCCTCTTCGACAGGCCATCTTTACTTTTGGACCACCACTTTGTGTAATCACCAATGATTTAACCTCCGCACCGGAGAAACTGTTGTAACCATCCTCTGTTGGATGCTCTGATGCTGTGCCGCCCGGGGACATTGGGGGTGGGTGGCTTAGGTTCTGCCATGGGTGTTCGATCACCACCATACATAACATCTAAAACTGTTTCAATGCACTCAAATATCGCTTTTCTGTTCTAAAAAGTGGGACAGGGCTTCGGTCCGACCCTTATGTAGGTCATGCCGTCGAAACATGCATCCATTTTCGTCCAATCTAGCAATGCCTTCCCGAGTATCTCGATCCGGAGGAACCCCAACTCCCCGCAATTCCGAGATGCAACGCCCAAACCATGCATCATGCTGTGCTGACAGCGTACAAGCCTGTTCACCCCCCCTTTGCCAGGTTTAAAAGCCCCCCTTCGACGCAAAGTACGCTCGTGTCTCTTCCGCTGCACCCTCGGGTATCACAAACACTGGGTGCAGCGTGCCCACTCGGTCTTCCTCGCTGTAGATCTGTACTTCCTCAGTAAAAGGCTCGCAGGTCCATTGATAGGGCGAAGCCAAATTTCCACTCATCTCAGTCTTAGTTTCCGTAGTATTGAAGTGCCATTTGTGCTGCGCTGAGCCAAGTCCCGCGAGAACATAGCATGTATGGTAAGAGTCAGATGAGCTGGTTCTTTGTTAGTACATAAAGCAAATATTAGCATGTGAAGTGTATACACACTGGCTCGGCTTATCCCGTAGTCCTCCTCGCTTTGTCCGATCCTGACAACAGCAGAGAATGTATCTGATTAGACCTTCCCGGCTGTAAAGACTCCCCACCGAGTGCGTAGCCGCAGGAGAGGTTCTTCGCGCAAGGATACGAGAAGGTCCGTCAAGGCAGGCTTCTAAGAGAGGCCAACAACCTCCTACCCAGTGACTGTAGCAGCCATCTACTAACTTATTTGTACGACCAGAGAAACCCGCTTCTGGCGCGTATTGTCGAGCCGACAACCAAGATATGAGACGGGGTACATCGATATATCTTGCGGATGATATCGTCAAACATTTGACCAAACTTGAATTTTAAGGAAACTTACTTTGGTATCATTACATGTGGATCGCCTAGTATGCACAGGCATGCCAAAGCGCAGAAAGCATAAGCTCCATGAGCCTCAACATCTGGCAGACCGGAAAAGCCACCTTCGAAAGTTTGACCTAAGATTATTAGGACCAATTTTACACGCCTCATAGAATTTCAACCTACATCTCCTCACCCACTCGGCCAGGCCAGTTAAGAGAGTTGTCCCCTCACCTGACCAAGCTGGAGAGTCATGCGGAAGCTCCAGGGGTAGGTCTAGAAGAGTGATGATCACAGCAGCGCAGTATGCACCTCTATAGACTGATAAGTATAGCGATGTAAGCTGCCAACTACTCTGAGCTCTTACCTAATGTCTTCTTCACCTCCGACAGACACCTGGAACCCGCCATCCGGCTGTTTCAATGCGCCAAGCCACTTCCACATTGCTCTTCTATCGATGACATCCAGAGCCTCTCCTCCCCCAACGGTGGCCAAGGCCAACACAATACCATAGGTTGGTGCAAGATGCGACATTTGACCATTGCCACCTCCAAATCCACCAGTTGCATTTTGTATAGGCCGAACAGTAGAAATCAGTGGTTCCCGATACTGCGAGACATCTTCTCCTAGTGCTGAAAGACCAGCTAGTGCCCAGTAGAACATCCATGGTCTGCTCGCATCTGCAGCAACGTAAGGAGCAGGTAGTTTTTTCAAGCTCTTGTGCAAAAACTGAATATGGCGTTTCCGCTCCAAATGCGGAACTCCATGGTCATTGTACGTAGCTCCTGTCTCTAAGCCGAACAGAAAGGGGAGACATTCTTGAATCGTTTCTTCCTGAATCTGTGATGACTGCGTGTTGAGCAGATCACGGATGGGCGGAAGAGATGTGAACAGGTCAGGAACCATGCTCGCACGAGCTGTCTTTGCTGACATCGTGGGAAACATTGGAGGCCTGAAGATGGACTCCACAACCTCGTCTCCAACTCGGGAAGAGGGTTCTACAGAGGAAGGCTGCTGGTGGTGCGCATTACCAGGAAGTGCGCCGTCCAAATTTCCTGAGGCCGAAGACGAGGAGTCCAGGCTCGCCATCGCTCGTCTTTTGAAGACAACTCTATGGCGGTGCTTCTGTCCTTTGACGAGGAATGTCATGTGTGACACCTTCTGCCAGCGACGGCATTGATTCGCTGGCAGCCTGCTTCACATCGTCGTTGCAAATTCTCGCAGGATCATGTCACGTTACGAGGAGGTTGTGGCTCGTGTGGCGAAGCGACTCTTCGCTTAATAACGCTCGTGGCTCGTGGCAACGGAGGGGTTGGGGCACGAAAGGAGGGGTTCACTAACGGTTAACTTTTGCTTCTTTCCATCCGCGAAAATCATCCCAAGGCCTCGACCACTCAGCAACGCCATGCACGAGAGATCCTGTACATCTTCTCCCGACGCGCAGACGTTTCCGAAGTATATTGCAACGCGACAAGATGCACGCAGCCGCCTCGGCCGCGATTGCCAGCAATATTCACGACCCCACCAAGGGTTTCCTTATCGTTTCCGAGGTCGATAAGGGTAGCTTTCAGAGCTTTCCGAGCTTTCAGCCGTGGGAAATCTTACCAAGACCCCGTACCGCATGGCAGTCAGCAGGCACGTCACACAGATGTGTGGATGAAGAGGCCTCGATATGAGAACTTCAGTCCGGGCCGCCAGCTGAGCCTGTCTTCATGCGAGGAATCTGTCGGCATGCGCTGATTTGCAGCACGTTGACGAACTCGTCCAATCGAAGCCATTCCTACAAATCAAGCCGCTGCGGGTGGCCTTTTTACATCAGGACTGCATAAATATTGACATGCAGCTCGTTAATAGATCCGGCTGGAGAAGATCACCCAAGTGGGCACGAGAATGGGCAAGAGTGGCAAGTTGCGCGGGAGTCCGACTCGTCGATCAAGAGGAGAAGATGTCGGCGATTCCACGGGGCAGAAATTGGATCTCTCTGAAATGAAACGAGGGGGGTCGGGAGAGGGAGGGGCAGCAGACTACGTAAAGTCCCGAGCTGACTCGCGAGTGCACTCACCCGACCGGCTCATGATACACTTCTTGTACCTGACTACATGAACCGGCGTGGAAGTTTTGTCTTAGATTGTCGAGCTGTCGATGTAGTCCTCTTTTCTTTAGAAATCATTCGATGAGACGTGAAGGAGAGATCTAGATGGCGGGGCTTTTCTCCATATGTCTCCACGATGGCGTCGATGGCCACGGCGCCATGAGGAGCAACTCCGCTGATACGCTCTCTCTTGGCCGTCTTCGATAATTCGTGCAGTACAGAAGGGCCCCCGTCCCTGTCGCCAACGATCACGAAACTCAGATACCAAGATAGGGGATCTTCTGATGCTGGATTTGGGCCCTCGCTTGCCGGTGATCGTTGCCAGCGGGCCAGCATGAGAGACGTGCGCGAGCAAACGGAAGAGAACTGGAGAAATATCACACTTGGTATTGGCCTGCTCAGGGATGGACCATGAAGAGGAAGACTCTTAAAAAACGGTGAAAACTGGCCCAGCCAACCAGCCTTTATGTAAACACCTCCCCACCTCCATGGCATGGGCAGGTTCGGGAGAGGGAAAGTCGCCTCCAGCAGAGCGACACTCCTGCACAGCGCGCGAGGGCGAGCGAGGGTCGCCTGTGCAGAGAGAGTGGGATGCCCGCCAGGGGGTTTGCCGGGTCTTCAGTGGGCGGGAGCAACAACAGCAGTGTTTTTCCAGGGCCTTCAGCGGGCGCGTCGAGCGCCTCCAGGCCTCTCTACTCCGTCGCTAGGCTGTTCACGGCGCTGATACAGGTGCTAGCAGGGCCTAGCAGGGCCCGCCCATCCCCTCCGCCAGACAGAAGCGTGGCTGGGAGGCGGTGGATCCCGCGTGGGCACGCTGCCATTGGACACATGACTGCTGTCTCGCAGAAGCCCCCAGTCGCCACATGCAGTGAGCACTCTCGTGCAGCCGAATTGTCGCGCCTGATTCGCTGCGGCTGGCGTGGTCTGCGCAGGCGTGCCAGGCCCTGCTATTCTTCCGGCTCTCGCTCACCGCTTCTTGTGTGGATCCGCTGCTCTCTTCGAGCCCGCCATCTCAACCGCAGCTCACCTCCAGGCCTCTCACCGACTTCCATCGTGAGGCCTTCTCTTCCTCAAAGAGCGGTGTCACCGTTCCTCCTTCTTACAATACTATTGACCATTCCTGTCACAAAACATCCGCGACAATGACCTCGAATCTTGAATTCTCGCCAGAGGGTCTGCTAGACCTGAACTTCGACCACCGAGATCCCCGTTACCCGTTCACCACGAATATGGCGGCTCGCGCGAGTTGGCCTATGCCTCTCGAGATGGCCTCAGGAGCCGCTGACGAGAGGCGGGAGACTTCTCCAGGCCAGAACACACATCAGCAATTTCCTCAGGCTGGACATAACAACTCACCGACCCTGTTGACAGACTGGCCGATGCAACAACAGCCACAACAGCTGCCCCAGTACATTCAAGACAACTCGTTGATGGGGGCACAGTTCAATGCTTTTGGGAATACATTTCAGACTTCACCGTTAGACTACCACATGCCCACGACACAGGCAGGATTCGAGGCCGGACTTCAGATGGAGGCCCCATTCAATGGGTTGGCACAGACAGTAGAGGCTCAGGCCCAAGCAGCGATGTGGGCAAACTGGCAAGAGATTGAGAATGCCATGAACTTCACTGGGCATGATGGACTACCGGGAGTGGGACGCCAAAGCCTCGGGAGCAACTCGCCCACTGGGACGTATTTGGAAGTTTTATCGCTCCCTAGCTCAAGTAGCGATCATGGATGGAACACGGTCGACCATTTCCCTAACTTTGAGGCTTATCAGCAAGCACACAATGCAGCGATATTCAACCCTGGCCAGACTCTCCATCTACGAACCCACTCGGACTCGTCACAATCGGATGGGACTGGCCACACCATGGAATCCTTCGGCAGCTTTGAAGACATCTCATATCCTTACTCTCCATACTCTCCCGACTCCGATAATTATCTGGATCCTGTTGGGCACCGAAATTGCTTCCGTGGAGAGTCCCACCATCACCCTCATGAGATCGTCAGCCCCGCCGCAGCCGTAGCGCCTGTTCCTATCAAGATGTCGCCGTCGTCGAGTCGGACCACTCCTTCATCGACTTCGTCGCCCCCAGCCAGAAGAAACTCTGCTCCACGAAAGAGCCCAACGGCAAAAGCGACTAAGGCCGTCATCCGCCGTACGTCGAACGGAAAGAAGGATACTGAGAAGCGCGTTGGTCGTCGACGCGGACCATTATTACCCGAGCAACGGAAACAAGCAAGTGAGATCAGAAAGTTGCGAGCGTGCCTTCGATGCAAGTTCCTCAAGAAGACTTGTGACAAGGGAGAGCCTTGTGCTGGTTGTCAACCCTCTCATGCCAGACTTTGGCAGGTCCCATGTACTCGCATCGACATCAAAGACATCGGCTACTTTATGAAAGACTGGCGTGCGGACTACGAACGTCACGTGGGTCGTGGTGTGTCTGTTTACAACATCAAGGGCTTTGCTCAGAAGGAGGAGCTCATCTGGATTACCCATGGCTATGGATTTGCCCTTCCTATCATGGCCCGGGAAGTATACGTTAGTGATGACAGTTGTTTTACTGTTGACTGGGTTGAGTCTGAGCACGATGAGCCTCTTGAATTTGATGTCCGCACAGAACGAATGTCAGCTGGATCTGAAGGTGTTTCTACCGAAGCGTTGTCTGAGTACCTGGACAAACACCTCGACGGGCCATTCGAAGAATTCATCGACGATTATTTCGAAGGCACTCCTTTCATTACCGAAATCTTGAAGACTGCTCACCGCTACTACACGAAGGAGAAGGTGCCTGTCATTCGCAAAGCCTTGAAACTAGTCCTCGCCTACAACTTGACCCTCCACGTCACAATGGTCGAGCAAAGGGGCGATGAGCATCCTATGGATGGTATGATTGAGGACGAAGATTCCAGGTATAATGGGAAAATCATTGCACCAGTAATGATCAACTTCCAGATCAAGTGTGCTCTGGCCGATATGTGGCGCGAGCTGCAGAAAGAGATCCTCGAGGAGTTATCATCACTGTACTCCAGCGTGTACAGCGGTGATCGTCTCAAAAACTGGCCCACTATCTTCATGCTTGCCTCCATCCTCCTCGCAGTCTGGGAAGAGATGCAATTCGATTGTCACTACCGTGTTCCTGATCAAGCTGCGGTCAATAAATTCTGCAATGACATGGAAACCACTCCAGTGGGTGTCATCGTTGGACTCTTCCACGCCATCTCCCAGAAGCTTCCTTCCTTCACCGAATGGGACACAAGACGACATGGCCAGCTCCTCAACAACAACGTCGCGGTCTGTGATGCCATGACAGAAATGAAAGATCATGTGATCAAGCATGGTATGTTGTTCTCTAACCGCAGACATGTTCCTCTTCTGACCTATTTCACAGAATCGTACCTCAAAACTCGACCTGACGCCAAGTTTGACCGCAGAGACTTCGACTCCTTGTCCAACAAATTCCTGTCGAAGCTCGTCATCCGCGCCAACTAGTTTCTTTTCCTAAAGATACCCTTCTATATACCCACTTCGCATATTCGACTGTACAGATGCAGTGATGCTGCTGATGGAGGGCCTTCACAGGCCATTTCCTCTATTTCTTCTTCCATTTGTAGTCTGGAACCTCAAAACTTTCATTTGTTCTCCAAACATGGGAAGGAGCGCCAACAGCGAGGGCATTTTACGTGGATTTTGTTTTCTCATTACGATGGGCATAGCGATGCGAACAGTCACCTAACGACTCCTTATGATTGTGTGTCAGGACATGTACGAACGATATGATCGACTTCATCACGAGATCATGGATTTATGGTTTACGGTTTATGTTTTATCTTACGAGGAATTTTAGGATGGGAATGAAGCATCTTGGGCGTTGGAAACCCATAGCCGCCGATTGAGGCATGCTTGCATGTTTACAGGAAAGACAGTTACTGATGTATACGTTGTATACACATGACAAGACATAGATTTGGATGTCATAAATGAAAAAAGAATTTCTGAGTCAATTTGATCAATCTGAATATGTGAGTATCGTCGGTCTAGACGAGTTAGATATTAGAGCCTCAGGCACCACGGGTAAATTAAGGCATTTCCCGGATTGTTTCGCCATTCTCAGAATTGATGACGTATGAGGAGTTGTCGGCCAGCCCGCGTCTCCGCGCTCACAAGGTGACAGTAATCAAGCATCAAACAGCTCGGATCAAGGTGCTGGGCCCTTCAGCTGAGCAGAAGATTTTCGCATTCACTGACCTCCTGAATTTCTGCGTTTTGTTGGGAGAGACATCAAGGTAGCATTCTCGTGACCAACCTCCTGCAAGGCCGAGACACGGAGGGTATGTTTGAAGCGCATGCCAGGGCCCAGCCTTTCAGCGCAAAGGAGGCGGGGTCGAACGGCTAGGCTCCCCTTGGTGGGCGCCCTTATCTTTCAGGTGGGTGGCATGACCGATTACAAAGAATGGCGAGAGTCAGCGCGGTGCAGCGGATGCCTTTGAACTGTAAACATTTTGATGTGATTATGCCAAAATCAATGGAAAAATTGAGATGATCAAGAGCTTGAATAAATCTTTGAATATCCCAAAGCCAATAGAATCATTGAGAACTTTCGAGATCCTGCCGCTGCCTTGCGCCTTGCCTTGCGCCTTGCTAAATTCCACGTCTGATTCACTCCTGGAATCTAAGCGAACCTTCCCTATCACTAGCGCGGTTCCCTGCGCCTCGCCCTCTACATAAACTCAACCGACCTCCCTCCTCCTTCCCTTCTTCATCACAACTTCATACCACAACGTCTTCGCCTCGAACCATCAATCACTCTTTCGATCATCAAGATCTTTCGTCAATACACATACTCATACACCCCATTACACCGTCAAGATGCAAATCTTCGTCAAGACCCGTAAGTTACCTTTCATTCCTGACGCCTAAGATGACGCCACCTCATCTTCAACAACATCAACTAACGTCGTCGCAGTCACTGGCAAGACCATCACCCTTGAGGTCGAGTCCTCCGATACCATCGACAACGTCAAGAGCAAGATCCAGGACAAGGAAGGCATTCCCCCGGACCAGCAACGCCTGATCTTTGCTGGCAAGCAGCTCGAGGACGGTCGCACTCTCTCTGATTACAACATCCAGAAGGAGTCCACTCTTCATCTCGTCCTCCGTCTTCGTGGCGGCATGCAAATCTTCGTCAAGACCCTCACTGGCAAGACCATCACTCTCGAAGTCGAATCCTCCGATACCATCGATAATGTTAAGTCGAAGATTCAAGACAAGGAGGGCATTCCCCCGGACCAGCAACGCTTGATCTTCGCAGGCAAGCAGCTCGAGGACGGCCGCACTCTCTCCGACTACAACATCCAAAAGGAGTCCACTCTTCATCTTGTTCTCCGTCTCCGTGGTGGCATGCAAATCTTCGTCAAGACCCTCACCGGGAAGACCATTACCCTCGAGGTTGAGTCATCTGACACCATCGATAACGTGAAGTCGAAGATCCAAGACAAGGAGGGTATCCCACCCGACCAGCAGCGACTCATCTTCGCTGGCAAGCAACTCGAAGATGGCCGAACCCTGTCCGACTACAACATTCAAAAAGAGTCAACTCTCCACTTGGTGCTTCGTCTCCGTGGTGGTATGCAAATTTTCGTCAAGACTTTGACTGGCAAGACTATTACATTGGAGGTTGAGTCGTCAGACACAATCGATAATGTTAAGTCAAAGATCCAGGACAAGGAGGGAATCCCACCTGACCAGCAGCGATTGATCTTTGCTGGTAAGCAATTGGAAGATGGCCGTACGTTGAGCGACTACAACATCCAGAAGGAGTCTACTCTTCACTTGGTCCTTCGTCTTCGTGGTGGACAGTAGATATGGGTGGTTTGCATGATTTGCGGGATATCTCGGATTTGCGATGGCGTTCTGGTACACGGCTGGGCTTTATGACCATAGCTTGCACGTAGGCATGGGAAATGATGCATAGGCGTGGAAATACCACTGCTGATAGTGGATAGTCCAATGAAAATACATTCGGACAACCTTATTGTGATTGTGCAACTTTATAACTTGTGACTGTGATATCCATTCTCGTCTGTTGTGAATAATTGAAGTCTAAGGACGATCATTTGCTCTTTTCGGGGGTGACGCCAATGCGAGGCTGTAAACCATGGGATTTTCTTTCTTCCCCAGGTGCTTCGAGAACAATGATAAAACTAACTCAACTCCTACAAGTGCCGCGAACCTATTTTGCCCTTTTTATCAAAAGCTCTACCACTGGAACAAGCCTCTGCGCCACCCAGAATCCTCCAGAAAGTCTCCAGCTTCTTCGCGCAGCAGAAGGGCAGGCCCACGCCATGAAGCTTCCCATCCACCCTCCAACATGAAAGAATGCCCTCATACTTCTACCACCTCAAGTTCGAACTCTATTCTTATCCTTCTGCCGACGACAACAGTTCTGTCAGCCCCTCCAAGCGAAAGAGGACAAAGGAGGAGGAGGAGGAACGGCGGAGGAAGATCTGGTTGCCGGAAGAAGGAACGAACATCTTTGAGAGCGGAAAGTGGCCTACGCATAAAAGAGTTAAGTACGAGGGCGGCGCGGAGAGAGATAAGAGGGGTATCGGGAGCAGTGGGAGTCGGGAGCAAACCGTCACTCTAGTGGAGCAGGGCACTGGAGGAGGAGCAGGAGTCATTGATTGCGGACCGGCACGAGCAAGCCACACGCCGAACGAGGACGAGAAAGAGGGCATCTCGGTTCATATTCCAAAGGAGAGGAACATCGAGTTCCCGCCGCCGAATACCGCGAACATACAGAGGGATCAGAGGACTGCGGGCAAAGACTGGCGGTTTGGCAGGGTGAGGATTGAGAGTTTGGATATGAAGGAGATTACCGCCTCGGATTCACAGACGAATACAGATATGGATACAACCCAGAGACCAAGGGGCGAGAGTAGCTCTGGTGGGACTGCAAGTAACGGGATTAATGCTGGTCTTGCGCCTGAAGCAGCTGGGGTGGGAAGGGTCACAAAAGCGAGATATGAAGTTGTGGAGGGGAAGAATACAGAGGTTGGGTGGGGTATTGTGCATTTGTATAGAGATGGGGAAGAGACTCCTGGCCTTGGGAATACGGAGGTGGTTTATACTGTTGGGAGTGAGGCTGCAAATCATCAGCGGAAGCAAAGTGCTGGACTAGGTGCTGAGGATGAAGACAAGGAGAATGATGGAGAGGATTGCACTACGTTGTGTATTCCTGCTGTGCCGAGCTATCTTACTCCCAGTGATTTCCTGGGGTTTGTGGGAGAGAAGACGAGGGAGGAAGTCAGTCATTTCAGGATGGTGATGACGGGCCGGATGAATAGGTATTTGGTTCTTATGAAATTCAGGGATGGCAATACTGCGAGGAGATGGAGGAAGGAATGGGATGGCAAGGTGTTCAATAGCATGGAAGTGAGTTCGTAAGCCCCTTTATTAATATTCAAGAAAGCTAACATCAGCTTCAGCCAGAAACATGTCACGTAACCTTCATTAAGTCCATTACCTTCCAAACACCATCATCCTCTAGGCCGAATACCAGTTTCCCCGAGCTCTCTCACGATCCATTCATGCCCTCATCCTCGACATCCTTCCTGAAGCCATTCCCTCCACCAACGCCAAACCTCGTCGAGCTACCAACATGTCCCGTCTGCCTCGAACGAATGGACGACACATCTGGTCTTCTCACCATTCCCTGCCAGCATGTATTCCACTGCAACTGCCTCCAAAAGTGGCGAGGAAGCGGGTGTCCTGTCTGTCGACACACAAATCCTTCCCTAGCACTCTCCTCTACTACGAACTCCAATACATACCCTTATGATCCTGCCAACCCTCCATTCGGCAGCGGCGAAGCCTCGCTCTGCAGCGTTTGCGACTGCACCGACGACCTCTGGATCTGCTTAATCTGCGGTAACGTAGGTTGTGGGCGCTACAAAGGCGGGCACGCAAAAGAACACTGGAAAGACTCTGCACACAACTTCGCGCTGGAGATTGAGACGCAGCATGTTTGGGACTATGCAGGTGATATGTGGGTGCATCGCCTCATCCGAGACAAAGGCGATAGCAAAGTCATTGAACTACCTTCTTCATCCCATTCGGGTATGGGTATGGGAGGAAGAGATGTGGATATGGTGCCACGGGAGAAGCTGGAGGGCATTGGAATGGAATATACCCATCTCCTGACGAGCCAGCTTGAATCTCAGAGAGTGTATTTTGAGGAATTGGTAGGGAAAGCGGTCGCGAAAGCTAGTGCAGCCTCCACGGCTGCGACGGGTGCTTCGCAGAGAGCTGATGAAGCGATCTCTAGACTGGATGAGCTGGAGAAGGAGAACAGTCATTTAAAGGAGACTATAAAGAGCCTAGAACGGGATCTAGAGAAAGAGAAAAAAAAGGGCGAAAGGAGTGCTGAATTAGCACGGGGGTTTGGCAGGAGTCTGATGGAGGAGAAGAGGGTTGGTGAGGGACTGATGGAACGCATTGGCTTCCTGAATGGCAATGTGGAGAAGATTACGGGAGAGCTGGAGAAGGTTAAAATGGAGAACGCTGAATTGAAGGAGGAGAATAGGGATTTGCTTTTTAGTATTAGTGCGCAGCAGAAACTGGCTGAGATGGGTGAAGGTGGGGGGTTGGAGAAAGGGGAGCTGGAGGGTGGCAGTTTAAGTTTGCCGCCTGAGAAGGAGAAGAAGAGGCCGAAGGGGAAGGGGAGAGGGAAGTGAGGCTTATGTCTCTGGAATTGTGGCATTGGGAAGGCGTTAGGTGTGCTGCATGGAACGGATGGGTATACCCAATGCACTTGGGTCTAGCATAGTTGATGAATGCATTGTTCTTGACGAAGTTAGTCACTCTTTGCTTAAAAGATTTTGATACCATGCCTGCATGGCTTAGAGGTTGCGACTTTAAAGGTAGAAAAAGCCCTGGGTTTCAATGTTCTACCTTAAACTTCTGAGAAGAAGCTGAAACCTCGAGAGATATGAATGTTCCCTAGCTCGATTATTTCCTCCTCTGGCAAAAATGCAAGACTTGAGGTAGAGAAAGTGTCTTTTCTTTGCATGTTCCACGTCTTGCAGAACGTTAGACACTCTCTTGCTTTGTTATCAAATGTTGAAACGTGGTTGGATAGTTTCAAAATCTTCTGCTCACGAAATCAAGTTTCTCTTGCTATGTTACCATACGTAAAGAATTCACTCATATACTGTCTACTCGAATCGAGTGAGGGTGAGTCTTCAATTATCTGACTCTCAAATATATACAAGTCGTCCTTTTTTTATTCGCAGACCCAGGCTGCTCCGCTTCTGCGATTGAACAGCAAGGATTCGTGAAAAATCCTCAAGCCGAACTTCCCATCGCTTACAGGACAGTACCATGAGTGCGGAACCGCATCGGACGCGAGAATTTGGATAATCGCCGCTCGATCTAATAGTCGGTTCGTAGAAGGACGAACCGACTATTACCGTATCATCAGGCAATCTCGGCACTCCTCTCCGATGTCGATCTACCTTATCTGAGACCAGCTAGCGTTGTGATGCCTTCAGAATATGATCACTTTTGCTGCACCTGTGATCGCCACTTTTGTCGAGAGGCCAGACCTCCATTTCATGTCTAGCATCAAGTCCTCGGAGGTCTTGCCAGAGTCTCATTGCCCAGTGGACAACGACACTAAGCAACACAGCTAATATAACGGACCAAGCTAAATAGCTTTTCAATTCCATCAGCGGAGATGTTGTTTGGAATGCCAGTGCACATCCAACCATCAACCCCAAAACTAATATTCTGCTGAGATATATATCCGCCTTGTACAAATGCTGCAAGGCTGCTATTGCGAACGCGAAGGAGAGGCAAGCTGCCAGAAATAATTGGGGTGGCGGGTCCTCGAAGAGTTGTGATATGTGGAGAGTATCGAATAAGGAATCTATTCGTGGCTTTGCTGCAGTGTCAATACAGTTCTGATGTCTTCTATGAGTTTGGGAACTTCTTACTGTGGTCTTCTCAAGTGCCTTATTCTGTTGTGCCACAGTCTGGCCTAGTCTGGCCAATTTGTAGAGGCAGACTGATAGTAGAGAACCAGCCTCCTTGCTCAGATCTCTCCGTTCTCCGTTCATCGAAGCCAGATCTATCGATCGAGGGTGGGAAGGATCGTAATCTTGAATGACGATTGCGCTCGCTATTAATGTTGTAATTGCTACCGAAGCCTTCATCGAGCGGACGATAGTTGATGAAATCCGAGCCCGAGGGTTTAATTGTATTCTTAATCGTAAATCGAAAGATGAAACTCTGCATGCTGGGCATTGTAGTAGTGGACTCGGTGCTCGTTCATTCAGGTTCTTTTCATGCCGACACGTTGAACAGGAAGACATGATTGATTGTAAAGGCAGACGCTGGGGCAAGCTCAACGGCAGGAATCTAACTGGCGAGAAGCCTTGCTACTTGTCTCGATAGGCCTGAAATGTTTGCGATTTTCAAGATACAAAGTGCTGGTAACCGGTTGCTCAAGAACGAGATATCGAGTGAGATCTTGGTCGTCTGAGAGAAAGATTGCGCAGAGCCTCGCAACTCGGTGGACACTTGGGGCGTCGTCATTCGTTGGAGAATGCCGCAGAAGATACCACACTTCCCTCTTCTATTTTCTCCCTTCTGACACGCCAACCTTCCAGCCTGTCCTTCTGTTGCGCACAGTCTCGATCGTTCATTTGCACTCGCGAGTTGATCTGTTCAGCATCGGTCATTGTGGTTTCTCTCTTCTTCGACATAAACCTCTACGTAAAATCGTCGTGTAGAGGAAGAAAGAACAGTGAGACAGGCTCGTCCTGATGGACATGAGGATGTCGGCTTGTGAGCCCTTCCAACCCTAGTAATCCCAATTGGGGACTAATGGTACGTAGCAAAGCAAGATCTTAGCGACCGATGGATTCAGCATCAGCGATCCGCGACGAAGACTACACCAAGTTGGGCTTGCATTTATTGTCCGAACAGGAAGATATTCGCAACCGAGTGTTCGTTGTGGGAACATGCGAAGACGGACCATGTTGAGGAGCTCGAGGGAAAAAAGGAAGACTTGAATACCTTTCCAGGGGAATATACGAAAGAGTGTTTTGTGAAGAGGTGCTTTCACTGATTTCATCTACCCACTACCTATTATCTTCTCAGGAAGCTTACAACTCTTTTAGATCAACAAAGGACAACCGGCGGCAGCGATTCAGTCCGAATGCGACAGAAGCCAATAGAGTGCAGCCTGAGTTGCCATTGCTAATCAAGAGAGCACTTGAGCCCGTTGGACGTCTGCAACCTACAAGATGCGCGTTGGATATAGGGGCGTTGGATATCAACACACCTAGGGTCAGCGCAGATGTCGATATGCGAGATCTCAGCGACGGCTCACAAGCTGCTGAGGAAAATCGTCCTCCCAAACGTGCCGCCATTGGAGATGGAATTTCAGCAGAGTCTGGGTCACCATTCCGAGATTCCTCACCGTCTTCATCTCCTCGACGAAGCAAGGCTCGACCCACATCTAGCCAGTTTGAGAGACAGGATGGTGAAAACTTCCACGCTCGGCCTTCAATGGGCAAACGCCAGCTTTGGCAGGTTAGGCAACCCAATCCCAGATCATCGTTCAATGATCCGTCCAATCTTGCTTCTATAGCAGCTCAGAAGGCAGACACCAAACAATATCCGAAAATCAGAAAACCCTTTCAACCACCTCCCCCGTCTTTTCCATCACCTCGCCCTTCAACAATCCTACCAACAATTCCTTCGGACTCGAGCAAGTTTGGGGTTCCCACAATGACCAAATCCTCAGAGCAAAGTCCGGATAACTACGAAATTGTCCTCCAGCCAGAGACCAGGCCAATATCACAAGAACAATTAGTCGCTGAAGTGAAAGGTATATATGCTGGCCTAGTAATGGTTGAAGCAAGGTGTATTGAGGTCGACAACAAGCAAGCCGCTCTTGCACAAGCGGATCCCGGATCCCAGCCAAAACTGAATAACGAGCAGTGGCAAGCTTTAATTGCTCTGCACCGAACGTTACTCCACGAGCACCACGATTTCTTCCTCGCAAGCCAGCACCCTTCAGCCAGCCCAGCGCTTCGCAGACTAGCTTCCAAGTATGCAATGCCAGCTAGAATGTGGCGACATGGTATTCATAGTTTCTTAGAGCTTCTAAGACACAGGCTGCCTGCTTCCTTAGACCATATGCTTGCGTTCATTTACCTTGCATATTCCATGATGGCATTGCTATACGAGACTGTCCCAGCTTTTAAAGATACGTGGATAGAGTGTCTTGGAGATCTTGGGCGCTACCGAATGGCAATTGAAGACGATGACATTAGAGATAGGGAGGTTTGGACTGGAGTTGCCCGACACTGGTACTCCAAGGCTTCAGATAAATCTCCCACCACCGGACGCTTATATCACCACCTAGCGATCCTCGCCAGACCAAACGCTCTTCAACAGCTATTTTACTACTCAAAGTCTTTATGTGTTGTGATACCTTTCACATCGGCTCGAGATTCGATATTAATGCTATTCGATCCGGTATTAACCGCAGAGAACGGCCCGCCGCCACTTGACATATCTTTTGCGAAGGCTCACGGCCTCTTATTCCAGAATAAGAAAATGAAAAGGTCGAAGCTTAGTAAGGAAGAATTCCTCACTCTTTTGGAGAACCAAATCGAGAGGTCAACGCGCAAATGGAAGGCGCATGAGTATCATATTGCAGTTGCCAATTGCAAAGCCCTTCTTGGCTTCGCGTCCAAGGATAATGACATTACGAAGATTCTCTCTTCTACCAACATGGAGCACTTCCAGGTCGAACACACTTCGACGCTTTTCTCGATACCTACTCATCTTGAACAAAATTCTCTTGATGGTCAACCTAAACTATCTCCACACATTTTGGATACTTGCTTAGAGGGAGAATCTTGCCATGATACGATACAGACTCAAGAGTTACCCTATCAATGTACTGTGCGTGGTTCGAACACCGTAACGGATAACGCTTCCAATTGGGAATGGCTACTTTTAGTATTCCAAAGGTTGCGGAACTATATGAGGGCAATCGGGATTTTCACCCTATACTCCCAATTTGGTATTGTTGCGGCTTCTGGTACTGCAGGAACGGAAAAGAAATTCAACCGAATTTTTCAGCCGCTACTTGAACCTGAAGCTGTAAAACTAGCATGTACGCTGGGAACCAGCGTCATAGGGGCTCGATACTTCCAACAACATTGGGATGTTGATATGTGGCTACTTCTCAACATTCTCTTCCATTTTGGAATACTGATTCTGGCCCAAGATCCTTCGTTCTCAGATGGTGAGCTGCTGATTCTTTGCATTTACGGTGCCGGAATCAACGTCCATTGGGTAAAGAAGAAGCTCATGAAGCTTCGAAAAACAGGCGGGATAACTGCCCTTGTTATTACAGTTTTGAGTCTTTACTCAGGTTGCGAGTTTGCTCATCAGATTCCTGGACTGGAAGGGAGATTCGACAATAAATGCATGTCCAAAGCCATTGCATCTCTTCCGTCTGCAGCGGGTTACTCCGTGGTATGGTGGGCAGTAATTGAGAAATCCCGGCTAGCAGATACAATTGAAGCTCGTATCGATGATCCCCAATCTTGGCAGTTCATTCTTGGCCTCCTGAGAGCTTGTTTGATCCACTGCTTGTCACGAGGTATCCAAGTTTTTATGGAACGCGTTTTGGGGCGTTTTGATCCTGGTTTCCAAAACAACCTGTTCCAAGGACTGGCCCAACATGTGCAAGCAGACCCCAGAGCTCCTTGGAACGAGCCCTTCGATGCTCCTGCTCCTGGCAACGGAAACAACTTGTTTCGAGAGCCTGTAGACGTGGAGGAAGACCCCAGAGTATATAGACCGAGGCACGGGCTATTCCGAGGTCTACGCAATGAGAACAACGCGTTTCGTAGACCACAAGATTTGGAGGCAGATCCTAGTGCCTACTTCCCCAGGAACGAGCCAAACCCAGGTCCTGATGACGAGAACTTCTATCGACGAGAGAGACAACACGGCCCTAGCTACGAGGAGTTTGACAGACAACAAAGCGAAGACAACTATCACAACAGCGGCATCTATAGACAAGATAATGAAGATGAGCTTTCGGACCGAGCGGAGAGCCCCTTGTACCAGCACTAGATTCCTCCACTATCTTTATCGGTGCTTTGTGTACTCATAGCCGCCACACCGATACCCGAATCTGTTGCAAGACATCCAGCTCTCCTCGAAGGCTGGCAAAGCTGATTGAAATATTCGAGCAACAATTCTTCATTGACCTGTCAAACAATTACCATCGACTTCTGTTGTACAGCCCCAAAGGGTCGCTTGATACTTCTTGGCCCTTGTTAAAATTCTCTGATTCCATCGACATATGCTCAATACGTTTCTGTTCCTGGACCTGGGATTTATTCCTTAAGGGCTGGTTTACCAATGAAAAGATTGATGATGAGGAGAAATACCATGAACTGCCATCTATGACTGCTGATGAAAGGAGTGCACTTCTAACCATACTCAACCAAAACATCGATAGACTACGATACATCAAGGTCTCCCGGAGTTCAATATCCCATTTATTCATAGCACATTAAATTCCAATCGATATCTAAATATGCGACAAACTATGGCTCATTTCAATTCTTGCCCTTCTCTGGGTATCCCTAAAGCTACGGGAAAGAAAGGCTTTCTCATTCCCCAAGAAATAAAATGATATATTGAAACTCCTAAGTCTCACATAGCTTAAAGTTGCAGCATATGGCAGTTCTCCCATTATCCCAATTGTCCCAAGAAAGGTGGTACATCTAGATTTTACTTTACTCTATATTCCCTATAGCGAGAATGAGGATGAATTGGATGGAGATGGGCGAGTTTTAGCATACTAACACAAAACAGCATAGTAGAGCAGAAAAGTGGTGCTCATTATATAATAAATTACTTTGGAGAATGAATCAACTTTGACAAACTATTAAAGAAAGTGAACCTACCTTTTTGCCGCGTAGGAACGAATGATCCAGCATGCCAAAGCTCCAATATCTAACGTGCCTCAATCCCTTTCCCCAAAGAAGAAGGGGAAGAATGCTTGAATTTAAAAGCACTTGCAAGTCCGATCACCGGTGTTATGTATCACGATTCTTGATTAATAGTCAAATGGTCAGAGAGAGTGGTATTCATTGTCCCAACGCCAGCTTGCTAAGAAACATCAAGAATTACCTCAAGCACACACAATAACACCATTCGTTCATGCCGTAAATCATGCCTCATTCCTAAACCGAGCACAAACAACGGCACACAAAACTGTCCCGCCCTCAACCTAGGTACCACAAACCGTGTACGCCAATCCTTGATATAAGCAAGCCACTACCCCAAGTAAGCAAGCCGATAGCCTTCCAGATTGGACAGGCATTTTATATGTATATTGAAGAAGCTAGTATCTTCAATTTAAGCGAAGCACATCCCAACCAGGGGAACAAGCAGAAATCCATGGTGTTTTCGTTGCTGTATGCTAAATATGGACAAGGAAGTGAAAGCAGATCTCATAGCTGTGTCTAATCGATCTTTGCAGAAGCTAAGCTCTTGACGGCTGGGTTGGAGAGGTTATTGGCAAGGCGAATGGCTGGGCGCTTGTATTTGGTGTGCTTGCGAAGACGTTTCCTTGCGACCATGACTGGAACAGAGGATTTGGTAACCAGGTAGTTGGAGAAGGAGCCAAGAATGACACTGCGTGATGTTAGCAGGTTGATCGAAAAGATTAAGGTAATGAAACCTACCCTTTGAGTGCGCTCCTCCCCCTGCTTCCCAAGATGACCAATGTTGGCGAAATATAGTCGATAACTTCCGTAATCAGGTGCTTCGGACTCTTGCAGTGAATAACTTCGATCACGACCTTTACTTGCAGCTTCGTTTTTCTCAACAGCTTCGATACTCGATCCGTGATATCTTGCACAGCTCGATACCGTTCCTGCTCTGCCTTGCTGCGCTCTCTTCCCATTGGGCTTGCGCTAGCGCTGCCGGTAGAACCGAATCTGATGCCTGGTCCTAGAGGGCTTGGCGAATGAACAGGTCCAAGGATCGGTGTGGATATAGAAGGCTTCGCGGAAGCTGCAATTGCGGCTACCTGCTCTTTCATTTGATCGTCTCCACTGCCATCAGTATTGATCCCTACCTCCTCGTCAACACAGTAAATGGCTAACAGAGTATCCCCGTCTCTGAGAACAGTTCCAATAGTCCATTCCATGGCATGAGCTGCTTCGTCACTGAGATCCGTAGCGACCAGGTATTTACGAACGCGCCGCTGGTTATCCTGAGCCTCCCTCTGCATCTTGGGAAAATCGCCGCGATAGATGGTGCGTACACATCGACTCGTAGCTGGTGTGGAAACAACGGACGTCATGTTGATAGAAAGCTTTTGAGCACGTTTGACATCTTCGATATCAGCTTCCGTATCGGAATCCACAGGGGTATTGAATCCGGATGCGCCTTCATCGAAGCTAGTATTTGGATGAACGCCAGATTTGCTCGACTTCATCCTGTCTCCCGAAGGAGCTGTAATAGTAATCTCCGGTTCTAGAAGTGATCGAATTTTGTATTTCTCGTGCTGTTGAGACGCAATCTCTTGGCCTGTTGGCGGGTTAGCTCTCCATTTTCATATGGATGGTGGTAAGTACTAACGTTCTTCCTCAGCAGCGGCCATCAAACTCTGCGCTGTTCTAGGGCCCTTTCCTCTTCCCATTCCGAGGGTCTGGCTCTCGGGATCGGTGTTCTCATTGGGATCGGGCCTGCTATCCTTCTTTCTTCCCCGACGTTGCTCCTCGTCCGAATCATCCTCGTCACTGCTGTCGATAAGGGCGTCTTCTCCGTCTATTGGCGTATAATCTTTCTCCAGTCTGGAATTTGCTGAACCAACACCAGTCCCGCTATTTGTGCGCCGGCGACTGGTCTTTCCACCTAAAGAAGATAATCCCCCTTGCGATAGGGCGAGATTTGCATCAGACAATCGCCGGTATGCGCTGCTCTTGTCAATGACTCGTCCATCATCTAAAACAACTTTGGTCGGATCCGGGCCGACGTGAGGAGAGTTCGATCGTGGGCCCAATCGATTGTGTGGAGATTTTGATTTTCCTACCAGTCCATTTGGTCCAGCTGAAGAGTTCCGTCCTCTGTCCCGAGCCCCGAAACTGCTGAAGTCTCCCCCTCTCACAACCTCTGCCATAGCACTTGGCAGAGAGTTCTTCTTGCCAGCCAATGTATTCCGCTTTGGTACAACTGGTCCTCCCGGATTACTGGGTAAATATCCAGAGAACTGGTATGCTGATTCAGGATTGCTGTTAACACTCGTACCGCTGGTCCTAGGCCCGAACGCAACAGGACGTGATGCCGCGTCTGATAGACTCCTATGCTGGACGCTGTTTGCCATATGTGCCCGGTGATTGGTGTCTGTTGGCGATGTCTGGGCACTTCGCGAAGTCGCCTTTGACGGAGGAGGGCTACTGACATCCAGCATGCTTCGAACGGGAGCTGCAGGTGGCGTATCGATGTCCAACATGCTCCGGATTGGGATCATCCGTGGAGAACCTGTGGCACCACTCTTTGCTGCAATATTGGATAAGCGTCTGGGGGGCACCTCTGAGTCGATATCTAACATACTTCGGACAGGCGATCGAGGGCTCGTGAAAGGCGACGACTCTCGTCCAGATGTATTAGAGCTTGCGGATCCTCTCGGCCGCCCTGCTGGCGGGCCTTCCAACAAAGCTAGAACATCTCTTCGTTCTTCATCCAACATAGACTCTAATGACATATGCTTAGCCATATTGATGGATGCTGTAGATACTTTGCGCTGCCGCTCCTCGAAACCAATTAGGTAGGGGTTAGGCTGTGACGGTGCCAAGACAAATTGATGGGTATGATCGAATACTACAAGAGCACCTAGAGCTCTTGGATATTCCAACGTTATCGGTTGATGAACTTTCGGGGTGCCCAGACAAGTTTGAGATACTGCATCGTGGTTGAAGGTCCAATTTCGATTCGCGCTCAGGTCATTGCTACAGCCGTGCTGCTGCCTGTGGGTCTTGTGCGACGTAGTGTAGAACAGCTGCTCCTTGGAGGCGAAAGCTGTATGGTGAATCGCAGAGGAGAATGCTGAAGGTATAGAGAGCGAAGGATTCGGTGATGCACGTGTCGGGAAAGTCGAGGTGGGGAGACGGAGGAGACTGTAAGTTGAGCGGGTCTTGTGTGGTTTCCGCGGAATGGGCAGGAAAGCTAGTTTGGCGCTGATGACCACGAACGTAGATCTTATGCTCTTGGTGTTGAGTATCCACAAGGCGCTGTGAAGTGTGAGAGTTGTGGAAAGGGTGGAAAGGGCGGAATGGGTCGTGGATTGAGATGATGGGTTTGTTTAAAAGAGCTCTTCTCCTTCCCTGTCGGATTATCCCCTAGTTCTAAGATTTAGCGGCCGGCTGGCCGCTACCGAAATCAGACAGGGGACCACCACGCCCGGCTCCTGCTGGGAACCAACGATTCGACGCCTGCACGCGAGAATACGCACAGTACTGTACACTATCAACCGCATGCGTGTGGCATGCAGCACAAGCAGAGACAGCAGGAGAGGACTTGGGGTCGCACGTCAGGACCGAAGTCGGATATCTTGCTGCTGTGAGAGCAGCACTCCTGTGCTTCTGGGCGCCCCTTGCCGGCCAACGGAGACGGGGAGAACTCTCTCTTTGGACCTCTGGATTGGGCATTTCAGATGGTCCTTTCCAACTGTTTCCTTTCCTTTCTGATGACATCTCAGTGGCGAGCCCTATGGACAAAGTAGATTGATTCCCCGCTCTCGTGGCCTTCAAGGTTGAAGGCGCTGGCGGCCAATGCCTGCCAAGGGCGCGCCACCCCTCTATTTCCCCACAATTCCGCTGCCAACCGTGGTTGAGTCGAGACCTCACGAGACGTCCCCATTCGTGAATACGTCTCAATGTCTTTTCAAGTACCTTTCAATTTGATTTGGTCCCGCTTTGTGAACAGCTTTATCACCACACCAACATAGGTCCTCCAATAGCCGTACAACTTTGAGCAAGGTGACATCTTGTCTCACACCGCATAAATCCTCTGAACATCAAGGGCATTCGCTACGTAACCCAGTCGACTACTTGGCATCAAAAGCAAAGAGGGCGCAGCAACGCCGCCAAGCTGTCCCTTTCTTATCTCCCCACTCCTAGCTTCAGTTCCGGTAATCATAAAGCTTACCCATGGAAAGCCATGCATCCAAGAGCTTGGCTGTGCATCTTCAGCTGAAAATCCCACACCGTGGTCGATTTCGATTCGTCCAGAGCGGGGTACGAAAGGGGTTTCCTTCTTCGCTTTGCCGGCGGATACATTGCTTGCTTACTTGCTATACTACCCTTGGGGACAATCAACGCCACATCAGATTGCAAAGTGTCCATATGCGAGATAGCTGTACGACATTGATAAGAAGCTATTGCGTGCGATCGTCCCTGCAATTCTGACAGCCATTTTCTGCACGCCGATGCAAGGTCATCGCTTCCCCGAAGGTCTTCCAATGGTAAGAACACGTGCATAATATCTGTGAGAACATCCCTTTCACATCCCGAACATCGCATCACTATCTTTGCCATAAGCCATACGGACCATCTTCCGCCGGGCACCTTGCAAGTCGTTGCACTGCCGTACGGCTGTTTTCTTGTCCCGAAAGTGCCAAGCGGCATGTGCTTTCAGGGTGTGTGCTTCCGGCCTCTTCCGAGATCTTCTTTTGATCTGTAATCTATCATATTATTGTTACTGTGAAGAGGTTGAAGGGCACCTAATGAACTTGTCAAGGGAGGTGGAACGGCCCGTTTCTTAGCTCATTTGTCCGAAAGTGGAATTGCAAGCTGTGGTAACTCTTCTGCATGCACTATGCATTGACATACTGATCTGCAAAGAGCAGTCAATACTTTAGATCTGATGTAGTGCTCAGATCATGATTTTGCAAGCAACCTTCAACATTCCAAATCAAAAGGCTGGTTGACGTGATGTGATACAATGGTGCCTCGGAAATTTCGACATCTACTAGACCACTATTTGGATTTCTTTCACCGGGTCAAGATTCTAGAGATAAAAGGGCTATTTTAACGAGAATACAAGCATATTGCACCTTTCATTCTCGATAAATGCGCTTTACAATTGCCGTTGCTGATCCCCTCACCCTTTACCAGAAGCTTAACCGAAGGTCGGATAAAATTCAGGGGGTTTAAACGAGAGACGAAGAACAAATCTAGATTCAGCTCATTCCCGAGCTTGCATCCCGATTCCCTTTTTCTCATATCGAAATTTACATATTATAGCAAGCATGTGTGCAATCTTCAACATTATCTAGGTATAAATGTAACATTGTCGCTTCGCTATTTTTAAAGAGCTTCTCTAAATGCGAATCTAAACCTTACTTGAGAAGCCATTTAGACTTAACTCAAATGGAGGCTGTTCTTCGGAATAATTCACTTTTTTATACAAGATCTGACAAAATTCCAGCTACTCTAGTAAAGTACTAAAGGTATATCCCGTACTGTGAATTTAGAGAAACCGTGATCCTCCTAGTTGTCCATGCCAATAAAATACCTAGACATTAGACGAAATACTATAGTCTCTTCTCTCAGTTCTCGTCTTTAGCAAGGATGCGATTCCAAAAGGCAGGATACGTCGTTAGAGACCAGAAAAAGATGACATACGGGTGGGCTGCCTCAAGCTGAATGTAAATCGCAACGGCCAGAGCTGGGCCAGACCCAACCTGGCATGATGCAAAAGTGCCATGAACTGGGATACCACCGGTTGACACAAAGCCTTTCCCAGGCGCACTACTTCGACTCATATCCACAAAGTTCTACATTCACAAGCAACTCAATAACAGAGACTTTCTTGTGTGAAAAAAGCAGCGTACCTATGCCTCTTTCTGCAGGTCCACCGCTTGCTCCATTCATCTTCACCAAAAACAAATTATACCAGATGCCGATCTTTTCCTCTTCCTCTCGCAACGAAAACGGCCAAAGTTTCCTTCTCCTTTCAACCAACCACATGGCATTGGCGCCCCTAGATTCCCATCACCGATCCAAAAGAAAGCAATGCTGCTAGAGATCTCTGGATCCCCGGGCGCTGGGTCCAGAAAGATCACGAGGGCTGTTGGGTGTAACATTCGTGGCGTCGCCTCGTGCTCTGGGCATGAGACCAGAAGGAAAAGAAAGTGGAAAGTGACATGTAGAATTGGGCTTGATAGTTGTGTAACGATGGTGTCCAATGAGGGAAGATTTGGCTTTTAAACGGCTGGTTCCTTTAGAGAGTGAGTAATTGGGCTTCATCGCTGAACTTCACCACCAATCAAAAATCAATATGGATAACATGATTTGATCTCGAAATGCACTTGCGTATTCTTTAAGACCTCCAAAATTTCGCACATCTGCTCATTTATCCAGAAATAGTTGCCTTGCAGGTCGTCATTGCACTGGTAGTTGTTGCCACGTATTTTGAGTACAATATAATACAGCAAACACAAATATAGATCATCTCCTGAACCCACCTGGCTTATAATTCAGATTTGCTCTCGCCGAAGTCCCAGTCTTGTGTACCAACTGCCTCTTCTCCCACACCGAGCTCTTCCCCTCCACGACATTTATAATCTCATCCGCAACTCGCAACGCAAACTGGTTCTTTCCACTCCCCCGTGATTTCTTCTTGTTCGCAGCATCGAGAATCCATTGTACAGCCTGCCGCCTCCGTTGTCTTAAGCCGAGAGGAACGGGAATCTGTAGTGCGGCACCACCACCCGCTGCACCTCTTTGAGAACGAATGCGTAGAAGTGGGGCCACTGAGTCGATGGCAACAGTGAGATAGCCGATTGGATTGAGAGGTAGATGTGTTGGGGGCGGAGCACCTGGGAGGAGAGGTCGAGCTGGATTTGGAACTGGAGGAGGGGCAGTACGAAGGTGGTTCAGAATGAATGACATATTCTACAGCACCGAGAACCCATTAGCATTGCTGTTACTGAAGGAGTCTGCGCAGCACAGTAACGCAGATATGAAAATAGAAAAACTGACGAGCCTACCCTCTGGGCAACACTCAGTTTGCCATCCTTCATCAGGAGATTTGTAACTTGGGCGACGATCGGATCGTAACGGTACCTGAAATTGGCATTTTTGGGTAACGGTAAGTCTGGGAGGCCGTATTTGTGGCCAACTGTGTCCACCGTGACGGGATCTGTGCCGTGGCCGCCAGCTGCTATGCTTTCCAGTTGTCCCAGTGATAGCAGGTTGGCAAAGGTGGTTGAATCTGACGCATTTGCTTTGTTGCCATCCATCTCTTCCTTAATGATCTGTTCCTTAATGATCTCTGGAGCCTTGTCTCTACCCTCCTCGTCGCGCTTAAGAATCTGCGGATGGTTAGTAGATGTTGAGATGTCTGATGTCATGGAAGCTGTCCAGTGAAGCACTCTTCAACATACATCTTGTACGGGAGTTCCTTGACCCAAGTCTGGTCCTGTCTCTCCCATAATTTCACTCATATCAGCAGCCTCTTCGCTGACATGCCCGAGGCCACCACCTTGGTTGGGACCTGTTGGAGCATTTTGGTCCTTCTCATCTGCAAAGCCTCTCCGTGATACTACTGGCAGAATCCTTGGCTGATGGGAAGCAATTGAAGGTCTTGACCTTATAATAAGCGATCGGCTTGCGCCAAGAAAGTTCAATCGTGGAGGCATAGTGAAGGTTGTTTAAGCTATCGTCTCGTCATTGACTTTTCGAAATGCTCAAATTTGGAAGTCGCGCTTTCGGCCTTACATTGTAGCCGGAGATATCAGGCATAAAGTCTCGGGGATTCCTCAGTAGCCAATCAGCGTCCACGAAGTGATCAAGGAGCATTTTGTCCGGGCAGTCTCAGCGATGAACTTCTTTCAAAAGCCTTTTTCTGGAAATAATAGAAAGCGTCTCTCGTGAAGCTTTTCAAATACTTCTATTCCTTCTCAATCCACTTCGACCCGTTCGACATAACAGAGATAAAATTCTGGGAGATGCCAGGTTTCTCGCTTGAATTTTGTGGTAATACAAAGACGGGTGACCACAAAACACGACCGGGTATCTCCAGGGAAGATCGCTGTGCCTGTAAGACAGAACCAGGATGCTGGGATCCTTGTCACACGATAAGACCTTGGAGGAGATCTTCGGTATCAAAAGTGTCTTTCTTCAATACTGGTCATGTTTACAAGTAGGCATTATTCACAGGGCAAAGAAATAGCTAATCGACTTGTTTCAGAGAAAAGAATTCAGTCATAGTAAAGTACTGTGTACTCAAACTACAAGCTGTATAGGAAGTAAATCCATATTCAAGTCTAGAGCTTTTCCGTCCCATTTTTCCCCAAAAAAAAAAGTTAGACAAATCCCCAAGAAAGTATCCTGTCATAATCCAGCGCCAAAAGCCGTCCTGTGAAGACCATAGCAAACCCGACGCCAATAGCCATGCGCCAACCAATGCTGTACCATACCGTATGGTGATCCTTTATGACCCTTATCCTACATGCCAATTCGACAAATCTGCTGAAGCCTCCGTCATTCGACGATGATATTCAGGTGTCGCCTACCACCCGCCTCGACTCTGTCGAGGAGAGCTCGGATTCGATCCGACAAGATGCTTCAGAGCTACCTCTGCTGCATCCTCTTTGGCATTGTTGACGTGCTGCCCATCATACCAAAATCTTGCCGCGATGTTCTGTCCTTGGACTGTCACCGTGCTAGACCATGCCGTCCGGCCGCCTAAAATATTGTAAGCTAAATGGTCGCATCTATGACTCTTCAAGCAATTGGATGCTTACCTCGCCTGTCCGACATGATTTGGAATACCGGAGGGTGGATTTGAGCTTCGCGACATTTTTCTATTCAAAGGTCAGATCAAGCAATTGCTGCAGAAAACTGTCGCCATACCTTCAAGTCTCTCTTGCCAAGTTGCAGCTCCAGAGCCATAGCTTGAATAAGACATTCTTGGTTATCCTCTCGAGATCGACAGCTGGGGGGAGGAGCTTATTATAGCTTGGATGCGGAGCCGAAACAGTGGAGGTGTGGGTGCCGGATATGGCGTTATGCTCTGCAGATAGCGGAGGCTCGATGGAGTTCTTATAGGTCGTTGGGATGCCCGAGGTTTAAGGGGGAAGGGATGAGTTGTTGAGTAGTGAGGTGGCAGTCAGACTTTGATGAAGAGGCAAAAAAAACTTGCTGCGTTTGCGTCTCCATACATGCCACTGCAACACGGCAACTAGACTCACGTCTGTTTCGGCATAATGCATCTGAACAGATGGAGAAATGCAGTCGAAGAAGTAACGTCGATCAACCGAAAAGAACATAGGGCCGTGTGTGCTGGTCCCATCGGTGGGATAACACAAGTCCATGTACGACCGTACCGAATGACTTCGAGAAAAAGCAATATGAGGCGCGAGTTAGTGGAGATGCAAAGCCAGCACTGCAGACTCTTACAGCTTCCTGCAGCTCAGAATCGTCGTCATGGGATGGTGGGAGAGAAGGTCAAGTTGGGCAGGTGCGTGAGCATGCTTCGGGTGGGGAGAGGGGGGGAATCGCAGTAAGGCAGGTGGGAGCCCAATTAAGAACGGTCTTTCTTACCTGGACCCAGCCGTGCTGCATGGAGACCAAAGTAGCACGAACAAGGTACCAATGCTTTTGTCATGGATAGTTTTAAGAGCTCTGTACTTGCTGCTTGAGACCTTGATACGTTTTTGCAATTTCCTTGGTGTTATCCAATTTTCTTTTGATCGAAAAACCAAAAATACGTTTGCAGATGCGGATCCTGGGCCATTCAAACCCCCAATTGCGCGGAGATGAGAACTGAACATCTCTAGATCAAACAATAAAATGCCGGGTGCTCAGCGAGCTCAAAACAGTTTTCTGCAATAGGTTGGACCAAACTTCAAGTCCTGCAACGGGTGACTATCGTCTGTATTCCCCGAATACTGTAGATGTCCGAGACTCATCGATCGAGCTACACTGCAGGAACGGGTGGTTACATGAATTTTATACGATGGACTGTGAGTATCTGCAAGGAAGCTCCTTGATTCGAGGTTTTGATTCGGAGAAACCCTTCGACTGGTAGTCGATGAAAGACCGGACGGTACGGTGCAAGCAATCAGCCCTGCAACTTGCATCTTGGTCCTGAATCTTCTGATCAGCGATATGCCATCGTGACCAAATTCCTTCACCGCTCTGCCAATCTGCACTGAGAAGGATCCCGACAGCTTGGGAGACCAGATCTTCCAAGAAAGGGAGGACAGCGCGGATCCGGCTTGTGCTCAGGGTCTGACCACTCCTGCATTACCGTTCAGATGCAAGATCGGAGAAACGGGCAACCCCCGGTTCCCTCATTGAAGCGACGTTGCTGTCTCATGGGAATAGGCGGTTGTCAGATGAGAGAACAAGATCCTAACAAAACGTTCGAGATAAGTGCCAAGAACACGGAGGCCGCATGTTGGGCCAGTCGGATCATGCGTCATGTCAGGAAGCCTTGAGATCTTAGTGCATTGAGCGCTTGACGGACTGTGGCGGCTCGCCTTGCTGATACACAACTTCTCTCAGTGAGTTGCGTTCAGTCATCAAACCGAATGATGGAATTGTAGCGTGGCGACTTCAGAGGAAGCCAAGTAATATATTGCTACAGCCTTGTTGTTTCGCGACAGCCTTGCTTGACCAGCGCATCATTCAGCATTGCTGCCCAAGTCGTACGAAGACAGCCTCTCTTTTCGGCCCTGAAAATGACGGGATACGGGAGCAAGCCAACGGTAATACTGCATAGAATGGGCCGCAGGATGCGACTGATCGATCCGGTATCTGCGTCCTGCTTCCGAGCCAGGGGCCGGCTTCCAGAAGAGCATTTGCTCGGGCTGAAATTTCCTTGTGACAATCGGGGGATTGGAATCCGACGACGAGTTTGAAATCGACTTGGATGGAGCTCCGTTTAAACCTGCTCACGTGAGGAGAAGACTTTTCTCTTGAAGCTTTGAATATGCGAACTTTGGGTTCTGCAAATGCTCACGAGAGAAGGATTGAAGCAGCGCGAGTCATGAGGTCGCGAAAAGGGGAGGGATGATGAGTAATCTTCACAGGGAACTCTCGGTACAATTTTGGTACCTCGGCCTCGGCCTGGATGATCGTGGGGAAAGCACATCAAGAGCTCATGTCAACAAAGATGACTCGAGACTCGACCTTTTCTCAGAACACTTCATAGACGAGAATCAAAGAGAACTATAGAATAGACTGGATTCCTTCTAAGAACATCAGCACACTCTCTCACCTACATCGAACGCAATGCCTTTCAACACAAAGCTGACCAGGGCGCTGGGCATTAAAGGTAAGCTCAATCCGAGTCTCCGTTGGACTGATGATGCTGATACTCTGCCACCTCAGTTCCCGTAGTTCAAGGAGGCATGCAATGGGTTGGGTACGCAGAACTCGCATCCGCCGTCAGCAACGCAGGCGGACTCGGCATCCTCACTGCACTCACGCAGCCAACACCGGAAGATCTTCGAAAGGAAATTCGAAAATGCAAGACGATGACCAATAAGCCATTCGGTGTCAACATCACACTTCTTCCATCCATGAATGCACCTGATTATGGAGCATACGCGCAAGTGGCTATCGATGAGGGTATTCGAATTGTCGAAACTGCTGGGAACAGCCCCGGCCCAGTTATCAAGAAACTGAAAGCTGTTGGCACAATCATCCTTCATAAATGCACCACCATCCGGCATGCGCAAAGTGCCATCAAGCTTGGTGTTGATTTCCTAAGCATCGACGGCTTCGAATGTGCTGGACATGTTGGCGAGACAGACATTACGAACTTCATCCTTCTCAGTCGAGCACGGCAGTCTTTTGATGTGCCATTTATTGCTTCTGGAGGCTTCGCGGATGGGCAAGGTCTTGCGGCTGCTCTGAGCTTAGGAGCCGAGGGTATCAATATGGGCACAAGATTTATGTGTACTGTTGAAGCACCAATCCACCAGAACATCAAGGATGAAATCGTTAGAGCCCAAGAAACCGATACAGAACTCGTTCTCCGAAGATGGAAGAATACCAGTCGATTGTATAAGAACAAGGTTACGGAAGCTGCAGTGAAGATTGAGAAGGAGAGTACGACTGGCAAATTCGAGGAAGTCGCGCCGTACGTAAGCGGCAAAAGGGGCCGGGAGGTCTTCATCAACGGAGATCCTGATTATGGTGTAAGTAGTTTATCCCGTTCTGAAGCAATTACTGACCTTTATTTAGGTGTGGACCGCTGGTCAAGTGATAGGCCTCATTCATGACATTCCCACTTGTCATGAGCTAGTTACGAGGATTGAGCGAGACGCAGAGGAAACTCTAAACAAAGCTTCTGCACTTATTGTGCCTGCCAGCAAGCTCTAATTGTAGATTCTAAAAACTCAATGACTTTTTGTTGGTGCTTTTAGTGATGTGATCATTGTACTTCTTGTGGTTGATGAACAGATGTCCACAGCGAATTCTGCAAGTTGTATATTCTGGCTCAATGTCCCCAGAATCAATCAAAAACCAAGTCCAACCTTTCTGTTAATCTTTTTCAATCTAGATTTTGCCCCTCGCCTCCCATCATACTCCCAACTTAAATGTCTTGCTCCACCAAGGTCACCTCCAAGTTCCGTAGTCCTCAAATGTCTCCATATGCCTACCCATAAACTTCCATCTAGAAACCCGGCGATATTAGCTACGGGGAGGCATCTGGGAAGATAACATCACACAATGCTAGACTTAGACCACTGTCAGAAATTATCCTCTTTGTGCTCACTTAACAATGTGGGCTCTCCATTGAAGGCGCTGATGCATTGGCTGAGCTTGTGTTATCAACTGAGAGCGGCACTTCTGCCTTGACGTACAACCAAGCTGGCCAACACTCTCAGGATCTCTTAACTTCCAATTTGCGTCACCAATGCGAGGATACCTCGTCCGAAGTGCCTTCTGGGTTGCGACGCTGGGTCAACAAGGCCATCGTTAAAGTATTGAGAGCTGCCAAATCCAAGAGTTATTTTCCCCTCTAGGAGGTTGGGGCGCTCGGGTGGTCAGAATATCTCCACCCAAAATTTCTGTCCCATTTTCGACATCATGCTTTTAGAAAGCCTCGGAAAATGCTCAGCATAACAAACAACGTCTTGTTTAGTCCCTGTGAGCATCTCATGTCTACATGTTTGATGCAAAGCCAAACTTCAAGAATTTGGTAGCTGTCGGCGATATAGCTTAAGATGAGCAAAGTTTGTCAAATATTAGAGATCTCCAGTTGCAGTTGTAAGTCAAAACACTAGGAAGCCCAACAGGCTGGGATAGTGTTTCCAATGAGAGAACGCGGTGCAAACGAGGTATGCTCTGCCGCAGAAAACAAGGTGAAAAGCCAGTTTCTGGGTCCTCCGGAATTTCTCTTTTGTTTTTCTGAACTATGAAATTGGTATTCTACCCTGTAGATCGCGATTTATTGATTTCGTCGACTTCTTGTGTTTTGTGGTGGTGCTCGCTTAAGGAAGGGGTTATTTACTTCGCGATTTTTAACTTTATTATCGCGATTTCATTACTCCATAATGTTATAACATTCTAAACTTTATTTTCAGAGAGCTAGGGTTTTGGAATTAAGGGACCAAAGGGTGGTTGGACTCGTCACCATCCCATCGTCGTGAATGGCAAACACTTGATCAGGATCTCGCCATTGACACTCAGCAAATCTTATTGAAAATGTGAATTAGCGCATCCTTTATATTTTCAACTTTTCCGATCCAATCACACACTCCAATCAATCCAATCCGTATTCCCAAATCTTCCATCTGGATACTGGAACACCTTTTGTGGACTACTATACTTCGCCCACTGTTGCGGCGTCAACTGCACGTCAAACTTCGCTATCTCCCTCCCTGTCACATTATATCCAGGGCCATAATCCATATACTCTGCCTGTACGGTATAGTTGTTATATCTGCTCGGATTCCAGTCAATGAACCCAGTGCTAAGAATACTCTTGTCAAGATAAGTGTACGCGAAGATCGAACGCATTTGAGAATTCCAGGGACGACCCAGTGCGCACTTTCCGGTGATGTTGAGGGATGAGTTGGCAGCGTGGACGTTTGAGCCGACGATATAGATTCCGTATGCGTTTGGGAAGGTGGTATTGGTGCCTTTCCAGGCTGTGATTCCGCCTCCACATGAGCGCAAAGAGATGGAGGTGTTTTCCACCCAGGCGGTGCCGAAGCCGTAGAAGAAGTCAGTCTCGCCTGCAACTTCGCTGTTCTTGATATATGCGCTTCCGAGTTTGCCTACATAGACCTGGACAGAGTCAGATTGTGCCTATCCAGAGAAGGGAGTGCAGCTTACTGTGTCTTGGTAGCTGTAAAACCCAGTGTAGTAAAACCCTCCATTCGCATAGCTGATACTCAGTGCCAAGGATGGATCGTCAGCTATTGTTCGTTAGCCTCTGTTTTTGTTCACCCGATATATCTAGAGGGCCTACAATAAGGTGCAAAATCATTAATAAAGTTCAGATTATACGTCCTAAAATCCACACATCCGAAAGGTGTTCCAGCCGGCACAGCAAAGCCTGTTGGTCCGCTGCCTGTCAGGGAAGCGTTGAGATTTGGTGCTACAGTTAGGGTGCTGGTGTAGGCATTGTCAAGGCCAGTCACCGCAATCGCGGCCCAGATTATGTTCACGGTGTTGTAGGACTGAGAGGTTGGGTGGGCGGTTTGGCCCAATAGGTACGTGGGTCCGCGGCGAGTAACGTTCACCTGGACAGTGGTCAGTTGGAGGCCGAGAAGTGAGGACGAGGGAATATACTTGTTCTGTGTAGTTTCCTGATGCAATTAAGATTATGTAAGTATCTGAGACTCATGTCAATCCTAGTCCCTGTTTTCACTTCAATTCTATGGCCTACCGGTATTATTCGGCAACGATGCTACAGCTGTCGACCTGTCAGCTCATGATATGGTCAGTAGCAGGGGGTTGTTTACCTGACTGCACAGTCTTGAACTTTGACTGGCTGCTCACAATATCCACGAAAACTGTCCTCTCACGGTCACACCCCTGCAACGGATCACTCGAATATGCCTGACAGCCATGACGATCATTCTGGTTACCAATGTCCCATCCCGAGACGAAGGATAGAAATGTTGCAAAGAGCAAAACCAGAGCTTGAAAGGAGAGATTGCGAGCCATGGTGACTTTCGTAACGCCAGCAAGACTAAAGATGGGATGAAAATCGAAGAAGAGTGGGAAGCTCCAAGCTGATTTCTTCGAAGAGCTCACTGGAGCGAAAGCGATTTCAGGAAAGACGAGCTCAAGCGCAAGGAGGGAAACAAAAATTGAGGAAATTCATGACTTCATATGCACCCCTCGCACCCACGTCGTCGGAAAAACTAGCAATCCATAGCAGATGTACATATTTCCAAGGGTCAGTCATTACCCCCGTCTCGAGAGCTTGACGAAAGCTTCAATTTATTTCTGCCGAGCGAGGATCTTTGAGCTCGTCATTAGATTGGATTGGAGTTCAGGGGTAAGGTATAGCGGGGCGGGGTCTAGCGCATTTGGCAGCTGGGGTAGAACTACGCTGATGGAGAATTCGGTGCGGGGGGCGGGGATGAATTGATCCGCCAATGGGATAAGATAGTCTTCTTTGGAAGGGAAGAAAGATATTCCACGTGGAACTTGAATGAACTTCTCATTTCCGATTTGGTGACGTTTCAATCGAGGGAGAGGTGTTCGTGAGAGTCTGTGATTCGTGGAACGGGAAGGACTATTTCTTTCGAGGCTCGTTGGCTTTTCATTGGCTTCTGCCACGTGATTGACAGTAGCACAATGACTAGCCCATTAATTTTGTTGTAATTTGGTACGCAAATACTCGTTGCATGCTTAAACACGGATATCGGTTCGTAAAATATCAGATGTGATGGGGCGCCCAGTTCTTAGTTTTGATGTCTAAATGAGGTAACCTGACTAAACAAAATCATTACAAGAAATCTGAGTCGAGAGAAAACTATCATACAGCCAGTCGAACTTCGAAATCCAAAGTCAAGACAAAGACCGTTTACCTGCCTACCTCACGCAAAACCAACAACAGGCTCCTTCGCAGTCTCAGCATCACCGTCTTTCTTGTCCTGTCCATGTCCCTTTTTCACACTCTTCCACTGCAGTCCGCATACGAAAAAGAAGGCAGCAATTGCACAGGCAGTCGTAATCCAGTAACAATGTGTCAAACCATCAACATATGCCTGCAGGACAGCCTCGAGTGCATCTTCCTGGTGCAGTTCAGCTAGGATCTGCCGAATCTGCGTAGCGCCGCTGTGCAAGAACAATTGTGCTGGCAGTTGAGGAGCATTCTTTTCGATACCACTAAGTAGCGCGTTCTGGAAGAGGGTTTGAGCAACGGAGATGAAGAGTGCACCCCCTAGAGTCTGGAAGAATGATACACAGGCTGTGGCGACCGGCACGTCAGAGAGGGGAAGAACAGTCTGCACGACCAGGACTCCGCTCTGGAAGCCAACCCCAATTCCGAGGCCGGCGAGGACTTGATAACCGAACCATGCTGAGAAAGATGTTGTGAGCGAGAATGTTGTGATCATTCCACCTCCGACTGCGAAGAGCACCATGCAGAAGAGCATGACGGGGACGTAGGTTCCGATGACAGTGATCAATCCGCCTGTGATCATTGAGGAGAGGACGGTGGAAATCAGAAGGGGGAGAAGCTGAATTCCTGCATGTGTAGCAGTGCTGCCCTTCACCGACTGAAAGTAGATAGCAAGGTAAAAAATGAGGGTAAAGAATCCAGAGCCAAAAACGAAGGCAAACGCGAGAGCGAATGCGACGTTACGGTTCTTGAAGAGCCGCGGTGGCAATGTCCCCTTGTCGCCGAGCTTGAGTTGAGAGAAGATGAAGATACCAGCAAGAAGACCAAATCCCACAAACAAGCCGATGATCTTGGAGCTTCTCCATGGGTATGTGGAACCGCCCCATTGTAGGGCGAGGAGTAGGCAGACAACAGCTGGAACCAGGATCGAGGCGCCGATCAGGTCGAGCTTGAGAATTCTCTGTGTGATGGTGAGGCCTTCTGGATTGTTCTCTCTTGAGATGTGCAAGAAAAGAACGATGACTAGGATAGAGAGGGCGCCGATAGGGAGGCTGTGGATGTAAGCTTCAAAGGCAATGCGAAACCGAAGGAGCGCACTTACTTGATGTAGAAGCACCAACGCCAGCTTATCCGATCACTAAACAACCGGTTAGAGAATTTCAAATGGGGAAGGGAAGACTTGCGTAAACACGCCACCGAGGAGAGGTCCTGCCACTGAAGCAATTCCCCACATCCCTCCGATCAATCCAAAAGCAGCGGGCCGCTTTCGAAGTGGCACTAAAGAAGTCAGCCTCTATGAAATAGGCAGCCAAATCGTCCAATTGCACAACAGAAGGAGAATCGAAAATTTCTTGTTGTTCGCATGATCTTGGGGCTATGGCCTACTTACAACAATATGCCAGAATGACAATTGCGCCAGAGAATAAGCCCCCAGTGCCCATACCAGCAATGGCTCTTCCAACAATCAACGCAACACTGCTAGGTGCAGTCGCGCAGACAAGAGAACTGTCACAACGTCAGTTACGAGAGAACCTATGAGCAGACCGTGACGTACCCAAGTTCGAAGAGTACGATGGCACAGATGAACACAAATTTGATCTTGACTAGTGTCAGTGGCTTTGCAAATAAACTGGTTTTAGTGACTTGCATTGAAGATGGTATAGATCCTACCGAAGGTAGGCTGAAGGGCAGTTGCAGTAAGAAAATATGCGCTTCCATACCTGTTTCAGTGAGCAAGCTATCTAGTGGGCTGAGGAGGGGTACATCTTACCATCCGATGTCCTTGATGCTGTTGAAGTGATCTGTAATCTTTGGAATCGCTGTTGCAATGATAGTTTGGTCCAAGGCAACAAGAAAGACAGAAAGACAGAGCGCAGCAAGGATAACAGCTAGCTTGAGGCCATGGGGATATTGCATATCCTCCTCGGCGTCAAGCTTGGCCTGTGCCTCCTTCTCTGTGGTGGTAGTCTGCTTTTTGAGGTCTGCAGGTGTGGAATCCATGTTTGCTTGATCTGTTGACTCCGTAGTCTCTATTTCTTCTTTCTTCTGGTCTTCAAAGGTGGTCTCTGTGATGGACGTTGCCTTTGATTCACCCTGTGTCTCTACCTGCGCCATAATGTCGTCTGGGAAAAACAAAGCAAGGCTTGAGGAACTTCTAGTAGGATGAGATGGCAGGTATGCCCGTCGCAGAGTGTTCTGGGACAGTGGAAATATGGACGTTGCTTTTAAGATATCTGGACATTCCTCAAGTTCTATGCCTTCAACACTCTTTCGTCTTCAGAGTCATGCAGGGATGAGCTACGGTCTAAGCCTCTAATTGGATGCGGAGATCGACAATGGCCGACCACCGAAATGTGGCTACTTGAAAAGTCCGGCATACCTTATCAGCTCTGTCTTATTACCCGGCGCGATTACTTCCGGAGATATTCGGGGTTAGGCCTAGGGGCTTGAGAAGGGGTATAAATGGGTATTGCGAAATCACACAAGCATTGATTGAGGGTATTGATCTTTGCGAGAAGTGACTCCACAGACCCAGAATGCTGACATGACTGTGGGGCGACTTGAAGCACGGCCCCGCAGCCTTGAGTCGGTCTGCTTCCACCTTCTCAGCGGCCCCAGTAGTCAGCCGAAGCCGGTTTGCTTGTATGGGGTTCCGATTGGGCTTGTTGCCTAGAAGCAAACACAACAGGCGGGAAGACCAAGGGCCTTCCATGGCCAATCTCGTCGGTGAGAAGAAGGGGCAATCGGACGAGGAAACCTGGAGAAAGACGATGGATTTCTTTGCTGGCTTCATGAGATCTCTTTCAACAGCTTTCTTTGACCTGCTTAGGAGAGGAAAGGAATGAAAAGAGTGCCGTGTGGAGCTGAAGTTGGGAACTGTCTATGCAGGTGCAAGGCACACCGACACCAAACCCTCGGACCTTTCATCCCAGCCTCTTCAAACCCGCCCCGCTGTGCTGGGAACCACTTTGCATCACGGGATCTCGTGAGTCGGATGTCGGTCTCGCGCAAAAATCGTCATCCCTAACTTTCACAGGAGGGAATTCCTTCTCGCAAAAAAAAGAACTTCGCGACTCCTTGTCAATTCTCACATTCAAACTCAATGATATGTCACATTTCCCCTCCGCTGATCTTCTTTTCGCACACTCATCTTTCCATGTTAGCTGAAATGTAGGTGCAACCCATCACTGCTAAACACGCGTGTCGGGGAAGCTATCGCTGCTACCCGGCCCATCCTAGCATGCATACTCACACCGCTCTCTTCCTGTCACTCTCTTAACCCTCTTTCAAACAAATCCCAGTTATCTACTGATATATATAATATTAGCCTGGGTCTCCCGCGTCCTGCCGCCGTCTTCTAGCTTGCAAATTCACAACCAGCACTTCACTTTCCCCGCACCCGTTTGTAGTTTGTCTTAGCTTCCGCAATCGGTCTCCACAACAACAAAGCTGCGTGGCAGACAGCAAGGTATGTGCCAAATAATTTCATGTTCTAAATTCACCTTCTCTCATCACCTTGTTTGAACGTCCTACTGTTTCAGGGGCTGAGGTTGGCTGCCCCTGCTACCTTTAACGAGGAGCCCCCTCGTTCATGAGAACATCCCTTCTCCAATTAAACACAGAAACTACTCTTTTTACCTCCCTTCCAGCTTTATCATCTTCCAAGGGATATTCATTAGCTCATCCTGCCAGTTCATCGCCTTTCTCTTAATAGCTAATCTTTATCATAATCCTCACTTACTAACACATTCTACTACAGGCGCCCCCTCATCCGCTCGCTTCCTGCGGACCACATCTGCCGAAGACAATTACTTCCTTCATCGAACTCTCTGGTAAGCTCTTTCTTGGTACTACCTACAAATTCCATCGTCTACTACAAATATACCATTTTGTCCTCTGCCACCTAAACCATCTATCTCCTGTCACTATGTGCAAACTTCTTGTATAAACACTCTACTATATACTTCTCTTTGTTGGCTCTTCCTATTTGCCTCAACTACAATGTCTTTTTCTTCTCAGATCCGCGTCTCCATTTCCTTATTATCAACAACATCCCTGATTTCATCGTTGGTCAACTTCATATAATGGCTCTTATCTGTATGGCCATCCCTCCCACACTTGAACATCAATTTATGTTACAGAGGCCACTCCTGCTACAAACATCAACTCACGCTATCTCATCTTACTATCCCAAGAAAAAGCTTGCTACTTGTTTGTTTTCTTCCTTTACATTTCACTTTCTGCTCTTCCCCCTGCCAACTTTAAAGACTTTTGCTAATCTTCATCTGTCTTCTCAGGCCACTTTCCTCAGGTATTCTTTGGGGCATCACAACTCCAGCTAGTTCTGCACCAATTCAACTGCTTCTGGTTAAACATTAACCATTCCCTGGGGTAATCACATCTTGATTACCACGGTCAATTTGCTCATTTCCCAACTGCACCTTGGTTTGTCTACATCGAAGCCGAACAACGTTCACATCACTTCATAAATAAGGTATGGTGCCCACTCTTCAAGAGCATGATCTTCAGCTTTAATTTCAAACTTAGTCTAATCTGAGTACAGATCATCTGCTCCTCATCATCGGCCATATCTTGAATGAGAAGGCCCCATCATCTTCAGCTTCTCTGAGTTTCTGGAGAAATGTCGTACCGTGGAAACCCACGTGGAGGTGGGAGAGGTGGTGGTGATCGCGGTGGTGGTGATCGCGGTGGTGGAGGGTTCAGTCGCGGCGGAAGTGATCGAGGTGGTGGTGATCGCGGTGGTGGAGGATTCAGTCGCGGCGGAGGTGATCGAGGCGGTGGATTTCGTGGAGGAAGAGGAGGAGGTGGTGGTGGCGGCCGTGGTGGACCTGTAGACATTCGAGTCTTCCGGTATGCATCTTGCCCGTCTTATCTCATCCTGACAGTGATGGAAAACTGACTCTTGTGTTAGGGACTCGAACCCCAATGTCCCGGCACCTGCACCCGATATGCAGCTCATGGGCATTGAAGATAATTACATGAAGGCTACCAAAGGTCTCGGTGGGCTGGCAAATCTCTCTGTCACTGCGCAAATGCCTCCTCGACCAGGACACGGCACCCTAGGAAAGAAAATCCTGGTGTATGCCAACTACTTTAAGATCATCGTCCCTAAGGATTTATCCTTGACGAGATACAGCGTCGAGGTTATGCCCGAGGTGAAGGGAAAGAAACTAGGCCGCGTGTTCCAGCTACTTCTTGAGCTGCCCGTCTTCAACGGAGTTGCATCCGATCTGAGATCCATGATTGTTTCTCTCGGCCAACTCAATATTCCGAACGACTTTTCTGTCCAAATACCTTACATGGCCGAAGGTCAGGACGAGCCTCTTGCACGTGCTGTCACCTACAGCGTCAGAGTCGTTACCCCACTTACCTTTTCCGTTTCGAATCTCGTCAATTACTTGTCATCTGTTACGCCAGGTCCCGAGTTTGTTGAAAAAGCAGAAATCATTCAAGTCCTCAACGTTCTCCTCGGTCATTACCCTCAAGCACATACCGGTGTCGTGTCCATCGGGCAGAACCGGCATTTTTCCATTGACCGAAGCCAGCAGAACGCACATAACATTCGGAATCTTTCTGGCGGTCTAGAAGCACTCCGCGGCTACTTTCAAAGCGTTCGAACTGCCACTGGTGGCTTGCTTCTAAACGTCAACGTTACACACGGCGTGTTTTTCGAACCCATTTCTCTTGCACTTCTGTTTCCAAAGTTGGGAACCGGAAACAAGGTGACCCTTCAAAAAAAGCTGAAGCTGGTACGAGTACAGGTGACCCATCTTCCAGGGAAGACGTCTAAGAAGACCAATCAAGTTTTCCCGCGGGTCAAGACGATTTTCGGCCTGGCGCATCCCCAAGATGGCCGAACTGAAGCCCACCCTCCAAAGATAGCCTCGTATGGTGCTGGTCCAAAAGATGTGCAATTCTGGCTGTCTGAGGTCCCTCCCGCAGCAGTAGGCTCAAATCCGCCTGGCAAAGGCAAGGCTGGGCAGAAAGGTGCTGGACCTTCCATGCCGAGCAACACCTTCATTTCGGTCTTCGACTACTTCCGTCGCAGTAGGTCTTTCCCCTATCATCTGTGAACTTCAATTAACCACATGATCTATAGAGTATCCTCAGATACAACTTAATACTCAGGCCCCTGTTGTAAACGTTGGAAATCGGGAAAATCCCAGCTACCTCCCGGCGGAGGTCTGCCAGGTCCTGCCTGGACAGACGATAAAGCGTCGACTGAGCCCTGAGCAGACTCAAGCAATGATTACTTTCGCCTGCCGCAAGCCTTTCGAGAACGCTGACTCTATTGTTGGAGACGGAAAAGCTGTGCTTGGTCTGAACCCCTCGGCCAATTCGATTGCTGTATGTATCACTCCGTCGTAACAAGTTGTTTATACTGATTTTTCCCAGAAAACTTTTGGCCTGGCTGTCGGAACTAGTCTGATCACAGTTGCTGCACGAGTTCTTGCTGCGCCCCGAATCAAATACCGCGATGCTCAATCGAGAGAACACAACGTCAATCCGCGTGGCGGGTCCTGGAATATGGCGGACATCAAATTTCAAACAGGCGCAAACCTTGGCCCCTGGACATATCTCTACTTCCGTTCGAACCGAAGTAGAGATCGGTTCGGCGAAGCCGATATCAGGAGCACCGTCACGAGATTCAAGGATTTCCTGATTAGATCTGGGGTGAACGCTGGAGGTCTGATACCTGGTCCACCGCCTATTGATCTGGTCGATGGGCAAGAAGGCGCTAACGACCAAAAGATCAAAGATATCTTCCGATTGCTTTACGACTCCAAGGTCAATCCTCGCCCACGATTCGTTTTGTGTGTTCTTCCTTTCAATGACGTAGCAATCTACAACAGCATTAAGATTGTTGGTGATACCAAAGCCGGAATCCATACCGTTTGCGTCGTGGGACAGAAGTTCATGAAGGAGCAGCGCCAAGAGCAATACTTTGGCAATATCTCACTGAAGTTTAATCTCAAAGCCGGTGGTGTCAACCAAATCCTCGACCCGCCTAAGATGGGCATTATCGCTGAAGGCAAGACAATGGTTGTAGGTATCGATGTAACTCACCCATCGCCCGGATCGAAAGACGGTGCCCCCAGTGTGGCTGCCGTTGTGGGAAGCATTGATAAGTTCTTGGCGCAATGGCCTTGCGCTTTCAGCATCCAGGAGTCCCGGAAAGAAATGGTATCTGCGCTGGAGGGAATGATCTTGTCTCGGCTTCGACTTTGGCAAAAACATAGCAAACAGCTTCCGGACAATATCCTCATCTACAGAGACGGTGTTAGCGAAGGCCAATTCCAGCTAGTTTTGGATAACGAGCTCCCCCTCATCCGCAACGCCTGTCGACAAATATATCCGCCAGCGGCGACGAAACAGGGCTTTCCGAAGATTACAATCATAATCTGTGGCAAACGCCACCACACCAGATTCTATCCGGTGGCCACAGAGAACGCCGACAAATCTTCAAATTGCGAGCCTGGCACTGTTGTCGACAGAGGCGTGACGGAAGTGCGAAACTGGGATTTCTTCTTACAACCACACGCGTGCCTGCAGGGCACTGCTCGTTCTTGTCATTATTATGTCATTCTCGATGAAATATTCCGCGGACGCGCTGTGAAGGCTCCGCACACCAATCCAGCAGATGCTCTCGAAGAGCTTACGCATAATATGTGCCACCTCTTCGGGCGCGCAACTAAAGCTGTCAGTTTGTGCCCACCGGCATACTACGCTGACTTATTGTGTACCCGGCTCCGCTGCTATCTTGCAGATCAATTTGATCCAAGTGACAACTCTGCAGCTCCCAGTGTTGCCAGTGGCGCAGCGCCACAAACTTTCGACATAAAAATCCCGGATAATATGAAGGACAGCATGTTCTACATCTAAGGAATCGTTGAAGGGCAGAATGTTGAGAGTGGCGATTTCTTCTTTATTTCCTTTCTTATGATTGAATCCATTGATGGAAGTTCAATAGCAGGATGATAGATATGGTCGGACGCAATCTTCTCAAGCTTCCTCTGCCAACGACACGACGGAGAAAGTGGAAATGTGACCAGCCAAACCCATAGCCAACAGCGTATTTCATTCTCCTCAGACTCGGAGTTGTTCTCCTTGGTGATCAGCACAGTCGTTACTGGGTACAGCCGCAAGAGACTTTACTTCTTTACCAGCGAGTCTTGAAGGTCAAGGTTACTTGACCATTGTCAGGGCCTCGCTTGGCATCCATATTACATGAGTTTCATCTTTTTCTTTTCAAAAATGTTGGATGTGTTTAACAAAGCATTTCGGACAGCTGCACGGCTATCATTGTCGTACACTGGGATAATCCTCATTCAACAGGGGATTGATCTTGTGAAATTGCTTCCAACATCGGATCGGAGGAACATGAGTTACAAAACATATCCTATGGAAATGAAATTCTTGCAGCTGCATTTGAACTCCAATCCCTTCTTAATGTGAAATATGCTACAATTTTATGAGTTCAGTTGGGCGAGTGCTCATTCCTATCTACGGGTAGTGGAAGTGAGGAATGGAGATGACCACATACCGAATGCCAACGCGCATAGGTCCCGAGCGCGACCTTCAATCCTCACAATTTCGTATATCCAAAATTCATCTCATTTTATAATCACTGTTCAAATATCTCCTCCATAAGCATGTATTCATTCTTACTCATTTATATCCTCATAACCGTCCTCCAGAGACGAGCATCAGCATGCATGCACTACTCCGCGACCTTCCCCTACGCCACCAACCTCCCATTCGAAGCAACACTCACAGATGACGGCGTGGTAACGTGCTGGATCTCCATGACCTATGATAAGCACAACGAGCAGCAGACCGCGTTATCGAATCATCGGCGTATGCAACAACGGATCGCACGGCATGTGACCGAGGACCCGATTTCTCTTACCAAGGAGCCGGAAAAGAGTCTGGTGAGACTTGATGCTGGGTTGGAACTAGAGGGCGGCGGCGATGATGATGTTAAGAATATCTGGCTGCCGTGGGAGTTCAAGTGTCTTGATGGATATCAGGCGCATGCAGGGATTGGACTCAGAGCTGTGTGGTATAGTGCGCATGGACAGGAGTTCGAATTTGTACCTGGGTGTGAAGAGGATGTGTTGAATGACATGTGGGTCTATGATTTGGATTTATGGTGTAGTGCATGAGAAGGGAAAGAGAGGGAATTGATGTTGAAAAATTTGTCATCTGGGAAGCTCGATAGGCCTGAGGATTATTCCGGAAGAGAATGAAGGACCTGGGTCATTGCGAGCGGTGTTCAGAATGGACTTTTGGATCGTTGATTAAAAGATGAAGCTTTCTTGAACAAGCTGATGGGATTTTTACTATCTTACTGCTCTTGACTAGAATCTTGTTCTTCTATTCATTGGGATGCTGAACCCCTTCATCATCGTTGTCCCAATCTCCTCTCAAATATTTGTCGAATTTTACAACTGATTCAAACTACTTCTCGTTCTACTCACTTCCTCAAGTGCAACCACGAAATGTGCGACCTCACATTCCTGAACGTCTCCACAAAATGTCTCTAAGTCCCTCACATGATAATGTCCTCCAATGATATTTATGAACAATATTGAGTTACAAGCACACACTCAAATGTATAAGAGTAGTCACAGGGCTATATAAGCTGGAAGGGCTGTACTAGCGCTTGGGATGCTAATTGCTAGCTATGGGCGAAAAGGGGTAGTCTCGCTTAGCGAGCCTTCGGGAATAGGGGCAGTGATTGGTAGCCCTACTCCTTAGGTTCATTGTACAAATTCCTGAAATTTGACGCACTGTCAAATTCATAAAGTCCCGCTGGTGATTCAATAAAGTTCGCTGTCATGGAGTCAAAGGCCACAAACTTTCTTTTGAAAAGCAGGAACAAACTTTGCGAATCATCCACAGCTACATCTTGATAAATAACTCCACCCTTTATTCCTCATCCTTCTAGAGATAAATGAACCTTCTAGCCTCTCCAAAAACTCATCTTCTTTTTTCAGCACAAACTCCATGAGAGTGCCCCAGATGTGCAAGGAAACAATAACAACTTACACCCTCTGCGCCTGCCGCGTTCCCTCCATCAACCGCTGTCCTCGCTGTCCTACGTCCGGATACAGGCAATGCACCGACTTTGTGACAGAAGAAGAAAACCAGAAGGGTGTTTGTGTTGGGTTAGGTGCTTGTCCTGCTGCGGTTATAGTTGCGGTCGGACTAAAGGAGGAAGGGGAGAATTGGGAGGGGTGGGGTGAGGGGAGTGGATTGGGGGCTATTGATTGGGGTAAGATTTTTGGGTTGGCTGGGAGTTATGGGGATTGATATGGGAGAAGATTTGCATGACAGATGGGTTGTTGTGGCTGCTTCGGTGTTGAATCATGATCGTTCATGCTAGTCATTAATATATAATATCACTCACACTCATACTCACAAAGAGTGATAAAATCCCTTCACCACTCTCTGTTTCGCTTGTGGAGACCTCAATCCCACACTTGTCATCTCGAAAACAAGTTTCCGGCGCCTACAAGATGTGTACAGAACGCCACATAATCTTCGCGCACTACGCCTGCACTCCAATCCTAATTCTCAAATGCCCTGCCCAGGAATTCGTCGAGTCACAAGCAAAAGCCAAGAACAGAAAGCCGCCGTTGGTCTACCAATATTGTGTCAATTTCATGGTCACGAAGGACTTGTGGAGTGGGTGTTGTAAGAGAAAGGCTCAAGGGGCGTGTTTTGCGGAACGAAGAACAAGGAAGATAGAGAGGGAGGAGGATAGGGATGATGAGTTTGCGGAGGGTTCAGAGAATTTTGGGACTTTGAGGCCGCTTCGGTCGGCGGTGAATGGGAATATTTTGTGAGAGATACGAATGGAGCACTTGATTGTACTTAGAGGGGTGATACAATGACTGAAAACTCCGTAGTAGATCATTCACAACATTTCTTGAACTCTCAGCGAAGTGAATAGGCATCTTTAGAAGCATTCAAACTTTACTTAAGCCACCCTTCACATGCCGTCGTAGAACTTGAATACCAAAAATAATTACCAAAAATGTGCACCCAAACCCTCGTAACCTTCACCTCATGCTCCTGCCGCTTGACACGTGTAAGTACCTGCCCGTCCATCCGGCACAAAGAAGAGCATGAGTGGCATCACTTGGAATTAGCGCCCGATTACAGGACGTGTCCGAATCTAAGAACCGTAGAGGAAGAGGATGGAGGGTGTTGTGAGATGGCGCCGGGTGGGGGTTGTCTGTATGCTGGCGGCAAACCGAAGTACAAAGCGGGGCGGAAGGAGACTGGCAAGGGAAGGTGGGATGGGGATGATTTTTCTACCTCCATTAAGAAGGGGAGGGGAAGTGATTGTGCTGAGGGCGTGATTCATCGGTGAGGTATATCCACGAGCAGCGTCATAAACTCTCGGTAAATAGTCAATGAAGTTCAACGCAATCTTCAGAAGAAGGTACATCGAAAGAGGAATCATGTGCACACAAGCTCTCATCATCTTCGCACGGTGCCCATGCCGAAAGACGCGTATAAGTACCTGTTTCAAGATGCAAGACGATGAATACCGCGCCTGGCGCCACTTCGAGCCAATTCCCGACTACCGGAGTTGTAAAGGCTTAGAAACGCTCGAGGATTTCAACGAAGGGTATTGTGAGATGGCGCCTGGAGGAAGTTGTCCCTACATTGGAAGAACGATGTTTGATACTCCGCAAGTTTCGCAAGTGAGAGAGGATAGACTTGGCATATTTCCAGGTTGGTATCTTCTGTCAAGTTTGTTAGGGGAACAAAGGCTAAAAGAGAAATAGAAGCGCGGAATAATCTCTGGAGAACGGTCTCTGAGCCGAGGAATATGCACCATCAAACTCTTAGCAAGATTGGTGGTCGGATTAGGGGTGCTTCGTTCCATAGCTCACAAGCGAAAGATGGCTTTAGGGTTCATCCAGCAAGCCCTTCTTTCTTGAGACAAACCAAGACAAGCATTAGCACGTTACAGAGGAATTGCAACCCGCTTCATGACATGGCATTCAAGGCTAGCCTGAGGACGGGCTTGGAGAACTTGCAGAGGATACACAACCCACTTGATCTGCACCGGCCGCTGCAGAGCATTGAGGATATTGAGCCATGTGAGTATACTGCGAGATTATTGTTGTATTAGGCTGACTAAAATATTTAGATCTCCTTCTGCAACAGCGACCGACTGCAGAACCAAAATCAAGTTAGACCCAGTGTTGAGAAATTGAGTCGTGCAAGTTGGATCAAGGTCCAGAGGAGTCGTTGGAGCGAAATATTTCGGATCTGAATGTACCACAACTTGTGCGACAACGGGGTGGAGATTTGACGCTCTATCAATGGGGATGTTTTAGGAGGATGGGGGGAGGTAATTTTCATTTGGGTCATTCTGTTAGGCATCAAGGTGCAATGAAAATGGTTTCGAGAATTAAACGTTTGCACGTGAGTGGGATTGTATTGATGTTCGTGGTCTCGTTGCTTTAAAAACAGCTTTAGGAACAGGCTCCCAAAAGATAAAGCAAGACAGGCTGTACAAGAATGAAAGGCATCAACGCCTAACGCACCACGGAAATGCTCCTACCACAGACCACCGCCCCTCGTATCTAACCAATCCAAAACACCATCCAATCATAAAATTCGACCAATCAAAAAAAAGCCAAAGCATGGGTACCTAACATCCAACAATTGCGACCCAATTACCCCACACTCCTCAAGGAGATTGTCATCATCGTTCCCAACGGCCGTCAATCTCGTTCCTATCAACACCGTATATCCTCCGCGCTGAGTTGCTGCCAGCTCCATACAACATTTCCATCAACTTCGACTTCTGCTTCTCGCGAACACCACCAAGATGCGTGCTCACTTCATCCAAACCTCTAATCTGCTCCTCCACACCTATTGTACTGCCGTTAGCTCTAACTAATGGACTGACGAGTTTCCTCCTCAAGTTCTCCAGGTTTGCCTTGAGGGTGAGTAGCTTTCTATTGTGATCTTCCAGAATACTTTTATTCTGCACGGTCTTGGAGCGAATATTGCTTAGTAATTTTTTGTTCTTCTCAAACTTGTGTAACGTGCTGGCATTGGGACCAAGCATCTTGGTCCACAGGGACGAGAGCATGTCATCTTGTGCGGACTCCTGCGCATCCGATTCGCGGATGACAGTGCGCGCAAGGTTGAGGAATTGTCTATCGATAGATTCGAAGAGAGAGAAGAGTGCAAGGGAATGTTGTAGCTCAGAGTTAATCGACTCCTCGAGGATAGAGAGAAACTCTTGGAAGGTTCGCTGAAGGGTATGTCGAGTGCGTTCACGTGATGAAGGTCCGAAGACGGAGGTTGCGAATGTACCTAGTCGAGTGGGGGTGCCCAACGACGTCTCGAAAACCCCACACTTGCTCAATAGCAAATGGAAGTTGTCATATGCAGAGGACATTGAAGAAGGCGTGTGAGTTTGTAATTGGGAGAGCTCGCGCTTTGCCCAATCCATTACAATTAAGATTCTGCAAGAGTCAGCGCTGGTCTGGGTGAGGGAAAAGGGGCCATAGGACTTACCCGTCGACATCTCCATCCACGTTCGCAAAGAATCTAGTCAGTTCAATAGCCAATGTCTTGAGGCTATCACTGAGATCATCCAGTTCCTTAACAATGATTGGCGCCGATGTCATATTTGTTGAGCGCACGCTCTCTCCGAGATCCCACACAGCGACGCCAGTTGCCTGTAAGTCGCCAATTTGCTGTACTCCATTCTCTGAATAGAAGATCAGGGGTTCAAAAGCCTTTGCGAGCCCTGCGACCTTGACGAGATCAGGAACTGGAGGTGGGACTCCGGGTTGAAACAATGTCCTTAGAGCCAAGAAGGAAAGTAACACGACAAACATTGAGGTGAAGAAGGAGTACCATGACTTGGTCATGTTCTCGAATCTTGTCTTGAAGAAAGAATAAGCAGCTTCGAACGGCTCTGTACGATGTTGTACCTCGGCGCGCATTGCGAATCGAATGTCTTGGTGAATAGTCAGTTTCTATTTGATAACGAGAAGAGGAGTTTGCATACAATTAGGGCTATCGGGCTTTGCAGCTGCAACATCTTGACCTTCCTCCTGATTGACCGAAGCTCCAAATGTCTTGCCAAAGTCTTGTCCTCCAACCGGGTAAGGACTCGGGCTCATGCTTCTCATCTTGTCCGGCGACAGCGACCCCGTGGGCAATCTTGTCCGCGCCGCCGCAGCAAGAGTCGCATCTTCACCGTCATCCGCACTCTCATACTCTGGACTGCTATCCCTCGACCCTCGACTGCGCTTCCCCAGTGTCGTCCTCTGCCTATTCCAGAAGCCGCTGCTGCGATTGCCGTTTCCGTCGCGGCGCCACGCCGGCGGGCTGTATCTGCCTCCAGAGGTCGAATCTGCGTTCTCGGATTCTGTGTCTGATCGGAAGCCAGAGTGATGGGAAGGGTAGCCAAAGTGGGGCGACTGGCCTATCTCGCTGCTTCCGGGTTCGAAGTCTTGCAGAGAGGCGTCTAAAGAAGGATGGTCGTCGAACAGGCCCTCCAGCTCCTCGATCGTGGCCATGGCCGTTGACGTCGATTGAAGGGCGCGGTCGAGGGTTGTTGCGGACGTGGAGGATGTAGAGATAGACAAATGCGACAACCACAAGGGTCAGGAAGGTACTTGGAGCGATAGTGAGAGATATTAATGCCAAGTGGATGTGGTTCTCTATGGCGATCAAGGACATGACCCCACGTCTACCTGCTGCTCGGGACCGCGTGACGCGATGTTTAGGCTCGACTTTGGGCTCTTGTTTGCAGTGCGACGGATGCTGATTGAAGTATCGCGGGGGAGAAAAATGCATGCGCGATAGAGAAAGAAGAGTGTTGCAGGCAAAAGAACGCTGAATGGATAGAGGGGTAGTAGAAAGCTTTCCTGTCGGCAGAGGACCCGTTCGCCCCAGCCACTCGAGAATGGTCCGCCTCGACTTGCTGCCGGACCCTGGGCTCGACCCCGAACTTCTGTCGAATGTGCTGCGCTGGCCGCTCGACGAAGGGCCGTGGATGGCTGCACTGCGTGTGGGATATTGGTGCGAAGGTTGGGCTTGAAGGGGGAGGCCAGGAGTTGCAGGAAACCGTGAGGCTGGACCAGTGATAAGACTTGTTTATCGCAAACCCTGCACTTGTTTCTCTCCACGCTCAACGCGCCAGCAGCGAGACGGGCCAATCACGCGCGCCTGCTCCACGCGCAGTGAAACGTGCCGGACCGCAAGGCAAGGACCGGGGTGGGGCCAGACCAGGAGAGAGCGAAAGTGCCTTGAGTGCGTGCAGCCAGCCGGCTTAAGGGCGCGCGAGGGCTCAAGGGCTCGACGGCTTCCCGACTTGAAGAGTGCGGTCCTGGCTTTGCCCTGGCAGCGACATCTCCACATCCACATCCACATCCGCATCCACGCTTCAGACGACCGCCAGCCATCCTTATGTAAACCCGTCAACCTGTTGTGGACGACACAGCATAATGCGTCATAGTGTGCCTGTTTGGCCCCTATTCTAGGCACCAACCTCCCCGTGATGTGCGGTCACCCATCTGCCAGGAACAGCTGCAAGACTCGAGGCTCCGAGGGCCCGTCAGGAGGTGCAGCGGTGTCCGCGGGCAGTCATGGACTGAGACAGCATGACGGCTGAAACACAGCCCATCCCATCCCATTGCCACGGTAAGATTTCTCCGCCTTTGCGCGTCTTAAAACCGATCTGCTATTGCCGTGGCCCCGCTCTTTGCTCTCAGGAACCCCTCTCCGCCCGCATCGGGTCAGAAATCAAGGAAGTCCCCTCTCAGCCCTACTCGGTGCGCCACATGCCTATATAGACGCGACTAACCCCTCACTCATACGTCCAGCTGTTGAGACCACGAGATTTTTGTCAGCAACAATCCTGATAGACAGGGAACACAGAGGAGATGTGAGCTATTATCTTCTAGCACCTGCGTAGTATATTGTGGCTACAGATGAAGCTCATTGGAACATGCAGCAACGTTGAAGTTGTGCTTTCCTTATAGTATCAATACGCCTTCCCCGTAGCATATATTTGCTTGCCTATCTCTACCAAATCATATGACCTTCATGTGAGCTGGAGAAATTGCATGCTCTTGGTTCGAACACAGTCACTGCGGAAAGTGCAGCACAATGCTCTTGCTCCGAGATGTGAAGCTATCGCGCCATCACTTATAACGAAATTTGCTGGGCAACCAGCTTATCTAAGTCTAAGAGCATTACTTTGGGCAAACCAACTGATTTGTTTTTACGTACCTACCATTCGAGGCTTTGAATTTCAAGTATTCTTCCTAAAGCTCAAACATTGATGGCTGAAAAACTGTTGTCAGCATGAGGTTCCAAGCATTCTTTCAGCCCTCTTAGCGGCCGACGTTACAACCTTGCGCCGCGACTACCTCGTATCACTCTTTCCTCATACGATAAAGAAACCCAATTATGGATTCTCCCTAGAAAGTTTCACTCAAAATATTTCTAACATTTCATCGATGTGACAATTGTCCTCTAATCAGACCCCCTCATTGAGCTGGGCCATATCTATTAATATCGCACAAAGCGCAGATGGCTTCAGCAGAACCCTCAATTGGCGAATCTTCTCTGCCCATGGCATGTTCACCTCCTTATATGTCTATATCTCTTTAGACTAATCTATCCGTTCAGAAGACATTGCCCACAATCTTACCGCCACCGCCAGTCTACGACGCAACCTCAGAGCCACCGCCTTACCCCGCATCCACGCGTTCTCTGCCTCTAGACCATCCAAACCTCGCTCCAGAAGCTCCATCACAAAACAATATCTCCCACGAGCCCCGTCGGTTTTCTATCAATTGGCATCTCATTTCCTGTCTTATTTTCACCGGGGTAATTGTGATTGGTACGGCAACAGTCCTTGGACTTTTGAATAACGGTCGGTTTCACAGCAACTGACCCGACAGTATGGCTCCACACACAATTCGTATATTGTTGCTGCGCCCGAGGCACTGGGAATAGACATATACGTTTGTATAATGCAAACATAGGGAGTAGTCTTCGGTATCAGGTTATGGCATGATGTTGGAACAGACAGTTCTGCTGATTTCCCTGCTGGATATTTAAATCCTTATACGCGTCCCTTTTCTAATCAACCCTTGTTTCATCGACAATGTTCTGCTTTTCTCAATCGCCCCTCGAAATAGGCGTTTATATTGAACTCACTATTCCTATGGTACGGCTTCAATCTCTTCAGATATACGAGTAACTCACGTGTTTACAGACGTTACTGCCAATAGCTCCAGGACCACCACCACAAGACGATGCAATAGCAGAATCTCCCACATATTCTACTTCCCTCTACTCTTCCATTCCAAGACCTCAAATTGTTCATGTTTTTCCAGGCCGAACTGGGGTAGACTCTGGAGAAGAAACTTGCTTTTTCAATCCCATCTATAGCACATATACTTAAAGCGTGCATCTGGCTAAGCGTTTTTATGTTTCTTATGCATCTGGCCATCTTCCTAGGACTTTACTTTCACATCCAAAGCGTTCTGAAATACAAGTGGTTCTTCCGGATTTGGCTAGAAGCGTAGCATACGTGGAGCTGCGGTCTGGATAAATGTTGGCTCAATAGCCTTCCTCCCGACATCCGCGCCTCAGTATTTACCCTATCGACGGAAACAGATGGCAGTGCATATAAAAGCGCCGAGCTGAGCCCCAAAACCGCGACTTCAAATACTCGTCCGAGACAATCGTTCTTCTAGAACAAAACATGTGGTCATCTTGCCAAGATACCTATTCTTGCGGCAGATCATAGCCGCGACGGCGGCGCAAACCTCAAACATGACAACTTCGAACTGCACTCCACCTGTTGCACTGGTGGGTTTTTCTCCGACCTTCCAACCTGCCAAGACTTCATCTAACTTTACAACAGAGTTCATTGTCATCAACAGCGCTGCATACAGAGCACGAGCGTCCACACTCCGAGCCTCCCTCGTACCCAAGCTCTCTCTACGGAGCTGATTATTGGATTCCCCCACCGATAGAAGACCACCCAGACAAACGACGGATCTGCTACCGGCCAAAATACATCTTTGCATTCATCGGTATGGGCGTGGTTACAATGGCAATGGTCCTGGGGGTTGTGTTTGCGACATTGAGGAAACGGCCAACTACATGAACACGAACATAGAGTTTTATAGGACACATCATACATACATACATACATATTGGGGGTCTCCGATTCTTTTTATTATACCTCCATTGGAGCGGCGGAATTTATGGGAAATAGATTAAAATTTGTTGGCTGCGCTGCGCCGCTAAAAGAGATCTCTAATTTAACTTCATATCTCCCCGTGACACGAGCTTCGCTAGGCAGACGTGCTGGGCGATCAGGCTGTGCCTCGGGATGAAATCTTCATATATTTTCGCGGGGCCCGGGGATATTTCTGGCGTTTCAGGTGTTTCTTCCATCGTTAAATCTTTCCCCCCTTATTTTCCCTAGCGCGAGGTTCGGCAGTAAGCGTGCGCTAAAATGGATCGACAGGACATCAAACTTAAACTCGACCCTTTGACCCCTACTGTAAGTCTAATACTTATATTGTTTTGATCTTCCAAATGGATTTCTTATAACATATTTCCCAATTATAGCAAGATCCCAAAGAAGCACCTGGGTCAATTTCCCCACCATCGACCTCTCCAGAACGACCCAAAACTCCACCTTCCCCTCCACCCCGCAAAACAACAAACAAAACATCACAGAACGACATTCCACGAGAAGAAACTGAAGGCCCTTCAAGTCAAAACCTACAAAACACAACTCCTCCAGCCAGAACACCACTTGCAACACACCTCACAACACTCCCGCCATCCTACCCACAGGCCAGCGTAAAAAGACAGCCTTTACCTCCTTTCCCATCACATCAACAGAGCTACAGCTCAAACCCAAACCCAGCTTTTCAGCCGCCTCACCAATCAACTCAAAACGCCACCCCTCACTCCCTACCCTACGAGTTCTACGCCCCATCTCTCCCACCCCAACCACGGCCTCAGATCCAGCAATCAACCCTCCCCCAGGAATACTATGCGCCCGTTCTACGGCAGACACGCGATCCGCCCCTCCCATTAATCCCCATCTCCCAAACGCGCCCTTTCTTTCCCTTCACCAGCGGCGCCCTCACATCCGAAGGGAGACGGCGCTATGGCTGCACACGAAATTGCTGGGTACTGAGTGTTGTGCTTTCGCTGCTGATGGCGGGCTTGGTGGTTGTGCTCTTGTGGTATGAGGGGCGGCTGTGGTGGTAAGCATGAGATGAGAGATGGGAGAGAAGTTAGACAGAAAGGGAAGAGGGTCGGGCACGTGAATTGTAAGAAGAGGATGATACCCATGGACCAAGGAAGGATGGAAGGATAATGGGAATTTCAAAGGGGTGTATAAAGAGATTTTATTGATGATTATACAATATGGAGACAGAACAAGAGGGAGGGGGCTGGCTTAGGTGTTTGCCAAAGGATAATATACTCGTTGCTTGAAATGAACGAGAGATTGCGAGATGAAGCAGGACTCACGAGATTTTTGCTTGCCCAAGCACTTGTTGGGGGTCGCAAAGAAGGTGCCAACCTTGGCGGCAGCAAACGGACGACCAAAATATTCGAAACTTCGAATTGCTCATCTGAAGGGAGACGACAAAGAGACGACGAAAGGAACATAAAGGGGTCATCGAATGCTATTTCGCATCAATGCTAACTAACTATCTGCTTTGCTCTGATCTGATGCTCGCTATGATCCACTTCGCTATGCAGAATCCGCCGTCCATCAGAAAACTCTAAACTATCTACAGGCATCTCATGATATCCACCAATTGCAATCCATCAAGGCATATTTCCTTGCTCGCCATCCATTTATTCCTTTCTTTCCTCCCATGTGACCATTTTCCTCCTCAAAATGCCAGGGGTATTGCACAAACTTTTCGGGGGAAATATCATCTCCTAAACTAGACCTCTTATTTTCCAAACTTAACGAGCGTTGGCCATCACACCACGGTAATACTCCAAGCTCAGTTCAACAGTGTGCTTCAAGTACTTGTCCTCTGTGAGTGGAAGACGGAGAACTTTGTGCAATTCGGACTTCTGCTTCATGTTAGTAAAGCTCAAACAGTTTCCTAGGATAGACTGACCTCTCCCTTCTTTCCGAGAGCAACCACCGTCTTGGCAACAACTCCACTAATCGTCTCAATAGCCACCCTCTCCATGAATGCTGGATGACGAGACTCCTCGACCACAGCCGGAAGACCAGCCAACAATCTTGCCAAAAGGGCATGATCAACAGGCCAACCTCTCTTCTCTGAGTCAAGCAACTCTAAGAAGTCTTGATAGATCTCTCCGCCGAGATGCCACTCAGAGATGGTGGTTTCCTTGTCATGAAAGCCGCTAAGTAAAGTCCGAAGGGTATCATAATCAAGCTCAACGACAGCATTCGGTGCAACTTCCTTGGAAAATGTACGATGGGCTTCGTTGAATGCTCCAGCTCTAATTAAGCACTCAACCTCTCCCTGTGAATTCTTCTCGACACTTCGCATGTACAAAGCTTTTGCCTCCCAAATCCAAGACACTGGCAGTTTGAAAGTGTTTGCCAATGTATTGAAGCTCTGGCTGTCCTCAGATCCGATTTTACCCGCGTGGTGTGCAAGGTGGTTCTGGATGGATTTTGCTCTGACTTCATCTGCAGAAAGGTGGAGAAGAACGAAGACAGCATCAAGCCAGCTACCCTCGTTTGTGAGCTGAGCAGCAAAGGCTAAAGTTGTTCGATCAGCCTTGTCTTCATCATCCTCCGTGTAACGAACAGCACCACTGGCAGTCAGAGCTTGGCTGAGCTGCCAGGAGAGACGAATATCTAGGGGCGATAGCTGAGAATTTTCCGGACGTAGCACATCCTCGATATCTGAATTTGTGAAGGTGTAAAGCTTCAATAGGCCCCAAAGTAGATCCTCTCGATCTTCAAGGGCTTTATCGTTCCACAGAGTTGGCACCTTCTGCTCAACATACCAGGCTACGGGTCGTGATGTCTCCTTGTCTTGAGCGAGATCTTCGGCAAAATTTTCGACAGCAGATTCAACTGTGTCACTTGACATAATGCCATACCAGAGTCTGAGTCCAAATGCTTGACGCCAGTCGAGGCCGAAGCGCTTGGAAATGATGAAAGACTCGATGCGATCTTCAGGTTGTCCTTTGGAACCGTCGCAGACGCACACATTGCCAGCAAGGAGCTCGTAAATTGTACGAATTGGTTGACTGAATTCGGAAAGCATCTGAGAGTTCTGCCACTCATTGAGCTGTTCCCGTATATCCTTTTTGATGCTGTCTTTGGTCCCAATAAGTGCGACGAGGGTGGCCAGGTGAAAGTCTCTGCTGTCGAGGAGGTGAGCACAAGCGTCAGGAATTCTATGCCCCGATAGGGCTGCGATGGCCTTCTCCTCGCTTGTTCTACCCATAGCAATATGTTTGGAGCAGGCATCATCTACCAACTTCTGCCAAAAAGCAGATAGATTGTCCATGCGTAGGCGTTCAGCCACTCTAGGTACTTGCTGTAGCTCCGCAGGCACGGTCAACTGGTCGAACAAAACACTAGCAAGCTGCCAAACGAGTTTCTCGTGAGCAGCCGCAGGGTCTCGAGGATTCGCCTCATCGAAGAAGTCGGCGAATGAGAAGTGTTGAGGAAGAGACGCAAAAGGCACATCACCAGGGTCGTTGATGATGGTCATATCCTTCTGTTTCTGAAGAAGATCCGCAGAAGCCTAGAAGTTGGTCAGCAATGAAGTAGGTAACCGAATCGTCAGATGCAAACCTCGTGGGAGAATTTTGCGAAGCGAATATCTCTGTTCTCAGAGACGATGGCTTGCTTCTGGACGGTAAGTATGCCGTCTCTTTCACGGGCACGGCGAGAAGATCTGCCAAACGGCTTTGCGTTTGGAGGCGCAGCGTATACTAAGGTGCCTTCAGGGCCCCAGCTAGGCTTCATTGACTCGTGGAAGGCGCGCTCTCTATCATTCATGTTGGAAGTATCATAGTCGCCAGTCTTTGCTCTCTTGGCATAAGGAAACTGTAAACGCAATCTTAGCAAATTGTTCTATTTCTGCTACGTACATGAGCGGGCGCAACATTCGGCCCTAATTCTTCGTCTCCAGATATCAAATTAGATAGGGGAAGGAACACCAACCTGAAACCCCTTTGAAGTTGCCGTAGCTTTTGCAGTCTTGACAGGACTCTTGTTATCTGGGAAAAGAGAGTGCATCATATCAATGCTGTTTGCAAAACCACGCCCATCCGAGACGACTCTTCTAGGCTTAGGAGTAGGCTCTCCAAGAGGTCGTAATTGATCGCCTTCCTCATCAGCCAAACTCTTGAGATAGGCCCGGTCTTGCTTCTGTGGGCTGATTGTAGTCTTTAAGGTGTTTGCCCAATCATTACTAGCCGCAAATTGTCGCTTTGCCGGAGTTCCTGCGTTCTTCGCTCTCATTCTTGCCCTAATAATCGCACCCGGTGTTTCGGCCATCATATTCATATCCTCATCTTGCGAGTCTTCACGGAGCTCCGCGGTATTGTCAGCCTCTGGAAAAGAGCCCGCCATCTCTTGATCCATGATACTGACAGATTCGTCGTCGTGGAAGACGTCGTCTTGATCCATTGGCTCTTCGACGCCGTCTTCAGACTGCGAACCCACGGAGCGTTCATCTAAAAAAGACTCCTGATCTTGCTCCATCTGTTCATGCTCCATATCATCACCCACATACGCCTCTTGATCATCGAATGCACCAGGTAGAAGCTTCTTCTTTCTGAATTCGAATGTGTCATCTGGATCGGACTCAGTTTGAGTGACTTGCGAAGTTGATGCGAAGGACTGGTCCATTTGGGTTGACTTGGGAGTGCGAGTCTTGGGGGTTGGAGTGTCGGGAGGAGCGCTCAAAGTACTCTGCCCAAATTCACTCATACCATCCCCATCAGTCTCATCGTCATCTTCGGGAAAGCCATAAGTAGTGAAGTGCTCAACTTTGAAAGTCCAGACTCCAGTGTCCTTGGCGTAATCGACAAAAGTGGTGTCAGGAACTCTCTTGAGACGTTCAATATGCTTCTTGAATCTAGCACCAGATTTCTCGCTGGATGGGGTCTTACGGTCGCTCTTGCGTGGCCAAGAATTTGCGAGGGAGATAGTAGATGGCACATTCAAACCCTTGCCCATCGGCGGCTTCTTCGCAGCGATGGCATACACCGTGGCAGATCGTGTGGATAGCTGCACGATATTATCGATAATATCGTCCAAAGGGACGCTTGTGAGATCGACAGGAACGTCGAAACGAATCTCTCCAATTCCCTCTCTGCCAACGACGAAGCCAGTAACCTTCGAGCGTTGTTGACGATTCATATTCTCAATTTCCTCCTTGGAAGGCTTCATATAATAATTGCCTGCAGGTTGATCTTCTTGACTGACAGGTTGAGCCGGCTGCTGCGTGACTACTGGTGCAACTGGCTCCTCCTCGTTGACAATGGCAAGCTGCTGGTTGTTGTTCACTTGTTCCATTTCAGGTGGTGTCGAGGTACCATTCGTCTTCGTACCATTGACGCTACCTCGTGGTCGGAGGTAGCCCAAGTCTTCTGCGCTCGGGGTAGCACCGTTGCTCTGCTTGACTGGACTAGCGGCGCCACTGCCGGTCGTGTTCTGGTCAAATGAAACGCGCTTTCTCAAGACGCCACTGAGAGGAGTAGACGCAGGCGGGAGAGCTGGGGCACCATTGGGTGGCGAGAAGAGATCCTGGCGGATACTTCTGTTGATGGTTAATTTCTTCACGCTGCCGGTACTGCCGAACTGTCGTACGCTGGGGCTGGCGGAAAAAGCTCCCGGTGCAAGGATACTGTCTTCTGTATTGAAACTTCGGCGGAGACTACTAGTCGACATGCTCTTGTTGAGGGTTCGACCGAAGCTACCCCCACCCAACAAGCTGCCGCTAAAAGCCCCAGGAGTACTGGATGTGCTCGAAACACTGCCTGGGGTTCCATAATTGCTATAAGAAAACCCAAAGCCTCGCTTCTGTGGAGTCGTAAATCGGTAATTTGACGCCGAGCTCAATCTGTACACCGGAATGGCAGCAGCCTTCTTGGCCTTGATGCTGTTGGAAAGTGGTGTAGCAATAGGACCAGGATTGGTAGGACCTGATGCCAGATCTTGAAAGAGAGATGCCGAGCCAAAGGCATTGTTGTCGGCGATCGAGGCTGTGAGAGATTGAGGATTCTGCTGGCCTTGTTGAGAGCCTCCGAAGATCGAGCTACCGAAGATCGAGTTCTGGGGCTGCTGCTGTTGCTGCTGCTGCTGGTTATTATTGTTGTTGAGACCGCCAAACAAGCCACCTTGTTGTTGCTGGGTACCCGAATTGCCAAAGAGACCTCCGTTAGTCTGCTGTTGTGGTTGAGCCCCAAACAAAGATGGCTTTTGTTGTGTGTTGTTGTTTAAACCACCGAAGAGGCCGCCAGTATTCTGCTGCTGTTGATTCTGGTTCTGATTTCCGAATCCAGAAAAGAGACCTCCGCCGCCAGTATTGTTCTGTGGATTAGTGGCCCCAAACAAGCCGGTACTTGTGGTAGCTGGCTTGTTTCCGAAGAGACCTCCAGCGTTTTGGGTGTTGGCAGCACCACCGAAGGGATTGGTGTTGGTCGTGGTAGTGCTGCCAAATAGACCACCAGTGCCAGTGGCTGCAGGAGTGTTACCAAAGAGCCCACCTGCTGGCTTGGACTGTGTATTGCCAAAAAGTCCCCCAGTTGTTCCGGTCTGTTGTTGAGTGGTCGAGCCAAAGCCTCCAAAGGGATTGCTCGCAGCTGGCTGTTGTGCTCCAAAGCCACTGGCAGGTTGATTTGCGGTGTTGTTGTTGCCGAATAGACCTCCAGATCCACTTCCAAAGCCTCCCGTCGTTGTAGGGGCTCCGAATCCTGTGCCTGTAGCAGGTGCTGGCTGCGTGGTCCCGAAACTGAAGGCAGGCTTGTTCGCGGTATTATTATTGTTTCCAAAAAGCGACCCACCAGTGTTGTTGCTTGTTCCTGCACCGAAGCCGCCAGTCGTTCCGGTACCACCAAAGCCGGGGGTGGTTCCTGTATTTCCGAACAGACCACCCGATGGTTGCGTTGAAGGTTGACCTCCAAACAAACCTCCGGTCGCGGGTTTCGCACCAAAGATACTTCCTCCAGTCGTGGTCGATCCGGCGCCAAAACCAGTAGAGGCTGGCTGGGTGGCACCGAAGGGTGTGCTTGTTGTTCCTCCACCGCCGCCGAACAAACTTGTGCCTGTACTGGTACCGCTATTCCCAAATCCTCCAGTAGTATTTGTGGCCGTATTGCCGAATCCTCCACCGAAATTACTTTGGCCAAAAGCTCCAGGCTGACTGCTGCCGTTGCCAAATCTACGACCTTGATTGTAGTCCGTCAGTCTCAGTTCTTCAGGAGAGAACTTCTGATATGGTTGCTGGAAACAGATGCTTTGGAAAGCATTCTGTTGATTTGAAGTGCTATTCGGCTCCTTTTCCACGAAAGCTGAGAATGGAACATTGCCAGTGCCTGGAGATTCGCCCACACCTGTACTGGTCAGAGCGGTAGAAGCTGGTGCGCCAAATGCTCCTGTACCTGTGGCTCCAAAAGGAGAAGTCGTAGTAGATGTACCACCAAATGGATTGGTAGTCGCTGATCCTCCGAAAGCAGGTTTGTTCTGGCTACCAAACAGTCCACCTGTGCCAGTTGCGCCCCCACCAAAAGGAGATGATGTTGTTCCCGTCGAAGACCCAAAACCGCTACCTCCGAACCCTGATGCACCTGCCGTGGTTGTTCCACCTCCAAATAGACTTCCGCCACTTGTCGCAGCGGCACCAAATGCTGGCTTTGCAGCTCCGAAAGCATTGTTCGTTGTGTTGCTGCCAAAAGCACCTGTATTTTGCAATGTTAGCTGTTGTTTTGACCGGTTGCGTCTTGCATCAAGTTCCCCAGAAGATATTGGTCGCGCTGGTGTACCCCGTTGACCATCCATGTCTAGTCACTCGAGGATCCACTGAAAAGGGCGGGAAAGGAGAAGGAGAAATTTGGAAGCCATGCTGCTTTATCGATATGAAGGCCTGAGAAAGCGATGCGATATCGAGGCCGTAGAAAGTCCCAGAGCAAGAGAGCATTGTCGACATACCTCCAGAGCCTCCGAAGCCAGTAGATCCACCACCGAAGAGACCACCACTTGTTGTATTCGTGCTGCCGAAGCCGCCAGTATTTGCTGTAGAGCCAAATCCTGTTCCTGTGACGAGCAGACAGATTCGAGTAAGTGATTGGTTCGGGCTGATCTCCAAGGTCTCCCAGGGTAGGACATCGCATGGAGGGATAGGTTCGAGTCATGGAAGAGGATTGGACATACCTGTATTCGTAGTTGTGTTCGCTCCAAAGCCACCGAAGCCTGTGTTCTGTTGCTGATTATTGTTCTGGCCGAAGCCGCCGAATCCACCGCCGAAGGACATGGCGAAGGCCGGTCGGCTGGGCGAGATCGCAGTCTTGGATCGCTGCTAAGATCTTAGATTGCGAGACGTTGATGTGAAAGGTTCAAAGATGACGCGGGACGCGATACGGAAAAGGAGACCGATCGCGCTCAAAGTCGACGAGCTGGCGCAAACATTAGAATTAATGAAAGAGTGACGAGAAGCATCAGCGTCTGGAGGGTGGATGGATTGGAGAAGAAGAGAAAGGCCGTTAGCGACCAGAAGATTTATGGTGGAAGGCGCGTTGTGAGGAAGCTCACGGTTGCTTTCTCAAGGTCACTCCCGGGCTTAGCGGCAAATTTAGCTTTGGCGAATCAGGGCTCGCCAAAGTAGTGAATGACTAATACGCCAGGCCCACTGCTGCCTGGGTGCATTTGACCGCACTACCAATTTTCAGAGGCCGTGACTGGAGTGGAGGAGAGAGAACTGCAATCCAGACCCGACTTTTACACTTCTTTCGCGCCACTGAAGAAGAACAAGTTGCTGCCTGAGGGATTTGGTTGGTTATGATTGAATCTTCTCTGTGTACCTGTGTAAGGCTCTCTCAATTATGACTCTTTTACGAGTGCTGCGGAAGCCCTCCAGCCGAAGACCGCTGAAATGGCAGTAGGAGTGGTGTCAAGTATCGATTGGCTTACAAATCTTAGAGGACCTGGAGGAGGGATTTCTTCGAACACATGAGCCCGGAAGTTTCTTACCACTGGACATGTATAGTGAGTGGTTGGGTCTCCTCTTTGCTTTCGAATTGCTCCACCATGACGTGAACTCCCCAATAAATAATAGCAAGATATTTGAATGACTCGAAGGCATGCATTTCCTAGTACCATGTCTGTAGGATCGCGTCAAAGTCAAGCATCCTGGAAGCCCCTGTGAGACCTGCTCCAACATTTTATTCGCTAACGGCCATCAATCACGGTCGGCGCGAAAAATCGCGTCCCCATCCCTCGACCCGCATGCATCACCATACTTGCGCAAAGCCACAGCCACAGTACTGTAAACATCGCATACACATTCAAGCAACAATAATCACGGCTCTGTTTCCCTGGACTAGCAATTACGCAATCGCGATTCTTCCACAATCAAGAAACAACTACATAAATCAATGGCATCAACGACACAACCGCACCCCTCCTTCCCCACCCGTCCTTACTCCAGCACACTGCATGGCAAACTCCCCGAACGCAACGCACCCAATGCCTTTTCCGCATCTGCACACCCATCGGGGCGAGAGAACGCACTGCAGCGACAAGAGCGCGAGCGAGCGCAGCGAGAAGCAGCGCAAGGCGCAGGACCATCAGCACCCATAAACAACATCACAGACGAGCAACGAGAAGAGATAAACGAAGCCGTAGGCGTCCTTCCTCTGTTTCCCTTTCTTCTTATAACCCAAAGGCATTACTAACGGGAAGATCAGTTCGGCCTCTTCGACCTAGATAAAGACCAGCGAATCGACTACCACGAATTCAAAGTCGCTCTGAAAGCGCTAGGCTTCGACCTCCCAAAACCACAGATCTTGGACTTCCTAAACATCCACGGCATTCCTTCTCTGAACACTGAACTGGCAGGTCCCCCTCCTGCAAACACTAGACAACCTCTTACACAGCAACAGCAAAAAGACCAGTTACCGCCGGGACGACTCACACTCACACTGCAGTCATTTCAGACCATCGCTGCGAAGCTGATAAGCGAACGGGATCCTAGGGATGAAATTCTTAGGGCGTTTGCGCTGTTCGATACGGAGGATAAGGGGATCATAAGTCTAGAGGACTTAAGACGGGTAGCGAGGGAACTTGGGGAGGGACTAGAAGAGGAAGAGTTGATTGCTATGATTGATGAATTTGATTTGGAGGGCAAAGGAGGAGTGGGGAGGGAAGAGTTTGTGAACATCTGTATGGGATGACAGGCTTTACGTCACGATTTTCGATGAGACGAAAGAAGTCCCACTGAATCTGGGAGTAATTTCTGTTTAAGTATAGTGCTTTTGGGTCACGGGAGCGATGGAGTCAAGGCGCCTAGGAACGGGAGCATTGTGTGTAGGGAATTGGTCTGTCAATTATAGCACACTTCTGTGCTCAAGATCATCGATCCGTGTGCCATGCGCGTGTGAATTGTTCACCTCAAATCTAACTGAAGGACAATGAAAGAACCCCGAGCCCCGATATCCAGCAATGACTTGTCATGCCAGTTTGACCGCTTCCGCCAGAAAAAGTATGTTATTTGCACGCCTGCTTACGAAAGACAAATATGCAAATCCAAAGCTGTCACGATGAACGATGAACGAAGGTGTATCTCCTGGATCGCTCCCCCATGTGCGTCTCCGCTCCTAAAATTGTATCAAATCCTGACCGCCTGACCCTTGTTGTGGCCTTTGCCCAAAAGGATTGCTAGATTGAGCACCATAACCACCACCAAATCCATTTGACATGCCTGCGGGGCCTGTTGCCGCTGGAACTTGTCGACCAGCACCGAAGGCACCAGATGAGTTGTTGTATGATGTCTGGGGCATGCCTGTAAACTGGTTCTGTAAGAATGGGTTGGTGCCGGTCTGTTGCTCTGTGAGCCGTCCCAGACCTGCTCCTGCACTGTTGACAAACGTTCCAGGGGCGGTGTGTTGGGCCGGAATACGAAGATTACCAGTGTTGCCGAAGGTATCCATACCCTCACCTGACGAAAGGAGAGCGTTGAGCCTGGCAGTATGGGGATCTTGTTCTTTAGGTGGAGGAGTGAAGGAAGTGATAGGATTGTAGGAAGGAGTATTATTGAAAGTTGCTGTCTTCTGTTCTTGGAGTGTGGCCAGGGTTGGCTTAGATTGAACAGCTGAGCTTGTCTGAGGACGGCCAAATGATTGTGCGAATGGGTTATTTGAGCCAGTTGGTGATGGTTTGATAGCTTGCGCTTGTTGATTATTGGTCGCCCAAGGGTTGTTCGTGTTGGCTGGGATCAATGGCTCAGGTTGCGGTTGTGGCGAGAACGCATTCTGTTGAACATAAGGATTGAACCCTGTTTGCTGTGGTGGTTGCGGCTGCAGCTGTTGTTGGGCATAGGGGTCGAACCCATTTTGGGTCTGGAAGCCGTTGGAAAATCCGTTCTGATAGCCTGTGGGCTGGTTCTGGAAGCCTGTATACATGTTCCCCATGTAGCCCGTCGGTTGCTGCTGCTGCATGTTTTGGTCAATGGGGTTGCCGGCCCAGTCCACTTGTGGTTGTTGTTGGTATCCTTGGTTGAAGCCGCCAGTAGGTTGCATAGTCTGAACGGGGTCGTCATCGAACAGAGAGTGAGCATTCTGCTCTTCTAATTCTCTTCTTCGAAGTTCTTCCTCTTCCTTGCTCAGCTTGATGGCCTTTGCAAGGTCATCATCATCCGGCTCTCCATTCCGACTTTGACGCTTCTTTCGATCCTCTTCCTCCTGGTACTTGCTAGCCTCGATCGCCAATTTGTACTCAGCATCTTCTTCGTCGGCACGCTGCGCACGATGAGGCCTCGTGTTCCGACGTTGAGGTTGTTCGTGAGTTGGACCGAATTCTTCTATGCCAGTGACTCTTGATTTCCAGGTCTTCCGATCGCTGCGTTCTGCTCGCAGTCTCTCCTCATCTAGAATCAGTGCAGTTAATTCCTTCGCAGAAACCCGAACTGATAGCACTATTAGCCAAGGTCGTTTTAGGCGCTGATCCAACTCTTCTTACCGTTCTGCCCAACATCCCGATCATTCTCGTCAATGTACTGAAATTCTCTCAATGTTTTGATGATGAAGAAATTCTTATGCGCCCATGTCACAACCAGTTCCGAGCCCTCGTGAAGACAGTAGTCCAGGACCTTAAGCGCTTTCAATACATGTCTCCAGTTCTTCCCCTTATCGTTCAGTCGCTTGTCCAACATGTCCATGATCTCATAGAACTCGTTCGACCTGTAGGCGATATGTTAGATTTATTCTGTGGATGGAAGATCCTGCGTACGAATTAAAGGTCATCTGAGCGATTTCGCTCATCTCTGTCCCAGTAGGTCCCCATGGATCATTGCTGGTCGCTATCAGACGTTAGAAAGATCTCGTCCATCGCTAAACATCAACCCTACCGTTCCGAACCTTGACCTGAACACTAGAGTATCCTTTCGTGACATTTTTAACGCTTCTAATGACCTTAGACATGGCTGCGAAGCAAGGCTCGACCGGCGACTATGGTATGGTTGGCAGTGAAAGGAGGAGGCCAAAGTGGACGTCTTGGTAGTTTACCAAACTTCCCTGCGACTTTGAATCGTTCCCGGCGTGAAGTTCGCGACTCCTAAAACTGCAGAGTTGGGTGGAAATGCGGTGGCAGGAGGCGTTGTCTAGCCTCAGATTGCAAAGAGATGAACCGGCGGCGCCGCAGTCGCTAGGTCGAGAGAAAGGAGGAGAAGTCGAATGGAGAATTAGAGGCAAGATCGTCGTAGGAAAAAGAGTGTTTCAATGATGGCTGTTGGCTTCAGCATAACATCTCTTCGATATGAATTATGCGACAGGACAGAGGATGCGTCGGACCGGGACGACAGCTCGAGTGGCCAAAGTCTGGGTGGATGACGCCGCCTGCAGCCCAGAATAGCCACGGGTCACGTGAACGACTTTGATATTAGAAAGAACACGGCGTCTAAAGTTTCTTACAAGCACTTGATCGCTGCTGCAAAGTCAGTATTGGTGAGTAGAGGGGGTTTCCATTCGTTTTTAAATGTGTTCTTCAGGTAATGGATATCTGGTACTATCTATGAATCAGTGTCTCCATGATGGTGACTTATGATTCTGTCAGGGCCAAGCCCAAACGAACCGGACCCAAGTTTGGGTGCTCCGGAGTGCAGTATTGAATAGTACCGAATTCTAGGAGGACTGTGTTGTCTCTCATCGTCTTCCTTAACCCTACTTATACAGCTTGGGTAATGTTCTTCGCGAGTGTTCCTCGGGATGCCTTTTCCTCACCCATGACCAGATATCTCCTCATGAGGTACAATTTCCACTGGGCTGGTCAAGCGGATCTTTGGTCGATAATCCAGTCCAGCTGCTCTAAGCATAGCAAATCTGACTTCATCAATGCCCATTCTCTTTCCCTCGATCCACTTTTCCGAACTACAAGCAATGACTTCCCCTACTGCTCCTCCATCATCCTCTGAATTTGGTTGGACCGCTTCTTTTACGCTTTCCATAGTTCTTCTCAACCCTGAAAGTCTTGCCTCCAATGCTTCGGGACTTGGATTCCTACTTCCTGGGAACACAATTTTGTCTGCCTTGGACAGAATGACTTGATACGGTATTCCGATATCTTTAATCATTGCAAGAAGTTGCTGATCACTCTTCTTGACGCCATGCTCTGCATCAACGAGCAAGAACGTCCCTTTCAACTCTTTCCTCTTTTCCAGGTATTTCATAATCTGTGTTCCCCATTCTGCTCTTCCACCTTTCCCATATCCGGGCATATCCAATACCACTAGTCTATTCTTTCCGTTGTCCTCGGAACCGCCAACCGCAAAGGCGTTCATGAGTCTTGTTCGACCAGGTTTTGAGCTTGTATGCGCTATGTTTTTACATAGAAGAGCGTTCAAGAGTGATGATTTTCCCGCATTAGATCGACCGAGGAAGCAGACCTCAGGGCTGTCGCCAAAGTCCATGGTCTTAAACTTCTCAGCAGACCACAAAAATGTTGGAGGCTGCAGCTTAAAGAACTTTGAGGCATGAGTTAGCTGAGCTGTAGTCGGTGGTAGTGTGTCCCAATGGTATGATAGCGCGGAGGTTGGAAATGCTCGAACTGTGGGCGGTTTCGAAGGCTGTTGTTGAAGTCGATTAGAGGCGGCATGGCTGGCAAGGAATCGATAGCTGAATGTTGACAGCCCAACCCGAGTATGCTGTATTCGAAGACATGGCTGCAGCTTCGAAGACATTGAGCGGATTATGCCCAGTACATAATGCTCTTAGGGGCTGTCGTGTTCGATGGGAGGTCGAAATTTTGGGCGAGGCTGAGAATGTACCTACCAAATGTCGGACATTGGAAATGCCGATGCAGATCATCAAAGAATCGCGTCCAGTTTTCATGCTTCATTACATCAACATTTCCACATCAGCTATCACTGTCCCTTCTCCAACTATACAATGGCTACGCCCACGAAGCTTCGTTCCCTCTACCGGGCATTTCTACGCGAATTACCCTCTCGTCCACTGTCGGAGAAGTCTCGATCGCCTCTGCAAGCTCGCATCCGAAGCACGATTGCTTCCGAGTCCAAAACTCCAATCGAACAAGCCGAGCAGTTTCTTCAGTATGTCAAGGCACAAAGAATGTATGCAACATTGCTAGAAAGATACAATCCGGGCATGGGCATGGACGAAGAGGAACGAGTACGCCTGACCGCCAGGAGAGTCGGAATGGATCTCCCGGAAGAATTTTCATACGCTGGGTCAGGAGAAAGCTCGGGAAGTGAGAAGTAAGGCAGAGTGAACTGTATACGGATTGAGAGGAGAACGCGGCACAATGGTGTGCACCATGAGTCCACTGTGCGAAGTCTGAGTGAGGCTCCTGGTCTTACGGATCCCGATGGCATGTGTCTGAGTATTTGGAACCGGATTGCGCGGTATGATGTCTCCCGTCAGCATGTGGTCAGTTGAGATTCCTTCCGACTCGAGCAATTGGAGATGTTGCTCGATTTATCGTCCATTACGAAATCCGCAAGCTGTATGATAGCAGGGAGGAGTTTGACGGCTCAGGAGTTTGCAGGACCAAATTGAAAGCTATTCTCGGATTTTTGCAGCGCCGCCGCCTCATTCTCACAAAGACTCACCTAGCCTATCTGCTTTGGAGTGAAGAGTCTTTGATTATTATGGAGTTCCGTGTTTGGAATTTGAGCTTGAGCTTGAGCTTGAGCTTATCCTGCCTGCAGCTGCTGTGCCTCAGTAGAGCAGGTGGCTTTACAGAAGGCTGAAAGAATTTCCGAACGGCAAGCCGTCTCGGTCTATCCGCTATTCTGGGAATCCATGGGTGGGGAAAGGGGTGACAATACCATGTTCTATTTTTGTTTGGCTCGCCGCTCGCCAACGGCCGTCACGCAGTGTGATTCACATTCGGCGTTCGTGACTTGGTAGCCTCGAAACTGGCGCAACACTTTACAACTTCATGCTGTGAAAACTACAGTATACGGTACAGGGCCGATCCACGCAACCTCTAGGCAGGGCTAGCTGGCAGCTGCCACGACATTGTTTGGAATGCCGAAAGGCTTGCTGCATGGCGATATTGAATCTCGGGTACCTCAGCGCCGCTTCGTGGCCTGGCGTGCGGGCGGTGGGGCCAGCGTCTCTGCGTCTAACGCTTGCACATCGTCTCGTCCCCATTTAGACAGACCTCACTGGCTTGTCATCTTGCACATGCACACCGCAGGACGGGCACAGGAAGGGGACATCCACGGGGCATCTTATCACACTGCTCACTATCGGTGGAAAAGCTTAAATCGCGGTGCTGCGCGAGTGGTGCAAGCGACCGCCCAACGTGCCAGTCGTGCATGGCGAGGCTTCTCCCAGCGCTTATTTTGGGAGCATCTTAACCGCACACGGCGCGCCATTGGCCAGTGCCGGGGCGCACACCAGGGCCGGCCTGCACATCACAGCAGCACGCTCCAATGGCTGGCTCCCCCAAATTTAGACCCTGGCCCGTCTGCGGGTGGGGATGCAGCCCGCGATGCAGCACTTTCTTCCACGTTAGTAAATCTTGCACGCATGGACATGGGCATGGGGGGAAGTGAGGCCATAAGGGAGGCCGGACCCCTCCACGCTTTACACTTTTCGAGATCTCTGCACGACGAGCCTCAACTTCTTCCTTACTCTCTGGCTCCAGATGAGTTCGGGACGAAGCCGGCGCCGCAGGACGCAGCCCAGAGCTCTTCGTTGGGCTTGAGCCGTCGCATCCCCGCAAAAGGCGATACGCCAGATAGGCTTTTGTGGCTATTTTAAGACGTGGCCATGTCTGCCCTGAGAGACGCAGCTCGTCGTCGACTGGAGCTCAACCCTCTCACGACTTCCCTCGGCATCGCCCCGCAGGTGCACCAGACACCCAACTCGGCCGTCTCCTCGAATTCGCTGAGTGCGCCGTTTGGGTACAATCCCTCGACCTACACCCCAGTTAGCGCGGCGAGACCCTACAATCCTCAGCAATGGCTGAACTCGCCGAGTGTTGCTTCAGATGCTGGAACTCATCATTCCATAGGGAGGGTTCAAGATACAGAAGGTATTTTGAACTATCCCCTCTGTACATACTCATATTCATTACACATGATTTTTCTGGGTTGTCAAAATGTGAAGGAGCTAATGTGCTTCTAGTCGTGACACCTGCCCCACCTCCATACTCTCCACCACGAAGTCAACGGGTGTCAATGAACGCTAACGACGAACTCCTAACATCACCTGCTGCTCGAGGTTCCCCTGCCAACCTGTACAGAGCATCCCCCGAGCCTGTTTCAAACCCCACCTTTCCCCCTCCACCTCCCTCACGGACACGTGCAGGCTCAAATGATAGACCACCAGCTATATTCAACATCTCTACCTTCAGTAGAAGGACAGGACATGAACCTCCTCGACTATCCCCCGAGGCAACGAGGGAGAATGCTCCGGCTGTACGGCGACCAGTACCGATATCTATTGAAGCACCGTCCTCGTCGGAGGAAGACCAGCCATCCAATACAGAATCTCGTCCGCCAGCCTCACGCAGAGCTGCATCCGCTGGGGCAATCAGTACGCCCTCATCGTCACGGTCGCGCGGATCTTCAACATCGCGGTGGGAGCCAGGGATGCCACTACCTCCGCCTCCGCCTGGTCCTCCCCCACAATCAAGATCCCAGAGCATGACTCGGACGAACGATCATTTAGTATCACCACCCACCCGAAGACCTCCTCATCTACTTTCAAACTTAGGCCCTATTCCTCCAACTCCTGCTGGTTGGGTGGACGGCCACGAGGATATATCAATTCGAGGAAGGTCACCTAACAAAGGTCTTCACATCGATACAGCTAGTGCTTCTTCGAGCACCGTTGCTAATGACTTATCCAACTCTGGGTCAAGCTCTTCGGGTTTGGCGAGAACCCATGCGGTTCGAGGTGAACCGAAGAGCATTCGGGAACGAAGGACGGAAAGCAAGACGAGGAAGAGTGCGGCTGCCCCTGAAGAGCCGTCGAATAACCCATGGGCGGAGGCTATCACCCCTTCTGATATTGTTGTCCCTCCTACTGTACTCGGCCGACGACCAACTATCACAAGGTCAACACCAAGAAGTGCAAGGTTCAATCATGTTGAAACTCCTCAGTCTGGAGATCTCTCTGAGCATCCAACACCCATGCAAGCAAGAACAGACTCTGGCTCACGCGGCTCTACCCCTCGTCCACCACATTCATCGAATAGGCCTGAAGCTCCAACACCCCCATTCTCGCCAGCACAACTAAAGGCTGCACTCAGTGATAACTCCCCCGCAATACCTCCTAAAGCTTTGCCAACTCCCCCTCAGAGCCGAATGTCTCTCAGCTCTCCTGGCCGTCCTTCCCCCAGCCAATTATACATACCCAACACCGAATCAGTAGCGGTGCCTCCACCACTGGTCCCGTCCAGACCTGGATCACGACAATCCAGCACAAGCCAGATCTCTCAGGTCTCTCCGTCAGAGCAGTTTGCTCGTGCTGCTATTGAACGGCATCAAGCCTTCGCCCACAAGGAAGCTGCTGCCAAAACTGACAGTGAACGAGTCCGCATATTTGCTGAATTTATCGTCACCGAATCCCGCCTACGGAGAGACAAATATGCTAGTGCGATTGATGCAATGGGATCCGAGATTTTGGACCTGACTCGTGACCTCTTTCGACCTTACAACCAGTCTCGCAGGGAATCAAGTGTATCACGCTCGAGTGGGTGGACTCCCGACTCATCAGTTGGACCTAAATCTCCTGGAATACCTGGACAGAGATCGCACCGAGGGTCCTTAACAGCAGCATTACATGAGAATCCTCAATTCCCTAAAATCGAGCGGTCTTCTAGTTCTGGCCCAGCATCGCCGGCACTGGCACGGCCTGATTCTACTTGGTGGTCTGGCTACATGCCCTCACTGTCACCGATCCCAAGCATGAGTGTGAGTGAAGCACTTGATGGGTCGGATTCAAGAGGCAGGCCGTCAAGTAGATGGTGGGAGGTTAGCCAGGAAGGGCGTTCGGAAGGTGCTGGTTCGCAGAGATTGGAACGATCAAAGCGAGAATCCAAGTACATGGGCATGCCACGAGAATTGCGAGAAGCATTGCAATACGAGAATGGGGACCCACAGACTAATGGAAATATGGCAAGCCCCGATGCAGCCGGACCAAGCCAGAAGCAAGTTTATGGACCCAACGAATACCCGCCAGAAAAAGTTGGGCTACATGAACAAGATTTATCGTCTCCAGCACTACAGCAAACTCCTTCAAAGCCTCAAACTCCGTACTCTGCGACGCCCATTACTCCAAATCCAAATCATCTGGATGTGTCCCGCCTTGTTACACTTCCACCGCCTTATCCTCGTCATCACCCGGCCGTCAATAACAACCATCCTGACCTTACCTCTATCCGCACCATCGTCCGAGTTCTTTCTGACTTCACTGAAGTCGAAGCTACTAAATCTCGCTTCCGAAAAACGAGTCAGCAAATCCAGGAAGATCTAGCCACTGAGGCCTCCAAACGCCGCAACTCTCTACGCCTGAATATCCAGCGAGAAATCGAGTCGGGGAACATGTCCTTCGCAGATGCTGCAAAAATTGAGGCTACGGCTGTAACTGCGGCTCAAGAGAAGGAGAAGGAGGCATGCAAAGTCGATTTCGAGCTGTTTCAAAAAGAGGTCGTCATTCCGCTCAATGATCTACTCATGGACCGTGTGGCCCGTTCGACAGAACTCTTCACCACGCTGCGGAGTCAGCTGTTCGTTGATGCACAAGAGCAAAGCCCAAACCTGACACAAGAAGAAGGCGATGAGCAACCCGAACTCCTCGAAAAACTGACGCTGCTCAAATGGATATTCGAGGCTCGCGAACAACTTCATAGAGAGCTTTTCGATCTGCTGTCTGACAGAAACAATCGATACCGAGATATGGTCATCACACCTTACCGCCTCGCCAAAAATGAAGAGAAGATTCGCAACGCGGAAACATTTTTCACGGAAGACGCATCGAAGCGGAAGCTCGCCTTCGAGCAAGAGGTGCTTAAACGCACGGAAGAGTTTATGGACATCATCGAAGAAAACGTCAAGCGCGGCGTCGAAGTCCAGCTCTCTGCATTCTGGGACATTGCTCCTTCGCTCTCACGCATCACGGAGAAGATCCCGAAAGATCTGACGAACTTTCATATCCAGATTCCCGTGTCTGAGTACGAGGAGAATCCGAGTTACCATGTTTTCCCAATGCAGTATTTGTACAGTTTACTAGAGCATTGCGAGAAGAGTACATATCAGTTTATTGAGAGTCAGACGAATCTGCTATGTTTGCTGCATGAGGTGAAGAGCGGAGTCACGTTGGCGAATTGCAGATTAATGAGAACGCAACGAATTGCGCAGGGGGAAGACGAGAAGGAGGTAGACAGGGAGTTGAAGGAAGTGGAGAACGACGAGGAAGTTAGACTTACAGACGATTTGAAGGAGCGGGTTAGATGCGTGGAAGAGCAGTGGAGCTCCTCGCTCGGCAACGAGCTGAAGGGCCTCCGAGACAGACTCATGGGCTTCTTGATGGAGCAAGGAGGCTGGGACGAGGACCAGTGAACGACGAACCAAGGAATTCTCTTTCTCTGTATTTAAATTGATACCAATTCGGAGAAGTGAAGGGTTCCAGGTAGTGTTGGATATGGATACCCATTGAACGTTTCGCCTCATACTGATTGAGAAATATAATTACCATGAACAAGTCGCTTACTTTGTCTCACATCTTCTTGAATCAAGGAACCGGCACTTGACTGATGAAGGGATGGATCAATACTTCGATTTCAATTATTTCACCCCAAATGCAAGGCACGCATTTCTATATATCAGCACATCCCATTCCGTAGGAACCGCATCCTCAAATTCCTCCGTTTATTTACAGTCTCTCCGCCGCATCTTCCTGGCTCCTTCCCGCATCACTGCATATCCGCATCCGAATCGCTGGGTCTCCTTCGCTCGCTCGTCAGCGAACCCTCCCTTGCATCAAACCAGCTTATCGAACTCCAACTAAGGTACGGTATTGCTCGAAATATCGAGTGTAACTTAGCCCCAGCCCCTTCGCCTCGCGATATATTGCGGCAACCGAGATTATCCGCGCGAGCGAATCACGCGCGCGATCACCGGCATTACAAAGGGATTTGTGAGCTGAGTTAAAGTGCTGTTTAGCTGATCCGATCTGCATGGGAGGAGTTGGCATCGAAATAGGCCCGGTGGTGATGTTTGACGGAGCGATTGGGTCCAGCGTGCAGTTTAGGTACAGTGTTCTATTTACATAGATCGCGGGAGGATTTAGATTGCTGGTGTATAGCTGCGACTTAATGGGGAGAGGAAGGAGAAGCTTGATTTGGCTCGGGGATATGGAAGTAGTGTCTACCTGCCTATATCAGACTTGCGAAGCTGAGTTCTAGATTGATTTGGTGGGGAAGCAGGTCACAAGGAGGAGAGCCGGTTTCCGAGTGTGTGGGGAAGGCGACAGGACCTGCCTGAGTGGGAGTGCCGTGCCGGAATATCTTAGATGCGTTGTATAGGTGCATTGTAGAGGATTGGAGGATGGGGTATGAGTGAAGAGAAGCGTAGCATTGGAGAACGTCCGGATGCAAAGGATCTGTCGACTACGTAGGCTGCGAAGAGTCGGAAATAACTGAGATTTCTCTATTGTTGGTACCGGATCCTGAGTGGGTGCGTGATGATGGCGATAAGATTTGGAACAGCATTCTGTAAGGCTGATGGACCTGCGAGGCCTTCCTGGAGTCGCAGTCAAGCTATGGAAGGACGACTTTCCGAACAAGCCTACATCAACAAAAACAAATCAAGTCTTTCGCATTACAGGATGCAGACTGTGCCTCCAGCTGTAGCACATCTTCAAATGAGAAATGAGAAGACGTTGCACGGAGAGATATTAATAAGTGATCCGTTGGAAAATCTCATGCACATCATTGGAGGCGATCCAATTATAGAAATAGCAACCCGCGAGCGCTTGCTCGAACGGCGAGCGCCCAGGTTTCCAGACGCGCTCGCGACAGCCGCCGAAGGAAGGTAACCGCCATTCTTCTGGGCGTTTCGCTCGCAATGCCTTGAAGATAGGTACGTACCATCTGGAGGGCATGCTAGAGCGTTGTTGTTGTCGTTTGAAGGACTTCAGCGGAACATGGAGCACGTTCGGGCAGCCGCGAGCGTCTTGATGATACAAGCGCTGCTGGGCCGGCCTCGGCCGGAGCGACCGCTGCGCAGCCCTAGACAGCAGCCACTGGCTCCTCTGGTTCTCTGGTGCTGATGAAGTGAAAATGTCGAGCACAGCCACAGCTTGCAAGCTCAATGCCTTTTGCCGATGGCTCCAAACCTCGAGGAGATTGGGGATGTTCCATGGAGCTGATTTGAAATGCCATGTCGGCGAATGAGAGAGTATGTATCGCATGTACCTCCAACGGTCAAATGGTTTTGGAAGGTGGATCAGCCGCATGTCTCGAGGTCTTTCAGCGACGTTGGGATGCACGATGTTGAGTGGCTCTGGAGGGGGCAGCGAAGATTGAGGAGGGGCCACTCTAAAATGGCGGGCTCTGCGGGCTCGTCGGCTTGTTTCAAACGCAGACGGCGACAGCACCAATGACAGCCCCTCCACCGTCCCTGACGATCACTTGCCCCGTCCTTTTCCTCTCTCAGCCACCCGTCCTTAGTCATCCCAGGACTGGACCACCAGGACTGGACCACCAGGACTTTGCGTCGTCGAGGCCGAGGACCACAACCCGGACGAGCTCAACCAACACCGTCCAGATCTTCAGCTGCAGTCGTAAGGAGAAGGACAAAGGAAAAGGGGGAAATAAGGTCCGCTACCGAGATCGCCGGCCTGGCCACCGGTTCGCGGCTGGCAGATGCATGAAATCTGAAATCTTGACAAATGCCAATCATGCTGCGCCATCAGCTCCAGCAGCATGGCGAAGTTTAGACTTTTCAAGATTTTGCAAGATTTGCACGATTTGCTTTGCTGGTGTGGGCTGCAAAGCCTCTCCGGCGTCGTAATATCAGGTGGCCAAACGCTCCCAGCCATCTCGGCAAACGCATGATGCGCAACTTGTCGACGCATGGCATGGCCAGGAGGCGGGCATCGGTCATCAACACCTTCAATCATGTGTCGCCATTCCAGTGACTGACCCTGGCGTCGTGCAAGGAACATCACGATGCGTGATCGCTGGCAGAGGGGATGACCGTGGAGAGCCATCATTCACCGCCATCGACTTACTCGCAATTCGCAGCTACTGCCAAAAGAACAACTCACCCAGCCCGTTGTTGATGCCCAGTGCCCACTCCACACCCTCCTGTTCTACACCGACAGTCATCCATCGTCTATGTGGGAATAATAACTGGCGGTGATATACCAACCTCCTCGCGGGTGCATAAGTGCCTACATTACTGTAGAGTCTTCCGCTCCCCCATTCATCACCACGGAACATTGATTTACCCACTCTATGCTCGACTCTGCACGTCTCTTGGGACATATTGCTCAGGCACGCACATCGCGACGCTTCTGGCCAGACACGAGATAGTGCATGCGATAAGTTCGGTGTTCCTGGTTTCACGATCCTCGCGGCCTTGCATCGCGCAGCTACTATTGGAGCCAGCGGAAGACGCAGATTCGAGCGGAGCAGCTACGGGACGAACGACGGCCACAGGAGCTCGAAGCCAGCAGGAGAAACGACGAAGTGAGGAAACAAGAAACACTCGCCTGCGCCGCAGTCTGCAGACCACCAGGACCCACTACGAAGGAGAAGCAGACGCAGACGCAGAAGCAGACTCCAGGAGGCGAGAGGCGAGAGGCCAGCCAGAAGCCAGAGGTCAGAGGTCAGAGGTACAGCGAGAGACGAAGCACGCATCTCCAGTGCCACGGAGCCAGCAGCAGCAGACAGCAGCAGACAGCAGCAGACAGCGGCAGACAACCGCGCCTCCAGGCAAATCGATCACGCCGTGCTCCCCCTTGCCCCTCCTGCCAGACGATCGTCGCCATCCCCTCGCCCTGCCCCTCGACCCCTGCGCGGCGGGCTGAAACTCACTCCCAGCAGCCCCAGCAATCCTTGGCTGTTTTTGGAACGAGGGGTTCGCCGTCAGCATTCCTTTCCAGCGCCTAGGGGGCCATAGCTCGACTCTATTTGCCAGCCATCCAGCGCCATCCAGCGCCTTCCAACCCCGTCCCTCCAGGGCCAACCATCCCTTCGAGAGGCTGCAAATTCCTTACCGGAGACGAAAATACTCGCTCCTGCCCAGGCAAAGTTAGAGGGTGCGGAGCGTGTGAGAACAATTAAGTGTAGAGTAGTCGCAGTTACTCCTGACCTCCACCAGCCTGTCAATCCGCATCCGGCCCAGACATAGGCCCAACCCCCATACCGGCGCCCTCGTGTACTCGAATACATATATCCAACCCAAGCCCAACCCAAGCCCTCGTTTTGAGAAGGGCAGACCACCGCTACACTAATCTCCTCCGCCCCATCCTCTCCTCTCCTCGCCCATTCCCGATCTCGACTTCGAGCAGGCTGTTGTCAGATCCCGGTGCAGGTTATCACATTCCCCTTCAGGAGTACATTATCTTCGACGCCCTCGAAACGAAACACTCAGACCCGGCAGCTCCTTTTGTACGCGGAATCCCACGAACTGTCAAAACGCCATCTCCCCAAGTCTGTGCGTCCCCACGAAAAGCACCGTGAGCTGCATCACCTCCTATCACTCGACAGGAAGAAGTCTGTACTCGGCCGCATTGGTGATCCTCATCTGATCGAATAATTTCTCATCAGCACATCGCCCGGGCAAATCCTCCAGGCTGTTAGCGAGGCGGCATTGTTAAAAGAATCCTACGTCCCTCTCTCCGCATTTTCGACTAGCAGCACTGCATCGCTTCGGCCGCCCACAGTCGTCAACCTCGCCGCTGCATAATTGTGTGTTTGCTGCGCCAGCAACACCTCGTCAGGCACTTATAATTCAGCACTTAGCCTTTGGCATTTCAAGCTTCCCGCTGGCCGGAAAGCGTCCACGACAATCCTCGTCACTCTTCCGCGATCCCTCCTTGGTTTCGTGTTCCTGAGCTCGCTCGAGTCACTGCCAGCAATTCACACTGCCGGTTGTCTTGATCTGCCGCCCCACCCACCCCTTGCGCCGCCTCCTTTCACAGCCTTTTCCTCAGCCTCGCTTGACAATAGTCAACGCCATAATACCACAACGCCTCTATACAATAGGAAGACGACGACAATACGACACCGAACTTTTGAATTATACGATACCCATTTTTATTTATTTGCTCTTTGCTTGAATCGATCTCTTCCGATCAACAACAAACCTTCCTCCTCCTTGCGCAACCCTACACTCCACCACATACAATCATGTCTCCCTCAAGATCTTTGAACGAGGCTGCTCTCGAGCACTTCATCTACATGCCTGTCAGCTCAGCAATGGTCGCATACCTTGCTCAAAAGGCACAAGAAGTCATTCAGTGCGAACCCACACCCAATCAATCGAGTCGACTTCCTCCTTCACCACCTCAAACACCTCCACACGACTCTTCAGAGCCTCAACCCAACCTCCCCTCACTAGAACGGTTCATCAGCTCCTTGGTACGGAAGTCAAATGTCCAAGTACCGACTTTGATGACCACTTTGGTCTACCTCGAGCGGCTAAAGCAACGGTTACCTCCTGTTGCCAAGGGTTTGAGATGCACCGTTCACAGAATCTTCCTCGCTGCTCTGATTCTCTCCGCAAAGTTCCTCAACGACTCCTCACCAAAGAATAAGCACTGGGCTGAGTACTCGAATGTCCGAGGCTACGAACCATTTGGCTTCTCAAGGACTGAGGTCAACCTTATGGAGAAGCAACTCCTTTTTCTCCTCGATTGGGATCTCAACATCTCCGAAGATGATCTCTATACCCATCTCGACCCCTTCCTCGCACCCATCCGCCAAGAGATCGAGCTAGCAGAGCAGCAAGCACGTGAGGTAGAGGCCCGAAAGCAGGCACAAAAGGAGCAAAGACAATTGTTGGCGGAGGAGACCCGACGAATTCAGTACGAGGCTGCCCAACAATACTGGATGCCGGCCTACCAAGAGAAGCACCTAGCGTACGAAAGCCAGTATCTCGAACCATCAAGACAACGATACGACTCCCCGCCTGCCTCCACAGACGTGCCTGGTCTTGCACGCAGCGGTACTGGCGATACGCTTTCAACTGTCTCCTCTTCAGCATCATCCTACATCTCTTCGATCTCAAGGACTGGTACCCCAGAGTCAAGTATTGGCAGCTACATGGAGGAATTGGAGACCAATTGCAGCCGAGTACCAACGCAATACGTCGACAGCCCCACCCACGTCGTTCGAGATATCGTTCATGTTCAGATCGCTGGTTCAAACAGTGGCAAGCACGGCATGCTACCCTACGAGATTGAGCGGGAGGTCATAGAGGAAAAACCAGCGAAGAAGGCACGCCTGGGTGGCAATCTCTTCTCGCGGTTTTTAGGTGGACAACGAAGTTCGAGCAATTATGTCTAATTACGGAGGAGCACTGCATTTCACGAGTTTCTTTTGTCATTTTTCACATGAAAGAAATGTGATCAAAGATGGCGGCGTCTTTACGGCGTTGGACATAATATCATGTTCATAGATGGACTTCCTGGAAATCATGTCTGCATTTGAGCATTAAGATGGCGTTTGGGGAAGGAGCATAACATAATGGCGGAATCTTCATGATGGCTGGATCTGGGAAGAAACTGGATCGCCTGGTTGGTTCCTTCTTACATAGCGCTGTACCATGACAGAAGAGATAAACTCTTTACCAATATCAAAAAGCCCACCAGATTCTCTGTGCATCTTTGAGTATCTCCCTGTGATCTGGCTTGCAGAAACATCTCTTTCATCGAAAAGGGGTAAAGTAAACATGTGACTTTTATCACGTGAGTATCATGTGACCTATCGTTCCTCTCCAATTGATCATTTGCTTGAACCTGCATTCCTCGTTCTCCGTCCAATCTCCAAATTCCCTCAGATCAACTCAACACCAAACCTTATTTCCGCCCCCGAATTCCGCCATGCATTTAGCCCCCAGAAAAGCCCACCTCCAGAAAGGAGGCGAAGCCCTCGCCTCGCCTCCAGCCTCCCCAGCCCCCTCGCCAGATCTTCAACACCAACAGCCACCAATCGACACCTCTAAACCACAAACTCCGCTCTTCTGCACCTTCTTACTTCCTAATTACTGGATACGAAAAAATTTGAACAATGCGTACTCGGTATGCATCGCACATCCAGAATCCTGGAAATGGGGATACGGTAGGTAAGCACTCCATCGATCCTCCCGCCTCGCATCCAGACCTCTCTCCCAACTCGAGAAGGCTGAGGCTGAGTCGCTCCTATTCGTACCCGTAATCGCGATCACGAGGAGGCCGGGCCGCTGCTGCGGCGAGCTGAGGCCGCGATACGGGGGTTACGGCGCGCTGAGGTGAGCTTGATGCTTAAATCTTAAGGGGAAATGAGAATGCAAAGGGGTTGCGGGGTGGGCTGATGTAGCTGATGCGGCCGAATTGAGACATAAGCTGCGATGCGGTTGCTGCGAAGGGAAAGCGCTGCGAGAGGTTGGGTTACGAGCCTGACGCAAGAGAGGATTTGAGGCTGGGGATGCCGCGTGTTGGAAAGTACAAGAGCCATTAGTAATGCACTTATTCCTGATTAGGTTTTTCTCATTTGCTCTTGTTCTATTCAGAGTCCCTCAAGTGAATGCGGTTCATGGGGCAGAGAAGGTTCGTTGCACATCGCATTTCCGCTATTTATCATTGTCGACAATTGAGGTTGTGTTGTTACGAATTGCAGATTTCGTCAAACCTCCGACTCAATGTTAGGACGAGAATTCTTGATGTTAATTCTGTTGATGTACCAGGAGTCTCTCGAATATTTGATTTGTGAATCTAAGGTGTTCTCAATTTCGGGCGGGCTAGGTAGATTGGCAAGCGTCCTCAACTATGTCAGCAACGTCTGGAATGATTCAATCTTTCCCAATGTGCTCTTACCATTGGGACATTATTTGGAATCATTAGTCCGTGTACTGCCAGTACTAGGACAATTTTTGGTTCCAGAACTAGTCCTCTCTCTCAATATATCAGCAGCATGTCAGCATTAGGCCATTTTCGGGAACTGGAATCAGTCCCTCTCGATATAGCAGCAACATCTGAAACATCCAACTAATGCCCTGCTTCATTTTTCAGTTTGAATATTTCTATTTCTACTGGCTGCTTTCTTCGCACGTACCTCTCTCCCGAATTGTTCCAAGTCATCTTTTGAGCATGTAGATATTTGATCTTTAAATTGTCCAACACTTCGTCCCATAGATCTAAGTTCATTGATACATATCCGTAGCTTATTGGTTGTTCAATATGGACATAGCACATTGACAAGTGGACTTGTTAGCATCAATGTTCATGAGCAGCTCCTCGATCGTTCAATCTGCGCAGGGATATTGACAGCCGACTTCCTTCATGCAGTTCTATGATTATACTGGCAACATTTGGATCAATCTCCAGCTCCATTAAATTCCCCTTGACATCGTCGTCGTCCTTGTACTCCGGATTTACCAGCTCATACATCGAATCATACTCATTATTCGCATTCTATTTCCTATTAGGCTATCCTAATATGAGCTTCTCTCCCAATTATCGCATACAACGTTAAACATCCAGACTTCTCGTCTTCATCTTCTTCATCTTGGATTCCTCAAACTCGTTCCGTACAATTAGATTCAGCTACGTACGCGATGAGAGAGTGCTATGGGCAACGTCAGTTGTTTTCCCCGTGAGTCTCCAAAGGTTTACCAGGCCTTGTTTCGTTGCTAACTGGTGTGTTAAGTATGAATGGCCAAGTGGCTAAGCTTCTAACCATGCGTTTCCGCCTTAACGCAATCATTAAAGCCACTGCTGCCCTGCTAACTTCTGAATGGTGAAAAGAACAATACGGTTCTGACTTGGCTTCCTTTCCATTAGGAGAGCTATCAGATTTGAAGACAGCAGGCTTAGCAAGTGCAATTTGAATGGAGCGCTCGTACGCACTCCAAACTATAACGTTTAAGCTTTCTCCTTGAGTCAACCTGGCTCCTTGCAAATACTTTGCAGTCCACTTCCACCCACGAAAAGGAGAAAGCTTGCATAATCCCAAGAATTCCTGCGAATCTGACAACCACAAAATACCGAGTTCTGAATAGCGTTGCAGACTTGAAGGGAAATATGCAAGCGAAGATGTAGGCATCGAAGTACTTGTCATTCAAGAGCCAGATCATGTTGCATCAAATATCAGAAGATGGAGAGAAACTCCATGTGAAAATTAGCACATCAGAAGACACATAAATACACTGTGTAAGTTTGCAATGTTTTTGTATTGATTCCTAGTCTAATTAAGAGCCTCATCAGCAGAAACCAGAGTGTCCCGACAGACTTTGCAACGAAAGCAGCAAAGTCATGCATGAATCAACCCATTGATTTTCGCCATGAAGCAAGGAAAAAAGACATAGAAAATGAGATGGTGTGCCAGTCCACATGCGAGAGTGAACCCTGCGAAAGCCGATGAAGCTCAGCGCACAAATAGTCTATGAGTACATGATCGAGTGTCCATCCAGTCGATGACAAGTCAATCAAGAAAATGGAAATGCTGTGTAGAGGAAGCTAGCCGCAGCAATAGAAGCCGAAAATCGAAACTTTGTGCCAACCCAGAATCAGAGAAGCGCAAAACTTTTCCGGCGGCCCGTCGCCGCAGCAGATTGACAATACGTGAAATGTGTATGCAGAAGAAGAGTCATTAGTGGGTATTTGGTGTGTGTTGAACAGAGTAGGCAGTTAAGCCTTCTCTTCTGACTTCTCATCCTTCACGTCTCCCTCGCCAGCCTCGCCTTCTCCACCCTTATTGTTCTTGACATACTCGTCATAGACAGTCAAGGCCTCGTCGACTTTTGCTTGAAGAGCAGAGTTGTCCTCGATGCTGGATCATGTTAGTAAAGAGCCTTTCAATCTTATAATCATTGAAACTTACAGGTTGACAAGCTCCTGGTTATCCATCTCCAGAAGCATACCAGTGATCTTTCCGGCTAACTCGGGCTGCATAGCTTGAATTTTGGGGAATAGAGCCTCTCCGAGGAGTTGCTTCTGTTGCTGAGGAGGAACAGCGGCGAGCTGCGTCTGGAGAAGAGTGGCACCGCCAAGTCCCTCTGGACCAGCTTGGGGCATACCAGGTATTGGAATACCACGACCAGCTTGAGGTGGGAATCCTCCGGGGAATTGGTTTGGACGACCACCTTGAGCACCACGTCCAGCAATGCCACCCTGTCTAGCACCTTGTGGGAAGCCAGCCATTGCTTGCTGGCCAACACCTTGGAGGCCAGCCATGTTGGGAGGCATACCTGGCATACCCTGCATCGGTCCACGCGCACCAGGTCCTCCACGACCACCGGCAAGAGCAGCAGCTTGTTGTGCTTGCTGCATGGCAGCCAAGAATTGAGGGTTGCCTTGCTGGCCATATGGAGTTCCAGGAGGGAATTGGCCAGGAATACCGTACATGTTCGGCGGGAGTTGTTGAGGGCCTGGGCCACCTCGTCCGCCTTGTTGTGGAGGGAAGCCACCACCAAATTGACCAGGACGAGCGCCTTGGGCACCTGGAAGGGGAATGCCAGCTTGAGGAGGGAATGGCATACCGCGTCCGCCAGCTTGCGGGATGAATCCAGGCTGCTGGCCAGGAGGATAGAACATCGGAGCTTGCATGTATTGTTGTGGCATACCTGCAGCTGCGGCAGCTTGTTGCATACGGATTTGATTTCGGGCTTGGATGCTTGCCTCCAACTGGCTCTTGCGAACATCCTTGCGTTGGGCGAGGGCAACGTAGAGAGGCTTGCCATTCACCATGCGTTGATTCATGTCAGTGACAGCCTTGGTGGCTTCCTCGGGGTTGTTGAAGCAGACAAAACCGAAACCCTTGCTCTTGCCCAAGGTGCGCTTCTCGGTCTTTGAGGCTGGCTTACTCTCCGAATCTTCCTCTTCGGTCTTTGTCTCACCCTCCTTCACGTTCTCCTTGTTCTTCTCATTTTCTTTCTTCTCCTTTTCCTCGGCCTCGGCAGTCTCCGCAGCAGAATCACGCATGACCTTTGCTGAGGTAATGGAGCCAAAAGGAGCAAAGAGCTCGCGAAGCTTGTCGTCGTCAACATCGTCATCAAGATTCTTCACATAAAGGTTGACACCTTGGTACTTGGATGCCTTCTCAATGCGAGCCGCCTCGTATGACTTCCGGAGCTCCTCCTCACGCTCGTGCTTCTTCTGAGCTCGGCCGACGTAGAGGTCTTGGCCCTTGAAGTCCTTGCCATTGAGTTCATCAACTGCTTTAGCAGCGTGTTCATGGTTGATGAAGTTGACGAATCCAAACCCACGGCTTTTACCAGACTCCTGATCACGAGCAAGGGAGGCAGATGTGACTTCGCCATACTTCTCGAAAAGCTCACGGAACTCCTCATCTGTGACCTCGACTGGGATATTCTTGACGTAGATGTTGGTGAAGTTTGCCTTCATCTCTTCAAACTTGCTCTGGCGATCTTTCTTCGGGATGTGATGGCCAACGAAAACCTTCTTCTCATTCAAGAGCATACCGTTAACGTGCTTGATCGCCTGGCTGGCAGCCTCATCAGTCTCATAATGGACGAAACCGTATCCCTTCGAAGCTCCGGTCTCATCCTGGGCGACCTTGCAACTAAGAATGTTACCAAATGCTGCAAAGGTATCATGGAGGGCCTTGTTGTCGATAGCAGTATCCAAGTTCTTGATGAACACATTTCCCTGGCCAGTCTTGCGAAGGGCAGGGTCACGTTGAGACCACATGATGCGGCATGGGCGTCCCTTGATCAGGGTGTAGTTGAGTTCCTCCAGAGCCTTCTCGCCATCAATAGTGGTGTTGTAGTTGACGTAGGCATATCCAAGCGATCGGCGGGTCACAGCATCACGGCAGACACGGATAGAGGCGACAGAACCGATTTGAGAGAAGAGCTCAAAGAGCATGGCCTCGGTGACGGACGGGTCGAGCTCGCCAACGTAGAGGGAAGCAGAAGCCTGCGGGTGAGGAGCAGCAGAGCTGGGTGTAGGTCCAGCGGTATCAGGATCCTCGGAACCAATGTTGGAGACATCAGTATTGATGGCGGGAGCGCCGTTTGCATCGCCTCCATTCAAGGACGCATTATTGAGGTCAGCAGCAAGCTGGTCGACAGCGGTGGTGGCAGACATCTTGAGTAAATGTAATACTATTGTGAGATTAGTCTTGCTTGAGCCAAAAAAAAATGGCTCACGGTGAGCGCGTGAAGGTAACAGCATTTCGTAGCTGCCCTGACAAAAAGAATTCTTATCGTACCTTATTACGTCGAGATGTCTTTGGTGAGAGGAAGTAGACAACAGTCGGAGTTTGCTTCGAATGGAGCTGTACAAAACAGAAACTGAGACGATGTGCGAAGATCGAGAGAGTGCTGTGGGATGCGGGCTCAAACGGCGGAGGATTGAGGGAAGGTGAGGGTGAGGCGATCGAGGAAATCCGATCGCGAACTGGAGTTTTATTAGGGTTTTCAAGTTTTTTTGTGTCTCTGTAAGAGGGGTTTTCTGAAAGAAGAGGGCGAGAAGAACGAAAAAAGCACGAAAGGTCGTACTTGTTCCGCGATCAAAGAGGTTTCGTGATGTGGGTTGGGGGAGGAAGAAGCATTCAGTTCGAAATCACGCTCGCGACAAAGACGCTCCTTCAAAATTTCGTGTGGCCCGTTCTCAAAGCGGCTTAGCGCGTAATGGCAAGGCTTCGGTCGCCCTTACCTAAGCTCGGAAGGCTGGCAATGGCCACCCGCGAAGTTGATAAAGCATGTAATCGCACCAGGCTGGAGCAATATAGAATCCCATCGAAGTACCATTTACCCCCAGAGACTTCGATATCCCGTCGCCGAAAATCTAGAACCTGCCTGACTCCTTCTTGGAAAACGGCTCCTCGAGCGAAGTCCCCGACATCTGAGGCATGACTCTCCGAAGATAGTCAGTGTTAACGGCGACGACGGGCAAAACCGAATCACATCGATATGTTTCAGACTTTCAGTGGCAGTTCTCGTCGTCCACGACAAGTCAACCTCTCAGGCCAAAATCTGAACCCTTTTGCTTCAAGCTCTTGGAGCCCTTCATCATCTGGCACCCAAAAGACTGTAGCAAATGCTCAGCAAGAGAGGGAACAGCGGAGACAGGAGCGAGAACGACTGAATGCCTCGAAACGAATACAAAGGACATGGCGAGGCCACAAGAGCAGGCGGGAGCTGGCAGATTCACGGAGAGCACAATGGGACGACATCAAAACGAACAGTGGCCAATCGGGCCCCGAAGCGGTACTAGTTGAGCAAGCAAGGCTACTTGTAGCATTTTTCAGCCCACGGCGACAAGACGATGTTGATAGACTGGTTAGTTTGAGCTCGAGAATTGCCGGGTTAGGTTATCAAGATTTTCTTGGCCTGAGAAATGTGCAACCATTACTTAGCCGATTAGCAGCCGTGACTTTGGAAGCCCTTCAAATGTGAGTATTGCCAAGATCTGAAGTCTAACAAAATGTTTTTTGAGTCTGGAACGATGCTAATTGTGTTGCAGCTCTTTACCAAATTGCTCGACCAAACTAATACAACTACTCGTCGCAATAATCAACCAGCGTCCCGAAAGCTTCCCACAAATTTCCAGAGCATATTACACCCTCCTCTCGGATATCCTTTCGGGAACTCAACGGTCAAATCTAGATATAGGGCTTATATTGACTGCGGTACGAGTCCCCTTGGTGGAGCACATTGAGCTAGGCAACAGTGGTAAGTAATCATATTGAATTTTGACCTAGCTCGACTGACTGGTTTAGATGAAATCCACTATGATGCGTATGCGGCTATGGCTCTTAACTTCCTGACGACTCCCGATTTATCGAATCTTTTAGGATCATTGGATGACTTGGCAGCCGTTCTAAACTTGGGCACTTTATCCTCTGCTCTTGTCCATGAATATGCCTCGAGCTCTGTTAGTCAGCTTCCGAGTGAGAGAAGGTTATGGCTTCTAGCTCATTTCATATCGCTGCATCGACTTCAACGGCGAAGTGGTCAAGAACCTGAATATCTCAGGGCGCTATCCTTACAACTGTCTGGGTCTTCCACTGAAATTGTGGGCAGGATTGACGCAGCAGATCCAGAAACCTCACAAGAGGCTACAGACAGTGGTGATGCCGGTAAAACTGTACCGCCATTGCCTACTTTTGTCAAGGACGAGCTTCTATCTTTGGTCAACCAAGAAAGCATCTCCGGGCTATTGGCCAAATTTAATATTGATTATGCGAAGGCTTCTGCATCTGGGGAGGAGGATGCCAGTTTGTTAGCAAGCTATGCACTCACCCTCCTCAGGATATTTCCACGCCGTGGCGACGAAATTCGAATGTGGCTGTATCGTGGATCCATGACTACCTCAACGGGTGCCGAGATTCCAGCATTGAAATTCTTCTGGCAAGCTATGAGATTAACAAACACATTTTCTGTCATCAGCGCCGATTCCAAGGCCGCTCTGACTTTACTGCGACCTCAAATCCAAAACCCAAGGGGTTCTGTATCCTCAAGTGACGTTCAGAGAGATCGAGAATGGCGAACTATATTACTTTTTCTCGAACTCTACACTTTTGTGCTCAGGTTGACTGATGATGAGGAATTCTTGAGCGCAAGTACACCAAATCTAGGACAAACAGACACACCTCTGTCCAGAATTCGTGAAAGTGCTCTTCCACTCGAGGATGTCAAGCGGCTCACGATCTTCTTGAAGAATTTGGCCTTCACTACGTATTATAACGCGGGTGAGCTGTCTGATGATGGCCAACAAGCTCCCGAGAGTGGACTCGGCACCTATTTCGGAACAAGCACCTCAACTTCACGGTTTCAATTTCTTGAAAAGAGCGCTGTAGCAAAACATGCGCCAAATCGACCATTTGCTGGTGTGGCTGGCATGACCTTTGACTACGTGAGAACAATTGTTACAGGAGTGATGCGCATGCTCTATGAAAGAGATTCGCGGAGACGCTTTCTACCAAGGGACCACTGGTTGATGACATCGCGATTTGAGATGGAAGGATTTATCCCGGATGTGGTTATGGAGGAGGAGAGACAGCACCAAGTCAGGGAGGAAGGCGAAGAAGAAGATGCAGACGACAATGATTTCTTGGAGAGAGCTGATGGTATGGCTATGGTTGGAATGGCAAGGCCTCGTCGGGCTCTCCAGATTGAGTCTATGAGACGACAACAACAAAAGCTAGCACGCCAAAAGGTTATGGCTGCTGTAGGCCCAAGGCTGGAGGTGCTACAGAATATGCCATTTGTCATTCCCTTTGAAACCCGTGTCCAAATCTTCAGAGAGTTTGTCTTTCTTGATCAGACACGCCGAAGAGGTGGCAATGTCGATCCTGATATTTGGCGTATGTCCATCATTCAACAATCTCAAATGTCAAGGCATAATCGATTGTCAGGACAGGAACTCCTGGGTCGACACCATGCAAAAATCCGCCGAGATCAAGTCTTTGAGGATGCCTACTCTCAATTTTACGAGCTTGGAGAAGGGTTGAAGGAGCCAATTCAGATTACGTTTGTCGACCAATTCGATACCGTCGAGGCTGGTATTGATGGTGGCGGAGTGACGAAGGAGTTTCTGACGAGCGTTACCAACGAAGCTTTTCGAGCGGAAGATGGACCGAATCTATTTGTAGCCAACGATCAAAACCTTCTTTACCCAAGTCCTTCGGCACTTGACGAGCGTCATGAATTGTTGAAACAGTTCGGGATCAAGGAGGGTTCTGCTGAATGGGACGAGAACATTAGGGAGCTCCTTAGGCGTTATGAGTTCCTCGGCAGAGTTGTTGGGAAGTGTTTGTATGAAGGCATCCTTGTCGATATTGGTTTCGCGGGATTCTTCCTTCGCAAATGGGCTGCTTCTGGTGCAGCGGGCACAGAGTCTGGATACCAAGCAAATATCAACGATCTTCGAGATCTTGATGAGAGTCTCTACCAAGGCCTTCTGAAATTGAAGAACTATCCTGGCAATGTCGAAGATTTCTCACTGGACTTCACCATCACAGACACTGTGTCCTTACCAGGAGCACCCACCAAAACCATTACGAGAGAACTTAAGCCGGGAGGGGCTGATATTCCAGTTACCAACGAGAACAGGCCATTGTACGTAGCTTATGTTGCATGGCATCGATTGACATATCAGCCGAGGCGTCAGACCCAAGCTTTTCTGAAAGGCTTAGGAGAGATCATCAATCCGAAATGGCTCTCCATGTTTAATCAATCGGAGCTTCAGACTCTCATCGGCGGAGACGCGTCCGAGATTGACGTTGAAGATCTGAGGCGAAACACTCAGTATGGCGGAGTGTACCAGATTGGTGACGATGGGCTTGAACACCCCACAGTCCGGTTGTTCTGGAAAGTCTTGAAAGAACTCGATGACGCGGATCGAAGAAAGGTCCTAAAATACGTGACTTCGACTCCGCGAGCACCACTCCTTGGGTTCTCTCAACTCAATCCAAGATTCAGTATTCGGGATGCTGGCAGTGACCAGGAGCGACTGCCTAGTACGAGCACTTGCGTGAATTTGTTGAAGCTCCCTAGATATTCGACAGCAACTACATTGCGCCAGAAGCTGCTCTATGCTGTTAATTCAGGGGCAGGGTTCGATCTAAGTTAGGATAAATGGGGTATTGGTGCATCAAACATCGGCGTCATGGAGACTTTCTGGAGGTGGCTGCATTTGAGCGTTATGAAGCGAATGAAAATGCATGGCTGTAGCTAGATGGGTACAATAGATCACGATGGATGTCTAATTTATTTCTATTGTACCTGATCACCCCAGTTGTATGTGTAATGACAGTCATCTCCCGCCCAATGGGTTTTGCAATATGCCTTCGCGTCAGAAGCCCCTATATTCCAGAGCTGCAAAGCTCATCTTCATTTCATCCCCACGCCTTCTCTAGCTTCTTCCCCAAAAAGAACGTCCCTTCAAGGGGCGTATCGTAATAAGCCGCAATCTCTTGAAATCCATACTGCTCATATAGCTTTCTCGCCCCTTCCATGCTCGGCAACGTGTCTAACCTCATTTCTCTATATTCCAGTCTCTCAGCTTCACTAATCACATGCTCAATGAGCGCTCGTCCCACACCGAGCCCACGAGATGATAGGGTACAGTAAAGTCTCTTCATTTCGCAAATCTTGTTGCCTTTCTCAACGTCAGCAATGTCATTGGCTCCATCTTTGGCTATGACTGGCTTCCCGTTTTTAGTTAGGGGCCGCAGACCCACGCAACCGATTGCTTTATTATCAGGGGTGACTGCCAGAAATAGGGCACCAAAAGGTGGACCGTAAAGACCCGGAAGAGAATCGAGTTCGGCGGAGAAGTTCTGGAAGGAAAGATCGATGCCAAGAGAGGAAGCGTAAGTGGTGAAAAGGCTTTTGATGGCTGTGAGGTCGTCAGGTGAGGTTGCCAGTTTCACGATAAACTTAGAAGCGGTAGTCATTTCGAATGTTCTTCCAAGGCTCTAAACAATATAATTCTTATTTTATGGTTTTAATGGGGTAAAGTAAGTGAGTAAGTGAGTCAGAGGAGTGGACCCTGTCTCGTCGCTCAAAGTCTACCACAGGATACGCATCAAACCCACAATACAGTTCTGAAATGAAGCATCATCGGCTGAAGATTCCCTGAGCAATCACCGTATGGAAAGTGAGATTAAAGTCACGTGGATGTGTGTTCACGTGATGCGCTCCTTATCACTTCCGAGATTGCCTTTGCTTTCTTTTTCATCACAACTCCCAACATTTTCCAAGTTCGATTTGGATCCTGAAAATGGATTTCACCTCTTAGGCCAACCGTTCCACGGCAATTGCCTTACACCGTCTCCGCTCGACCGCTGACATCGATATTTCTTCGAGCCTTCGTGCTGCTCTCCTCCAATCAGACTCGGAAAGAGCCTCCAAGATGTCCAGAATCCTCAAATACCTCAGCTCCTCCCCAATTGCCAATACCGGCAGCGTAGCCCGAGACCACCTCGCCAATGAACGCACCTTTCTTTCATGGACACGAACAGGACTCGGCTTTGTCGCACTTGGTGTAGCACTAGCTAAGCTCGATGCATTAGAAGCTCTATCTCCAACGCTAAAACACAACCATGGGGATATGAAGCTCCCGTCTGCGGCACTTGTTGGTTCTGGGACAGGATGCTTATCTTATGGGACGATTAGGTATTTTCGATCGTTAAAGCTGCTGCAGAGAGGACTTTTTAGGCCGAATGTGGCGGGGATTGGATTGGTTGCTCTTACGAGCGGTGCTGTTGCTGGCGGTGGTATTTATTTGGTGATTTCTCAGGAAACGAACAGATGATGGGGATAAGGCTAAGAAGCAGGCTCGACTTGCAATGACTTTTGCAGTAATCAGCTCCTGATATTTCAGTACTAAGCTGTTCTCAAGATGGAATTGGAGAAAGAGGTCGACAAAACTCAATCACACGTATATTTAATTATACGATACCGTTGGAGGAGAATATTCAATGTTAGCGGACAGCTCGACTCTTGAAGATGCTGTGTAACTTGAAAGAAAGCTTACACCGCTGATAGTGTTACACATGGGCTGGCAAATCAGATAAGCATTTGAACAACCAGATGACGTCCAAGAAAGAACAAAAAGTCTGAAGACTGTCCCTGTCTTTCTCTTTTCTGTGCTACGCCTTAGAGGTAATGAATGCACTTCATGCAGCATCTCTGCCTGTGCAGTTTTCAACTGCCGGACAGCAATGCCGAGTGTGCTGTTGTGGTGCTGTGTGGTATGGACAAAGTCCGTAGACGGAATCATTTTTCATATCAACCTCTATTAAGAAGCTCAAAAAGGAAGAAAGTTGCCATGGACGGCAAGTAGTATGAGCCCCTCGTTGACTTGACCACCTTTAATCAAGATATCTTCGTTTTCACTGTCTTATAAGATCTCCACGACTCCCTGCCCTCATCCTCAAACCCAATAACGGCGTTGAGATACCAGCATTGGCATATGTAATTTTTGCGAATGTCCCGGTCCTGTGTGGGACATTCGGGGTGGTCTTGGGGCTGAAGAGATGATGCTCCACGTTGCCTTAAAGCACTCATAAGGATTGACAAAAGCAGCTTCCAGATGATATACTTGGGTGAGGGGGGGTGGAAATCATCTGCAAAGATGCAGGATGGAGGCATTATCGATTTGTGAATAAAAGACCCGAGAATCATATTTGAGCACGATATACGGCCGTAGGAATGAAGCTAGAGTGGATGCTCCACGCTGCATGCAGATATTTATTACAGTCCCGACTCTCGATTGGCCAGGCCAAGAATAGCAGGCACTCGGCGAGGGGTTCTGCAGCACGGCTTGTAGGTGAGAGCAGGTGACATTCTGAAATACCTAGGTGGCACGGGGAATGCATGTACTTACGTACTGCGAGGCAGATGTACAGAGAGTTTATGGAACAATAAGATGTATATATGAAGGACTAGGTTTTATGTCTGCACGAAGACATTCCGTTCAAGAATTTAAGTATAAGAGGAGATAAAACCATGGACCGGATAGCCCGGGACAAGTTGAGCAATGGGATGAGTTCCTTTCCCTTGAGATGAAACTTCCCTGCTGGATATCCCTGTGCAAGCCGGATATGATTTGCAGTGTAGACTACAAGCTGGTAAGACGGACGTACCATTTGGGCAGCCCGATTCCTGCAGCTCAGGGCTTCCGGGGCGAACTAGACGCTGATGTGAGACGCTTCGTTCCGACCCTGCACAAGATTGCATCAAGAACATTTGCAGGGTTCGTACTGAGAATGTCTATCGCTTGCTCCTTCCACGTACGTTCACAACGGCAGACGGGCAAACTCCCTGGACAAGATAGTTCTGACCATGAAAGCTACGAGCCCCTCCAGCTGATGCAGATGTGGGACACAGTACATACGAATGCGAGACTATGATAGGATACAAATATATCTGAATTCAGGGGACAGCATCGTGCCTCATATCAACACACTTGCCAAAATGCTCACGTGGAACAAAAAGCTAAAGAGTAAGAACGACCAAATGTGCTTGAATATACCATAAAATACTAATGTGAAAGGATAAAAAGTCTATCGGGTGTTATCTGTCTTCTCTGTTTGAGCTTTCTCCCATTCCTCAACTGAAATTGGGACCTCAGTCATAGCTGCCAGGCGAAATAGATGCCGTGTTTGCGTTGTGGTGTCATAATCAACGGTCCCCGTATCTGGAAAAGAGTGTAAGCAATAATGTCGATGGTGGAAACCTTCACTTAGGACTTACGAAGAGTTGTTCTTCCATCGAACATTACTACGCTGTTCTTCTCCCAGTGAACTCTTGCCTGGAAATCGTGACCCATTCTGATGAAGTCTAGTAAGAATCTGGTGATAAGCTCTGCCTCCTGATCTTTCAGGCCGAAGACTTCATCCGGGAATTCAGCGTTATAGTAGATTGCCTTTTCGCCCGTAACAGGGTGAACTCGAACCATCGGATGAATCGAATCGATCGGGTTACAACGGATTGTTCCTTTGCTTGCCTTTGCATGTGCAATCAGATGTCTGGAAGTATGGTTAACTTTCAACTTGTTGAGCATGTCCTGGAAGACAGGACTAAGCCGTTGATAAGCCATTGCCGTGTCTGCAACAACTGTATCACCGCCTATTTCTGGGCAAGCAAGAATACCCAACATGATGTATCCTGGAGGTTGTCTCTCGTGGCTCACATCGTGGTGCCAAATGGTAGTGGTCATTTTGTGCTTAAAGAAGGTCTTGATCTCCTCTTCGTTGCCATCTCGATGGATGACGTGGAACTGCGGGAATCCTTTGATGGCACCAGTGACAGGTTGTCGACTGAGCTTCCCAAAATATTCCATGAAGTCAACTTGGAACTGGGGACCAGCATGAAGAAAGTCCGACTGCTCCCGGAGAACTACGAACTTTCTCTCGCAGATGAGGAGGGCCAGTTCATCTTTAGCCTCTTGAGATAGAGTCTCAAGCTTGACTCCCGTCAAGATAGTGCCCATCCTAGGTGTAACTGATTGGATCTTGACATTGCTAGTGAGGAGATGGGGCTTTGTCTTATCTGCTCGCAGTGCCGGGTCATGATACTCGAAGACTGGGAAATCATCGAACCAAAGGCCCTCCTCCCACACAGGCAGATATTCCGGAAACTCTGAGTTGGCCTGAATCCGGCGCTCGTACTCCTCTGGCCCCGAGTTGTAGGGAACATTGATGTCGTAGGAAACCTTCGGTGCGGGCACGTCAAAGTCTAGAGGCTCGGTTCGGCTCGGCGCCATGATGAGTGGGGATATATCGATACGTCTCCAACGAAGTGATCTTTTTTCTTGGTCGTGCAAATGTTGCTTTTGATGGCTTTCCACGTACTATTTCAGTGGAACAATGCCTCCTTAATGCGGTCTGAATCGTCAGAGAAATGAGCTCATTTGCTCCGGAAGTCGACCAGTCAGGCGGTGAAGATCACAGCGGCCATGCAGTGCATGCTGTCAAGCGGGATGACGGACAGCACAGAGGCATGGAATGCATGGCCAGGCTCCTTTGACCGATTTGATACCGCTGGGACATGCGAGACTTCTCGAGAGTAACGTGGCCTGCATAGCTCAGAAGTCGCTCAACCCCTCGTCCATGAGACGATGCGGCGTGCGCGCCTCCAGTGGGCATTTCATCTTGGGCGTGCCAATTTCTCCTCTTCGTCCTCGGAAAAAGGGGCTGTATCAGGCAAGATCGGATCCTGCGCCATGTTCTTGCGTCGACCTTTGAGAGCACTCGCTCGGCCAGCTGCATGAACAATGGACAGGTGCAAAATCAAACGAAACTGGGGAAGTCGTTGAATAGCCTCGGTCGGTTTGTCATGACCCCTGCCAATACAGCGTTGTCAAATTGTCGGCATCCTCGCAGATCCATTTTTAGGGATCCTCAACTACTATGGATCGAGTAAAGTAGTTTGAAAAGGGGTCGCGGGCACGGGCCGTTATGTGATGAGGTGTTTTAGAAATCACAGCCCGGGGCTTTCGCTCTTTCCTCTCACAGAATCCTGCGTCATGAAAATTACAACCCCCTTTCTTCCAGATCAGTGTGACAGTGAGGATTGATCGAAGCCTCTGATACCGAAACAGATCTTCATTTGATAAGAAAATGCGCGCTGATTGCCATACCGGCTGCGACGATGGCCTTCACAAAAATACTTGCACGATCCAGAGGCAGCATCTTCTCTACTACTACTATTTTAGATCTGAGGTATTTCAAGTGAAGAAAAGATTAAAAGGAGAGCTGCTAGTCTTAATCAAACCCATCACGAATTTTCTCTCATTTTAGAACTGATCCTCTGCGCACTTTTGGAATATTGATTTTGAGTGACGACGGCAATGCATCTACTCCCCAAATACGATCATCGCGAATTTATCGCGGGCTTATTGGCCTGCAAGGCCACCTAAGAAGCCACAGCAAAAGGTCCAATTGTTCTGTCGTATTGAGTTAAGACTCGTTTCCTTGTCATCTCTTGCAGCTCATTAGAAAGGTCGATATTCCAAGTTTGGGGTTCGTCGTCCGTTTGCTGCGCGTTTATATCGGTATTATGTACCCTCAATTGATGAAGATGCTTCGAAGCACTCAGAGATCTAGACTCAATCGTTTGTCCCCAAGCCGGAAACCCCACCAACGTTTCGAGAAACTTCAGGAAAAATCGGAAAGAGAACTTACCGTTCAACATTTCGCTATGAAGCCCCATTCAATGAAGGATAATTGTTCTCATAGAACTGGTTAGAAAGTGCTTCCCCGTCTCTCGAAAATCTCGATCTTGTTGACTTGTCGCCAGGTATCATAGCCAAAGTCTCGGCCTCTTTGAAATTTGGGTTAGATTGATCGTGTGTAGGACGAGAAGACCTTGTAGCCATCAAAAATCCGTCACAAAGTGTCCAAGCCATACCCACCCTTCAGTCCTGAGATTCAGGCCAAGAGCTGACAGCGGAAGTACAAGCGGTGAGCACCGAGCTGGCACAGGTTGCATGCTTACTCCGCCCCCGCTCCCAACAAGCTGGATTACCTTTACATTCTCCCACCAAAGCTTTGCGTAACAAGACTCTCAGGTTATTCTCATATATCATGGAAAAGATCCAGCATCATTGCTCCACGTTGGGGGCCGATTTGGTGGCTGAGGAAGACGTCGAGTCGGGCATCGCATTTTTCCGAGGAATCCCATACGCATCGGTCACAAAGCGTTGGACGCAAAGCTCCGTGCTGCACTCGTTGCCTCCAGCTTTCGATGCTACAAAGTTTGGGCCGATATGTCCACAGCCGGCTCATTCTTCACTTATCCAAATGGATTTACCCAATCCTATTGTTGAGTCAGATGAATTTAAATGCCTCAATTTGAATGTCACTGTTCCATTCGAAGCTCTATTGGCCGAAGGACAGGAACTAAGATCTTCACACCTGCCAGTGATGGTATGGGTTCATGGGTATGTCACATCTCAGATATCCTATTGCAAATTCTCAATTCGGTATCACTTGACAAATAGCAAGTATACACACAGCCTTTCCTGACATCCAGCAGCGGACAGTTCAAAACTGGGTCCAATTCCAATCCAAGATACCAAACTCAGGTGCTATCCCGCCTTGCCAAGGAAGCCGGCCGCCCTATAATCATTGTCCAAATTAATTACCGACTTGGTATCTTTGGGTGGGCTGCTTCCTCGGATCTTGCCTTGGAGCACGAGCCAATTACTCCTAAGAGTACGAACGTTCCAGACTACTTTGGCAATTTTGGCCTGGTTGATCAACGCAATGCCTTCGAATGGATTCAAAGTCATATCCAAGACTTTGGAGGCGACCCAGCCAATGTTACAGCCTTTGGTGTCAGTGCTGGAAGTGGCAGTCTTCATATGCACATCCTGTCAGGGAAGCCTCTCTTCGATCGCGCTATCTTGATGAGCGGCTCTGGACCAACAATGGGGCCTTTCCCTCTCAAAATGGTTGAATCTGGATGGAGCAAGCTTTGCGAGGCCGCTGAGATCTCAGCAGAAACGCCTAAAGAGAGAGTGAAAAAATTGCGCTCCTTGTCGCAGGATGAGATAATGCAAAATTGTAGCCCAAGGACTACCTTCGCACCACTTGCTGATGGCAAGTTTTTGCCAGCTTCATGGCATCTTGGAGATCCGCATCCAGATGGACGCTGCAAGGACATTATCATTGGCAATGTTGGAATGGAAGGGATTATATTCGACCTTCTATCTTCACTCATCCCCCAAAAGTTCTTTCACAAAAACGTCCTTGGTACATTCAAAGAGGCTTCGGATGCAGAGCTGTTCTGTAAATACTTCGGCTTCAATCTTTCGGAAGAACAAGCCCCGGAAGCATACCGGGATGCGATGCGCTTCTTTATTTCGGTTGTACTCTTCCACTTCCCAGAACAGAGAATTGCGGAGACATATGAAAGAAAGGCTTACCATTACCACTTCGAAGAACCTTCGCCATATGAAGGAAAGACTCACGGTTTGGCTGTCCACGGTCAAGATGCCGTCTTTGTATTTAACAGCGAAAGAGAATCTTGGCCTGAGTCTGCTCAGAAGGTCTCCTTCGAGATGGCCAAACTGTGGACGATCTTCGCTTATGGCGAAGAGCCGTGGCTGCCATATTTATCATCCAAGAAGTTTATGAGATTTGGGCCGGCTGGCGAGTACAGCATGAGAAATTTCAAGGAGGACGAGACGAGAGACTATCGGTATATGAGTTGGATGAGGGAACACTTTGATGAGACAATGCGTCTCATTCTGAGCCTTGCGTAGGGAAGTAAGTGAGGAATAAACCATGAACTCGAAGTCAAAACTGCCTTTCAGTTTGCTCGAACAATCCAATTCGAAAAACTTCGTATTCTAAGACACGACATCCGTATCCTAGTTCACCAAGATACGCGCTCATGCCTTGTTGAAATTGGCTCCTCTCTTCCAATCGTTGGCCAATACGGTCTGGCAGTCTGGGGCCCCAACCAGGCCAAGCTCGAACGACCTCAAAGCGCTTCTGGAGGAATGCATATACCTTTCAAGAACAAAACCACTAACTTTTCGAACCGTTAATGACATTGAAACTCCATCACTAATGTAAGTTTTGCTATTAACAGCGCGGCTGACCCCTGGAGCCTAGCCTGAAACTCAAACCGGTCACCGACAGGCCTTGTCCAATCCTTGTAATGTTGGTTCCTGCGCATCTTCAGTTGCACCAACATTGAGAAACCGCGCACTTGATTGGTCGTTTAGAGAATCGCAGCTAGGTCTGCGCCTTGCTTATTGGCGAAGTAGGATGACCCATCCCACTTCTCCGTGAGGGGTACCGGGCCTTGGAGAGCTGACAAGAACCAAAAAACATCACTTGAAAGCTGCTTGTCGCTCTAACAGTCATTGAATACTTATTTGCCTGCCTTTCCGATTCCTAAATGTCATCCTCGAGACGGACAAGCTCGAGACGGCTCCCTAGTCCACCCAGACAGATGCCAACAAGCCCTTTCATCGCCCTGGCGTCTCGAAATGCTACAACAGAGACTCCCCCATCTCGTCCGAGTCCACACTCAAATATGTCTGCAGGATCTACAAATTCCACTGCCAGCTTGATGGACCATGATACAGTCTTCGATGATAGTCCCTCGAGATCCGAGACCCCGAGCTCCCCTTTCACCCCGTGGGATACATCACCCAACCCTTCCTGCTGCTTGCTCTCCAACGAGGTCCCCAGACCCAGTTCTGTGGGCGTGCCGGAAAAGCAACTATCTGCCCAACACACTTCTGAGCAACTTCTCTTTAAGAGTCTACCAGAAGCCAGAGAATCCAAATACGCTCAGGATACACCCTCAAAGAAGAGCGACCGAAAATCAAGAAGTTTAAAGAAGCCCTCTCTTGCTTCTGCCGCTAGATCACAAAGGCCACCCCTGGGACGACAACCCAAGATCGACGATGCCTTACAGCAGCATAAATCCAGAATACCAGGTACCTTCGAATCTCAAGATGCCGACACAGATATGGGACCGGGATACTCAGGATCTGGTCCCGCCTTTCCCTCCGTAGACGCATCGGCTCAGCATGCCATCACTCCCAGTCCCCTGATTGGGTCAAAGCCCACGGGGATAATGGGTCCATCCATTGTACCGGATATAGCTAGAACAACACATGCTGTCAGTGTACCAGGGCCTTTTGGGACAATCGATTATCGACCTAAAGATCCAAGATTCAGGAAATGGAAAAACCCGAAACAACTTCGCGAGATTAATAACAATATATACAACTGTATCAAGAGCCATCACACATCAAGGGAAAAGTCAGTCAAGAACCCGACCAAAAAGATAACGCCCGGCTGGATTTACGTATTCGAATCACCAGAAGAAGCACCTGCACACGTGAAAATTGGAAAGACCTTGAAAGAACCCCAGAAGCGCAAGGTTGAGTGGGAGTTGTGTGGGCTTCCACTTCTGGAGGTGGAAGACAGTTACAGGAACGCATTTGATCACTACTCAGTGGTCGAGTCTCTCATTAAAGCCGAGTTGCACAACGAGAGGAGAAAGTATAAGTGTACCCAACAACACCATGCACCTAAAGAGTGGGTGGAGCATGAAGAATGGTACGAAATTGACAAGCAAAGAGCTCTAAAAAGTGTCCACCGTTGGCGACATTGGATTATCCAGCAGGTACCATTTGACGAAAGTGGAACGTTGAAACCTTATTGGCATTGGAGGGTGGAGAAACTGCCCAGATTTATCGAGGACGTAAATTGGGATACGTGGGCTCAACCAAGTACACTAGACTATCTCGACTTCCAGTTCGAGCAATTCGGGCAAGGGCATTATACTCAAATCAAAACGCACCTCAGTCGAAAGGACTTTCACTTCTGTTTGACAGGTGGCTTGATGTTGTTCGTTGTGTATACACAATTCGGAATAGCTGGTGCAATATGGGGACTGCTGGCCTTATTTATTTTGTGATTCACATACCATCAGGACCAATATATTAAAACTAGGTTAGAATCACCAAGCTTCTTGATACTACATAGACCTTGCGTTTCAAGCAAAAATTTGAATACCTTCTAAAGACCTATCAGAATGATCTCTAGCCACTGTCCTACTATTGAATAGCGCGGGTAACGCGCTATGCGCGTCACGATAACGTCCAGTAGTGGGATGAAATGGCTCTTGAGCCTAAGGTGCACATCTAACTTGTAGTGTAGACGCTCCTGAGAAGTTTTCTACCCTTAAACAGGAATCAGATCAAATTTGAGAGAACTCCGGAAAACCAAGAATGCTCAAGAATCTCAGTGGAAAGACGGCTATTGTAACAGGGTCTTCAAGGTATGATTAAGCCCACAATAGATAAATAGTAACTGAAGGCAACAAGGGGAATCGGGGCAGGAATTGCAATTGACTTGGCAAAAAGAGGTGCAAATATAGTTGTGAATTACACTTCACACAGAGGTGAATTTGCAGGAGGAGAAGTAGTCAAAGAGATCGAAGCCGCTGGCACCAAAGCTGCTCTTGTCCAAGCAAATTTTGCTCATCTTTCGGATCTGAAGAGGCTTGTTGAGGCGGCATTGACCATATCAGAGAACGGAAAGATTGACATTCTTGTCCATAACGCCGCTTCTGGAGACGACTGTTATATGGAAGACATGACAGAGGAGTTTTACCAGTCTCAGACAGACGTTAATCTAAAAGGTTGATCGGGGTTTAGACTTTCTTGGCCCATGGCTGACACTTCAACAGCACCAATCTTCCTCACTCAAATGACTCTGCCGCATATTTCTCGAGGAGGTCGAATTATTCTTGTGAGCTCGGTATCAGCTCGTATGGGTATGCCACAGCAAACAGTATATGCTGGCACAAAAGCTGCTCTTGAGGGCATTGCAAAAGTATGGGCAACGGAATTGGGTAAGAAGTATGGCATCACGGTAAACTGTGTCAGTCCGGGCCCAGTTGCAACAGATATGTGGACCGAGTGTGAACCAGATGTTGTCGCTGATTTCCAACCAATTATTAATGCCACACCAGCAGCTGCAAGAGTAGGAGAGGTGTCAGATATTGTGCCAGTCGTCTCGTGAGTAGTTCGAGCTAGGGAGCCTTTCCAGCAGGTCGTTGCTCACTCAATTCGCAGATTCTTGTGTTCGGAGGAAAGTCGATGGGTGACAGGAAGTACTGTTAGCGCAAGCGGAGGTATGAATTTCATATGATTGATGGATTGATTGATTATGGAAACCATGCTGGTGATGAGAGGCAGTTGAGGACAAAGAGTAAGGTGAAGGGGGAAATACTCGGAGCTCAAGCTGCTTGTTTCGGCGTTAAGATTAGATAAGGATTTGTGATTCCTCTCAACTCCGTACAGTACTGTATGACGACAACTTCAACCCAAACACTGTGAAGCTTCCTTTGATGTCAATGTCCTTCTCAATTCGCACTAGACCAATATTATCACGATTTTCTCGAAACCTTACGACGAATGTATGTGTTTTCACCTCCACGAGCACGCAGTTTCTGACGCCCCGCACAGCTTGCCCTGACACGTGCGATGCATATCCAATCGATTCCAATGTGTAAGCTTCCGCCTTGTAGGGTTGTGGCTTAAGGTCTCTTCAGAGTGTTCTGCAGATACTGATCTAAGAGCGTAGGGACGGGTACTGGCGATAACTATGCCTACCTTGTTGTTGACGATAAATCGAAAGATGCCGTGATCATTGACCCCGCAAACCCGGACGAGTGCGTATAAGTCACCCACAATAGAACAAGGATAAGATTCTGACATTGCATGGCAGAGTAGCACCAGTTTTAAAAGATGAGATCAAGGTTGGTAAGATAAATCTAACTGCAATAATCAACACACATCAGTATGTTCCCGGGGACCTAGATGGCAGAGCTTAGCTGATTGATTGTCAGCCATGGCGATCATGCAGGAGGTAATAATAAAATGGTACTTTATCCTCGGCATTCTTTATTTGACACCTGGTTCTAATTTCTTCGTGATAGCTATCCTACCCCGAATTCAAAGGCCGACCAATTATCGGAGGCAAGGATTGCCAAAGCGTCACCAAAACTCCGAAGGATGGAGAAACTTTCAAGATTGGTGACATAAATGTGAAGGCGTTATATACTCCATGCCATACACAAGACAGCATATGCTTCTTCATGGAAGATAGCACTGGGAAGGCAGTTTTCACTGGAGATACTCTATTTCACGGAGGTGAGTTTGTATACAGATGGTCAGATATGATTATGAGAGCTGATATTGAGCTCCCTATTTTAGGTTGCGGTAAATTTTTTGAAGGAACTGCAGAGGAAATGCACACGGCGTTGAACAAGACTCTAGCTGCAGTTCCCGATGATACCAAAGTTTATGTATGTTTATCTGGAGCCTCATCGAAAATATCTTTTCTTGCTGATCTCTTAAGCCCGGACACGAGTATACGAAGTCCAACGTTAAATTCGCCATCTCAGTCTTGCAAAGCGAGCCATTAAAGAAGCTACAAGCGTTTGCAGAGAAGAATAAGGAGACGCAAGGGAAATTTACTATTGGCGACGAGAAGGTAGGCATTTTAGCCTCTGAGCTAAAGCGCATCGCTAACTGGAGCGCCCAGCAACACAACGTTTTCATGAGAGTTGATGTACGTTTATCTCGATTACAGCTATTTGAGATCGCCTACTGACCATGAGCAGGACCCCGAGATTCAAAAAGCGACAGGCAAAACAGATCCGGTTGAGGTGATGGGTAAACTTCGAGAAATGAAGAATAGCTTCAAGTGAGTAAGTAGATGGGCAGAAGAAAATGAAAATTCCGCTTAGCTGAGACCGAGTAGGCCGCCACCGGACTCAAAATTCTGAACGATGGTTGGGTTTGAAAGGCGAGAAAACGTGCACGGAATTTCATACATACATTCGGATATCTAAGTCGACGCTGAAAGACTCAGCCTGTAGCACGGATCTGCCATGAAAATGACAATGACGTCAAGCTTTTTAAGCATTCATTTGATGATTAAATTGTCCCATGTCACTCGACTCTGCTTCATGCAACCGAATTTCTGATTCTTCTCCCAACGCTCTGTGAACCATCACATTATGGCTTCCCAGACGACTCACGGCGCAACTGGCCCGCCTAAAACAACAAAAGATGCCGTCCTTGAGACTGGCGCCGCAGCGACCCAATCTTTCGGTCCAATTAAAGCAATTTGTGCTCACTTAAATGCCTTCCACGTCTATGCTTCTGATCCCTCTCGTTCGGTAGAGGCCAATCATTACTGTACCCATTTGAGTGCTGATGTACGATCTCTGCTCTTCTGAGGCTTCCGATTTAATGTAAATTTGTACCACGATTTTGAAGACTGATCATTCAAATTTTAGGTGAGACAATGCTTGGTGTATGATGCTCCGACCAACCCAGCGAGATTGATTGGAGTTGAATATATGATTACACCAAGATTGTACGAGACTCTCGACAAGGAAGAGAGGAAGCTCTGGCATTCTCATGACTTTGAGGTAAGTGATCTTAGTAACCTCTCTCCTGGCAATTGAACTGCTGTCATGAGAGCATTGGCTTTTGATAAAAAAAGGAGAGAAAAAACATCGGTTGAAAACAATCAGGTCCGTAGCGGCATGCTCATAATGCCCAACCCCAATGTACCTAACTCTGTGTGGGAGATCGCCGAGACGGAGGAGATGAAGGAGGTCATTGGTTTGTACGGAAAGACGTTTCATTTCTGGCAGGTTGATAGGGGTGACGCCCTGCCACTGGGAAAGCCGGAGTTGATGATGAGCTTTACGAAGGATGAGCAGGTAAGTAGATCTCAAAGATTGTAAATCTGGATCGGAAGCGATTTCTGTGCAGGTACTGATAATGAGTAGGTGCCTTGGGATAAGGTCGGGGATAGGGATGAAAGATACAGGGTAGCGACTGGCCTGAAGAAGGAAGCTCGGAAGGGAATTGAAGGTGTGGCGATTCATGAGGATGCAGATTCATGCTGGAAAGAGTAGCAGACTGCGCAGATCTCCTGAAGTAATGAGTCTATAATAGCACTGGAAGTGGAACAGAACATAGTAAGATAAAATTCGATTGGCAAAAGACAACTTGTTCTCATATAAACAAATATATCTAAAATATGTCTCCAAAGAATATCAAACACCAACTCGTAACGAGCGAATGGTTAGGTATCCCAAGGAAGGTCTCGAAGAATCAATTCTCGACCAAATATCTTTCTTGCTTCTTGTCCACACCTGCTCGCTCTAGGTCGCTCTAGGTTGAGACAACGAAACGGCAAGCTCTAGCATTTATTTTTGAAGCTGTTTATCTCAAGTCTGCCTCATTATTACAATGAAAATATACAAACCATAGGCTTGTCAAAATTACATTTTTTTTGGTGGTCAGTGACCTAATGTTGGGCAGGTTGTTTGGATGTGAAAGAAAAGGAAAATTTGGCCGCGATAAATTTCAGATTGTCCTTTGCTGCGGCCGCTAGCTTGTGTTTCGTATCTCGCTCTCGTATTCGGATATCCTGGATAATTTTCAGCCTCGTCGCAAGGCATTCGTCGTCATCCCAAACCGCCGCCTTCAACAGCTTCCTGAGAAGCCAACAGTCGCTATGGTAACTACGATCGCCTCCCTCCCTCCTCCCTCCATTTTTGCAGATAACTTACAATATCTTAGCCCGCAAAGCGGCGTGCAGGCTCTCCTGCGGCTTCTGCGCCCAAGCAGAGACAATCGAAGCTCGCCAAGGAGAACAAGATCACCAACGAAGAAGAGACAGAGATAAAGGAAGCCTTTGAGCTCTTCGCACGAAAGAAAAGCGACAAGAAAGGAGAGAAAGAGAAAGTTCTACCAATTGCCGACGTGCGGAGGGCCATGATGTACTTCCCTCTCACTACCCCGCGTGTTCCTTCTTTGATCAACAACAGCGCAGGAAAGCAGATGTTGATTAATTGGACGCAGTGCGCTAGATATCCCGCCATCTCCTTCCGAGCTCCATGAATTTACCTCCATTCTCGATCCGGATGAGGAAGGATTCACAGAATACGAACAATTCCTCGCAATCTGCGCCCTGAAATTCCACAGCCGAGAACGAACTTCGGATTCGCATGCACAGGAGGTCGATGAGGCATTTCGGCTCTTCACGAGCGGCGGTGGAGAGGGCAAGATTACATTGGCAACGTTGAAGAGGGTTGCGAAGGCCTTGAAGGAGGATGTGGAAGAGGACTTGTTAAGAGATATGATCTTGGAGGCAAATGGTGGGGCGGGCGTGGGCAAAGGAGTTGAGAAAGATGAGTTTGAGGGGGTGATGAGGAGAGCGGGGGTCTGGAGGTGATGTTGATTTGAGGGTGGGCTAATAATAATGCTGATGACACTCAATCGTATGGGAGATCTGGGAGTTTGGGTTCTTGGGAGCTTTGGAGCTTGGGAACTTGGGATTTATGGCGGCAACAATTCGCAATCACGGAAATGGAGGGGCCTTGCCTTGGCAATCAAGTATGTCTAGATGGACATGTTTGCAGCTTAGATGATATTGAAAACGCCGTAAAATATGCAGAAGCTCAAAAACACCTGTCAAAATTCAAAATGCAATAAACGACTTCTAAATGTCGTTTCATGACTCCGTGATCCTTCATCCCCAGGGTATCTTTATACTTTTGGCACTTCGATAGCAGGTGCCGGTGTAACAGTAGCTGTTGCCGGGGCTTTAAATCCAGCATGATCCGAATGCTTCTTGTAGAAATAGTTATCAGGCTTGGGCTTCAGTTCTGCAGGCAACTCTTCCAGAACTGTAGCAAGTATTGCATCGATCGATTTTTGCTGCGAGGCATCACGATGCCACACTGAGATGAGGTGAGAGTTGAATCGAACGGAAAGTCCGACGCCACAAAGTTGGTCTCCTGAACCTTCATCAGTTATTCAAATTCACTAAAAAGGAAAAGCATAGAATCTTACCAACATCAAGACAACCTTGCAGTTTCTCGCCAATCGCCATCAGTTGCACTCTCGTCCAGAAGTCTGGGCCATTGACCTTCGGTACCCTGAATGTCCAGCTCCCACCATTTATGTTTCTTCGGTCTTCCCACACTGGTTGGAAACCTTGTTTGAACAAGTAGATTGACTCGCGCATCTTGATCTGGTCAACTGGGGTATTGTTGTTGTATCGCCAGAAATCTTGGACAGACTCGATTTGGGAGCCGAGCTGCTCGAGAGTGGCAGTATAAGTTCCATCTGTTGACTTGGGTTGATCCTTCTGCTGTCTTCATCAATTGTCAGCTCATTCTAACTTTAAGCAGAACATCTGCCCATTCTCTAATGCCAGCAGCAAGGAGCTTACCTATCGAAATAGACATTCCAGTAGTGCTGCGTTGGTAAAGGTCGCATTGCCTTCAGCATGTTCTTCTTCGCATCATCGCGCTGCTCAGCAGGAGATCCAGTGTCACCAGATCCGGAAGCTGTCGACAAGCCTCTAGTCAGAAGCGATGGTCTCAAAGCCATTGTCAGCCTAGGGGATAGCCTCGCGAAGTATGTTTAAGGAACGTATATTATGATCAGATTGGCGACAGTGATAAAGAGAGCAGTTTGTAGAGATGGGAGAGAACAAAAATCTCCACGGAACAAAGCTTTCACGAGGATTCGGAACAAAGAACGGTAGTTGGAGATGTTGAGACAAAACCCATGCCGGGAATGAAGCCGCTGCAGCGACAATGAAACGCACTAATCGCGGGGGTCAGCCGAGCGGCTCTGCCGCACCAGGCCCCCCGGCGACTCTCTTTTGGGAGAGTGAGAAGGCGGAAGATAAATTTCTGAGAATTAAGTTTGCTCATGCTTGCTTTTGCGAATACATATATAAATAGGTCATGATTCATAACTACAGCATTCAAAACTTGTAGCTCTGATACTCCAAACACCATCGCTACCCAGTTTCCACCCACACGAATCCCGACGGCCCCCAAAGTATGCAACTAACCCAGTTTCTTACAGTAGCCTTGACACGGACTAATCCCACCAACAATAGAGTCATACTTTGAGTCGAAATCCAAAGCCAAAACACCTATCTGTTGACCCGCTCACCCAATGGAGTGACAAATCGACTCTTATCATCACCAATCTTCTTCTTGAACATCCCTAAGTCCTTCAGAAGTTCCTTCATATATCCTTGCACCTCATTCGCTCGTTCTTCGTGCACAGAGACATCGATTGCCTCATCTTCATCTCCATACTCCTCATCCGGAACTTCGGTTCTATCATCGTTCTCCTTGTCGTCTACGCCTCGGTCTCCTTCTCCGGGCATGCTTCCTATTCGACGTCCTCCTTGGACGCTATTTCTTGCTGAGCGAACCTCTATAGGGTTCTTTAGACTGTCAAGTGCAAGCTTCAAATGAAGTCTCAACGCATCATTCTCGGTCTGCAGATTGCGAATCTTGCCCTCAGCGACCATACTCCGCTCCTCCATCATACGTTGCATAGTGACAACTCTATTCTGGTACTCTTCCAATTTCTCTTCTTGCTCCTTGCCCTCCTTCTCGCGTCTTCGACTGTCAGAAACAGTGAGCTGCAACACTCGAATCTCTTCGGCCATTGCAGCAATTTGAGCATCACGCTCAGCAGCTGAGATATGGTCTTGGTTGACGACAGCACGAGTGCGAATTCTCTTCGCTTGGTCGGCATAACGAAGAGTTGACAGGGTCTCATCGTAATCAGAAGGTGCAATGCAGGCTATCATAGCTGTCTTGCTGTTTCCTCCAAGCGAGTCCTTTAGCAGCCACGTGAGAATGGAGTCTCGATATGGCACGATATCCTTATTCCTCTTTCCGGGCCGGTGCTGCTTTGGATCGGCAAGAGCCGCAATCACACGGCCTAGAGTCGTGAGTGATTTGTTGATGTTGCTCCCCTCCCGAAGTCGGGCCCCTGTCGCTTCTGTTGCTTTTGCCCTCTCACTACCAGCCAGATCAACCAACCGGATGCGTGCCATTCGCTCCGTAGTCTCGTCCGTATCCATATCATGATGAATCTGTTTCAACATAATGGTGAAGACTGCATGACTTCTGCTACTTGTGTCGTTCATTTTCGTACTCGCTGTTGTTCTACTCGCATCTCCCATCTTCATATATCTCATGATCTCAGAGATATTCTTGACAGGTGCATCAGTCAAGTCTTTGATATAAGGTCCTTCAGTTGGTGATTCTCGGATCTTGAGGTAGTATGGAGGTTGATTGGGGTTGACGGGGACGAGAAGGTCGCGAACATGTTCATTGTAGACTTCGAAGTATGAGACTCGTACGTTATAGGAGATGTTGGGCGTTTCGTTGTGGGCAGCTTCAATTCGTTGGAAGAGGTCCTCGCAGGTTCGTGGGATTAAGCCTGGCTGATCAGGGGTTCCCATCATAGTATAACTCTTCCCAGAGCCAGTTTGACCGTAAGCAAATATGCAAGTATGGTAACCTTCGAAATTGTGGTCCAAGAACTCTTCTCCAAGGCTATTATAAACATCCTCCTGATGTGCGTAATGCTCGTCCTCAACGTCGTGACTCCAGAACGAATTGTCAAATGTGAATGTCTTCTCCTCGACTACTTTCCGCATCTTTGAGCGCGAATTCGCTGGGTCCGTATCGTTCGGTACGAGGAGAGTGGTAGCTTGATTCATAGGGTTCATCTTGATCAGGCATTCCGCGCCTCGCTCAACCTCTGCATGAGACGTTAACTCTAGCCCACAAGAGCTCCACAACGCGTCGTTTACCTCTGGGAAGAAATCCTCTCACTCTGACCACCACTCTGACATTTCCTCCTGGTCCGTCCATCATGCCGAACGGTCCAATGCTGCCGTCTCTTGACCGTAAGGAAGGTGTTGAGGCAGAAGACCGAATCGATCGCATTTCCGCAGCCACACCAGGCATTAATCGAGGTTCCAAAGCCATGCCAATCAAGGTTTCGTCTATATCGTGAATTGTTGCGCAAAAGCGTTGCTTGAGGTTGAGATACATTAAAGTTCGAAGTCGAGTTTCTCGTATTTACTCGCGAGCGCGTTGGCGCAACAACGAGAGGTGGGGTGCCAACGGTGACTTGCAGGGCTACACCGATACCTAGGCAGGTTTCCCAGGGCTCCACGCCGATAATTTTCCTTTAATAACGTCCTGTCTATTGCTCAATATATTCACTTCAGGATATGACAGGGCAGTGCTTGGTCTCCAATAGTTCTGCTATCGGAGGGGGGTTTGGCACAATTGGACTTACTAAATTCCCGAGCCGCTTTCGCCAGCCAGTCACACAGTCTCATTACCCAAAGGCACGCACTTATCATTCTTGCCTAGTAAAAGCACATGGCCAGATTCTGGTAGACTTTATGACGTAATTCTCTCATGATATTGCGTGGTTTTGCGAGTGAAAACAAACACAAGATAATGTTCAAGAAATGCTCCTAACTAATCTCTACAATGTGTTATAAACTTATCTCTGTTACCCTAGAGGAATTACCTAGGCAGAAAGTTCTCTCACAAACGCAAATGCCACTTATATCTTGCTTGCAGAATACGTCCGCAATGGCCACTTGGGCAAAGGCTTTTCTTCTTCTAATCTTGTAAATACGAGGATGTGGTCCTTCGGTCTCTCAAAGCTCTTTGTGATCCGACCGTTAAGTTATACTAACTAGTAAATGTAGTATGTAAATTTGAAACTCTCAATAGAAATACAAATGTACCAATAAAAAAAGTGACAGATGCAATCACAAATGATCGAATCCATGCCTGCCTATTGACAAGCTGCAATGTTACCGTATGATGTCCTCGAAATTATACATCCTGTTCCTGACCGGACTTAACTCACTTAATGGCCATGGCTGAAAGCTCGTACAAGAAAGCAATGCGACCGACCCATCTCTTACCTTTCTATAGCCGTACATAGAGCCCCCAGTAATGTCAAACCTGGATGGTAGAAGCATGTGAAGTGGGCCACTATAAGAGGCATAAGTGATGATGCACGAATTGAGAGCTAGGAGAATAGACGGGCTCGAAGGTTGATATATCCTTTCACCTTTCTCCTTTCCTGACCAGTTTCCTCGAAAACCTCCTCAGCATTCGTTTCTTCATGATCCGCATATGATCAGATTCCAAAGAAATCCGAGTGTGCGAGTCAAATAACCTAGTATACAAGCCCAATTTTTACCCAGGTTCTCAGGGTTCAGCTCATATCATCTGGTGTTATCCTGTCGTTTGAATATGTTTGATATTGAACAGATTCACGGTTCATTGATAATCCAAGTCGCTTAGGCGTTGACCTCCCTTACCCTTACCTAGTTATCTCGTTCTTCAGCCTAATGTGAGTTTACTGTTGCCCTGGCTAATTGATACCTTTCTCTCAGGTTTTGCTCAAATGCTAGAGCTGCTCCCAACATTAACCTGGTGCGAAATGGTCCCTTACTCCAATGTTGGAGGGCTCTCAAGAGGAGAGTGTTAGTACTATGATTCTCACCACTTGTCATTACAAGCCGCTTAGATTTACCGTGCATCCCAACCTCCTCCCCTCGCCTAAACGAAGCCGTGAGGCGCGAGGGGTAGGTCGAAGGGGTCTTGATCATTCCCAATGGACAATCAATGCAGACAGCGTAGGCCTAGCATCAGCTGCGAGCTAGCTGCGGCTGCGGATCCGAACAACTCAGTATTTTCAAAAGCTGTGATCGTGAATAGTAGACTATCTATCGATTTCATTGCAACTGGCTGGAGGAAGGGTTGTAACATCAAAAAGAACCGCGTGATCCTGTCCCAGAAAGGGAGTCTGATCAATATACCAGAACTTTCCATTGCTTCACCTCTTTTCAGGCTGCCACCGCCGATCCTCCGTCTTATACTTGACGAGGCCAACTCTCGCCGCGTAGTTAATGTACATCTTGAAGTCGATGCGGCACAAGCGCTCTACCGTGTAACGAAGGGCTCTGAATGAACAACATAAATACCGTTGGTCTCAACACTGTTAAGAGATGAACCGATGAATAGAAACGTAATTAGGCCATGACTTCCCCCGATCTTGGCACATAATATATCCTCACTTCCTTGGCTCACTTGCTTTACTAAGGAACGGCAATTTCCCAGATTCAGGTCAATTCACTCTTAAATCTGTGGAATAATACCAAAGCATAAGTTGATAGAAATGAAGCATACAGAGAGTCCCCGAAAGCGCTGTTAGCTTTTTCAGCTGTTAAGCCCTCGCTTGCTGGCCCATCCACTAAGTACTGAACGTCAACTGCTTCTAACATGCTTTCATGACAACACAAACCAAAACTCCATGCTTCGAGTTTCCGTCAGACAATGATCAAAGACAAATCAAACTCCCGTCCTTCGAAGGCCCACCAGCGCATCATCAAACACTTGCAACTTACAGCAATTGGGACATCCACCCCTCTCCCACCTAGCGACAACCAAACCCAACCTTTATCATATCAGATTCGCAACCATGCAATAACAACAGCCCAACAAGCATCATCAATAACGACAAAATTTCAAATTAAAAGCGATTCGAAGGGGACGAATATATCCATGGAATACACGTACTCGAGCAAGAAGGCTCGTATTATGTTTGTGGATACTTTCCCATGTCCAGAGAGCTCTAATACACCCTGCTGAATGCGTGCGCCACCCACAGGACAATGATTGCCACAACAAGACAGCTGCAATATCTCGCTATCGATCGAGCAAGAACATGAAAGACACATCAATATATCGCAGTCCTTTGAAAGCACAAAGCGGTCGACGTTCAATAGCCCACTTCGATAATAGTACACCACTTACTCAATAACGAATAACACAACACCTTTTGGGAGGCTGCGGGACTATACTGAATACATACACGACGTTCAATCTTGATCATTCCCATACAAATAAGGGCTATGTATCGTTCAAGCTCTTCTCCTGGGTGCCTCTGGAAGTCGGCCCGCAGCTGAGCTAGATCAAACACAGCCCCTTTTCCAGCAAGCGACCGAAGCACGTGGTATATTTCTCGCCCATGGACTGCAAAAGACATTCTTAACAGATTCTATGAGCACTTACTTGCTTTCTGAGATATCTTTCCTTTGTGGAACATTTCAGGTAGCAGTTAGTCCCTTTGCTAAACGTGCTTCCGAGTCACGTGACCCCTGATCTTCACCACCTCGATGCGACCCTCCACAACTTGGAACACAAAACGAATATGCAATAAGATAGCACAGAGATAGCAAGGTATTTTAAATGGCACTTGCCATATGATCCTAGAGGCAGATTTCCCCAGTCTCAAACGCGTACCTTAAACTTTCTAACAACGCCTTGGACAGGCGTAGCTGCAATTAATCAGAGGCTTTGTGCTCACAAGGACAAATCGATTTGGTGTAGGGGACCTTGATTCTCTTCATAAGTTACATGCAAAGAAAACAACAGGCCGGGTATCTCTCGTTATCGTAATTTCATGTGCTAGAATGCAGAACAAAACGGGTATGTTTGGAAAACAGCAAATGTGTGGAATGAACAGTTTCAGAAGAATTCCGATGCTGAAGGAAGTCGTCATCCATCGGGAACATAATACGGCGCAAATAGTTGTTGGAGAGCTTAACCAAGCATTCTTTCAGTTGTCTGCAAAGCAAGTATGATCTTTCCTAAACTAGATCCTGTTAGTCCCGATTAAACGAGTGCTGTTATGAGTACTTACGGAAGTATCCTGACTTCGCGGTCCAACAATCGAGTGATGCAAATGCAAGGCAATCTTTCGACACTCCCTCAATACTTCCAGTGGAAGGACATGATGACGGCATTTGGAAATGTCGGGAACGTATGTTCATCCTTGAGGCAGCGAGTGAGGGTCATCCAGATGTCCATGATACCCTGCTGCTCTTCTTGCTTCAGGACCAAGGTGCATATCTTGTTTTGAGCATAAGCATTCTCATAAGTATCATATCCTTGGCCATTCTTGGTGAACAGGACATGAGTGTAACCACGGTTACGACCATGTGGGGACTTAGAGATGACCTGGAACGAGACTTCAGATTGCTCAGGCAGGGAGATCTTGCAGAAGCAGTGGAGCGCGAGAGACTTGAGGTTGGTCATTCCAGCGAGATTGCTGCGGATCCACCGAGCTGCATTATCGTTGTTGAGTCCAGGGATTTCGAAGACAAGGGAACCAATGTTGGCCATATCGAAATGCTTCGCAAACATTGGGGCAATCTGAAGAGAGGGGTTGGCAGTGCCACCAACGACGGTTAGCTTGACATGGCGATCGACTTTCGGAGAAAACATGGTGATTCCATCCTTGTACAAAAGGATATAACCATACTTGGTGGAGAGATAATCATGGGCTTCAGTGTTGCTGGCCATGAGGCTATAGTTTGGTTCAACGTAGCCCTTTGAAACCCACTTGCCAGTGCCGTTGTCGACGACCTTGCTGAAAACCTCCTCCTCTCTAACTAGAGCATGATCGTAGATCTTTTGGCGAAGCTCGACAGGGAATAGAGAGAACAAGACCATGGAGTCGGCAGGACCGTGAGATTTGAGGACGGCACGGTTGATGAAGATTCTTCGTCCATGCCGAACTAGGAAGAAAGCCTGTTCGAATCTGGGAACTACTACAGCAAGATCGAGACATTGGAAACCGCGCCACTCACGGTGACGGGTGTATACACCAGCCAAGTCAAGGTAGTCCAACTTGTGCAAGGAGCGATTGTCGGAAGTGGACAACTTGACCAAGTGGTTCGAGGCGTTGCCCTTGACGGAAGGAACGCTAGTCTGTGAATAGCAAAGTCAGCGTGTGTTGAGTTATCGATCAGACTTTAAGTAGAGATACTCTGATGATCAGAATATGTTATACGATGGGAAGAGTGTGTGTGTAATAGAGCGGAGGCATGATGAGCGTCTCGAGGTGCTTGAAGCTACGCACGAAGCCGACGTCCAGCAAAGGACTACCGGTGGCAAAGAGAGAACATTGAAGGTAATATCGTAATGGATAGAGTGTGTGTTTGAGAAAATGATGCAGAGGCGATCAAACAAAGAGGTAAGGATGTAGGAGAAGACAAGGGGGTTCGGTGGTAGATCGAGTGGTGAATCGGGGTCGACCAGAATGTTGTTGTACTCACCGACATAGTTGAGATGACGAGATTGGCAGAGGGGAATGGATCTAGGTATCATGCGAGTGTCAGTTATGTTAGAGCTGGAAAGATCATTGCGCGCCAGCTGTTGTAGTGGTGATGCGGAGGAAGAGGTGGCGAAGGTGGACGTGGACGTGGAGGTTGAGGTATTGTGGTGTTGCGGTGCTTGAATGTAATTTGAGAAAAGCGCAAAGGAGATGGAGACTTACGACGATCGTATGCTTAAATTGAGAGATGGCGAGGTGTTTGTACTTCGCGCGCTGCCTTCGTGGTGGTCAGTATGAGGTTGCGTGGTTGGCGGACGAGGTCGCGGGTTTTGGGTGGGTGGAAGATCGTGAAACTTTGGAGATGCTAGGAAGGGGGAAGAAAAGAGAATGGGAGAGTGGACGATATATGTGGAGGCGAGGCGGAGGGTTTGTACTCACAGCTATTGTGTTTCCGGAAGGCCCAAGTGGACCGAGACAATAGATTCCTATTTGGCATTGTTAGCAAGAATTGTTTGCAAGCGGATGCAACAATATAAACAGGCATTGTCTCCAAGAAGCTGGAAACAATGTTCTTGAAGATATACCGGGCATCAGGGCATAGTGTGCTCGGACTTACGGAGGTGGAAGGCACGTTGATGGTTGGATGGTTGGAGGAACAAACAAACAAGGGTTAGGGTTTAAAGTTCAAGTAAGCGCGACGCATTGGTAGGTTGCCACAGGGATACCCCTACTAGTCGTCAGCCCTACCCGCACCCCACTTTTTTGAATTTTTTTGAAATTACTATTGTTAGAATTTGCTTTCCGCCCACACTTTTTTCCCTCCTCAAAGTAAGGCTTTTGATAAGAGTCGACAGACTGGAAAGACCAGTCTGCTCAATCTCGTAGAGCAGCAGCTTCTATTGTACGCACATATCTTGTCAAGTGAAGTTTAAGTGATCTCAGATGCATGTCATCAGACTGAAACACATATTTCAATCCTAGCCATCTTCAATCTAGTTCGAAGTCGATCAACGCTGCCCGAAATCAAATTCCCTGAGCCACAGCCGGCCTGCCCCGCCAAGATCAGGGCATAGCACTGCAGCAGCGCATCCCCACGTAACGTACCCCCACCCCACCACATCGACCCAGCGATCTGATCCTCAGCCTCCCAGCTTCCCAAACCAATGCTAACGCGAATGACGCACCGCCTGAACCAAACAGATTTTGCAAAATGTGTATAGCCTATTGTTATTGTCTGTTTTGTATTGTCTATACAATAGTCACAATACCACCCACAATTGGCCTATTAACCTTGATTAACTCCCCAGAGTGAGCAGCAAGGCCGAACCGGAAACATCTCACCTTTTAAGCACTCTTTCGAAGGACTTTCCAGTCTCTTTGTTGACATGTCACGTGACTCGCAAAATCCTAAGGGGGTCTCAGGGGAGAGAGGGCCACGGCAGGTTGTGATTAGCACCTAGAATGCCTGAATTTGTGTTCAACTCCCTTCCTAGATTTACTCAAAGCTTTCTCAAGTGCACTCCATATCATTATAAGCAGGATCTTGACAAACCGCAGGGGAGCCGCGCCCCCGCCCCTTTTCCCGTCTCATCTTCGGATGTTGTCGGAAAATTTTACCCCTTTTGGGCCGCAGTGGCCGATGTTATGAAGAGAGGGGCAGTGTTTGAGTGAACGGCTGCAATCCAAGCAACGACTGTCTCATTGCAAATATATGTTTATTCTAAACCTTTGCCAAGTAACACGTCTCCTATGTCCTTCACGAGCGCCTCTCCAGCAAAGTGCTTCCGTTTCGCCAGCACTGTCCCTCGAGCGTCCATACTTTTCAGCAGATCTACCAGTTCTCCATTCTTTGGCGCACAGTACATTAGATATCCAAAAGCGAGCAGGAATCCTTTTAATGCCTCTGGCGATTCTTCTTCCACACTTATCGCCTCTAGTAATGATGCTGCAAGCTCGACCTGCTCTGCTTCTGGCAGAGACTCCAGATGCTCCTCGGTACGTAGTCTGCTGTTTGCCGTTGCGATATTAAATGTAAGACTTGCCGCGGCAACTCTGACATTGTGATGCTTGTCGTCTAGCAAGCTGGTTGTGATCAGCTGCACAATCGGTTCACTCAGCGTGGGGCATTTGAGTATGTGTATTGGATAGAGAGGACTCGTGAAAAGGTTGCAAGCCATTTGCAGCGTAACAAGACGAAGTGTATACGGGCAATCTTTCAGAGAATTGACGTAGGATATCAGGGGTGCAACGGTCTTGTGATCTTTTTCCTCTGCATAGTACCCGCTAAACCTTGGATCGACCAGTGCAACCCGCATGAGGTCCACAATCGTGAACATGATTTCTACTGGGAGGCGTGAGGGGGCGTTGTGGAGGAATCTGCTGAAGGCGTCGAGATCTGGGAGAGTGGTTTCAGCAGCGCCATCATCAGCACGAGCAGAGACGAAATGCATAACAGCTGTCACGGCAGCATCTTCTCCTGCTGAACCCATTTTCGCCTTGAGTTTTCCCAAAGGCGGGATCTTGCTGAATAGTACCGGCTTCGTGTTGGTGCTGTGGAGGGCAGGAAGAGAAAGAGACTCGTGCAGGTGCGGTGGCCATGCCATCTGTACGAGCAGGTTGATATTGCCTCTTAGTGTGCTTGGATCTGATCCACTCCATCTGTTCTCCTCTGTGCCGTGCAGAAATGTCATAAAAGTAGGTGTAGCGCTTATAGAATATTTTGACCCAATATCGTATGCACGAGAAGTGTCAACAAGGATCAAGACAGCCCTATGTGCTAATTGCACGGCAAGTTCATCGTATACTGGGTAGAGCTTCTTACATGGCGCGCAGGTGGAAGAAGTGAAGAAGATGACCGCGCAGGATTTCTCAGCCTCCTTGAGCAATTTATCGAGCTCAACCATGGTAGTGACTTTCCTCACAGATAATGCTAGCTGATGTTGTGTCTTAGGAGGCTCCGTAGTATTTTCGATCCCTATCAAACCGCCCAGCTTCCGTTGTTGGCGCTCGACCATTTGATTGACATGTGGTTGTAGAACCCGACCGAATGGGGAGCTGAGAACCTGCTGTGGAAGGTTGGTGATATGATCTGGAATTCCTTTTCCAAGTAAGAAGGTGGCAAAGTCGTTGGAGAAATTATTGCAGTTATGAGTCCACAGATCGTAGGCCTGATCTGGCATTAGTCCTTTATTCGTGACTGCCGGGGAAAAGGTAAAGCATGCATACCTGCGCCGTGTATATTTCTCTCAGCGAGTCTAAGTACTCCATTATCACATCCATTGGTAGGTTTGTTGTACCAAGTTCAATGATCTGCCATGGTGCTTCCAAGTGTGTCTTGCCCGCCGGAACTGTTTTGATCCCACCATCGTAGACGTATTCTATGTCTCGTATGACAATTGAGGTATGATAGACGGCATCAATCTGAGTTCCAAGGAGGCCTTCGGAGAGCATCCTAGCCAATCCATTGGACAAATCATACACGTAGAGCTGAACGTTCATCGCGGGACGGTTGTGGCGGTATTCGAGTCTGGGAGAGGGCCAATCTGGATCGACGAATGCAAGGATTGCCGGAACACGTTTGGAAGTTTGAGAGGGTCAAGGCGATGAGGTGTACATTGTGGAGAAGAGAAGAGCGAGTGTAGGACGAGCGAGGTTGACATTTCTTCTATTCTATTCTACAGTATTGTCGTCTATCACAGGCAGCGCAGTGACGCGGGACCTTGCCCAAGCCACAGCTGGCTGCTCAACCCTTGTCCTCGGCCTAGACTTGATTGGGCCGCCTCGGCGCCACAACTCACCAAACTTTCAGCCAGGGGCGCGCGGTCTCGAGAAATTGACAAGTTCCTGCTTCTCTCCCCCTATCTTCACGCTTCCTGCTCCATTCTCCCCAACAGCCTTTGTCACCACCATTATCATACTTGTTCTTCATGAGCGACCAGGTTGCTTGATCTGCGATCCTCACCCACACTCCCTTATGCGACGCACTTCAGTCTCGCTGCCGACGAGAAACGTAGCACACGACCCGCACGAGAAGCCCAACCGATATACTTCCAAAGGCGCGAGGGGTCGCGCCGCAAGCACACTGGAGCGAGTAAAATCCGCCTGGATGACGCAAAGTCAAAGATCCAGATACCTGAAGACGGGGGGCATTCTGCTCTTCGTTGTCTTCCTTTTCTACTATCTGTCCCCAAGTGGCGCCGATGTATATAATGGAGGTCCGCGTAAATTGCCCTTCTTCTAGAGCTATGTCATCGACTAACCCCTCACAGTTACAAAGATAACGAGCTCGGGTGGTCAAACGGCCTCAGACTCGTCGGTTGGAACAACGAAGTGCTCGAAGTCCAGCGATAAGTCGAAGCCGATCGTCCAATATGCTCTCATGATAGATGCAGGGAGCACTGGTTCTCGGATCCACGTTTATCGATTCAACAACTGTGGAGATACCCCAGAACTCGAGGATGAGGTCTTCGAGATGACGAAGAAGAAGGAAGGAGGATCCGGACTCAGTTCTTACAAAGAGGATGCCGAGGGAGCTGCGAAGAGTCTTGACGTTCTCATGGATGTCGCTATGAAGCACGTCCCGGAGAAGCTAAAGGCTTGTACACCTGTTGCAGTCAAGGCCACAGCTGGCCTACGTAAACTACCAGGAAAGCAAGCCCAAGATATTCTCGATGCTGTCCGAATTCGACTGGAGACAATGTACCCTTTCCCGGTTGTCTCAAAAGAGGAGAACGGAGTTGCTATCATGGACGGTAGTGATGAAGGTGTCTATGCTTGGATCACGACTAACTACTTACTTGGGAAAATTGGGACACCTGACGACAGTCCTACCGCTGCAGTCTTTGATCTTGGCGGTGGCTCGACTCAAATCGTATTTGAACCGAGGTTTAAGGGTGCTAAGGACGGGATGCCCGAGAAGCTAGCAGAGGGCGATCATAAGTACAAGCTTACCTTTGGTGGAAGAGACTTCGAACTCTATCAACACTCCCATCTTGGCTACGGTCTTATGGCTGCTCGCGAGTCCATCCACAAGACTCTCATTGAGGATATTCATTCCGTCAATGTGGGAGACTCAACTTGGGTTTCGCAGCCAGTTATCAATCCCTGTATTGCACCTGGCATGGCTCGTACCATCGATGTCGAGCTTGACGCAGCTCATCCGCTCGGTGCAAAGATAACTGTCAACATGACTGGTCCTTCATCTCCAGCTCCTGCTCAGTGCCGCAAGCTCGCCGAGAAAATTCTATTCAAAGAAAAGGACTGCGCGCTAACTCCTTGTTCTTTCAATGGTGTTCACCAACCTTCTCTTGAGAAGACGTTTGCCAGGGAGGATGTCTATACCTTCTCCTATTTCTACGACCGCACGGACCCCCTTGGTATGCCCGAGTCTTTCACATTGAAAGAGCTCCATCGCTTGACTGATCAGGTGTGCGGTGGTGAGCCTCACTGGGATGTATTCGAGAATGTTCCAAACGCAATCGAGGAGCTGAAGGGACGACCTGAACACTGCCTTGATCTTAATTTCATGACCGCTCTCCTTCATACCGGGTATGAGATGCCAATTGACAGAGAAGTCAAGATTGCCAAGAAGATTAAGGGCAATGAACTTGGTTGGTGTCTGGGTGCAAGGTAAGCCACACGTCAAGCGTGTTTAAGCGTCCCAACTAATTCTTTTCTAGTCTCCCACTATTGAGCCAAGGGTCTGGATGGAAGTGTCGTATCAAGGAAATATCATGATTGGTTCGAGGGCCATGCATTGCAGGCGTTAGGATAGTCTTGTAATAGGGTAAACGCTGTCAATAGGCCAGCCATTGGTATATAATTCATTCGATATTTGGTAACCCGTGGGAATCGTGAGGTTGGAACATTCCGAATACGAGGTGCTCGCGCACTTGAAATGGATCGCTTCATGATATAGAAGATCGTTGCATTAGATCTTCATAACACAAGTTGTTGCAGTTGGGGAAACCGAGGGAAGTTTGGAATGGATCAGTAATCTCATTGCAAGACTTTGATTGCTCGTAGTTCGAGTGTGAAAAGCAATAATGCGTTTCAATGATTTTCTTGTGAGACAGAAAAAGGTCTTTTCATTGACCTGGCTTATGTTACAGATGCACGCCATTGTTGTACTTTTTCGTCAGCTCTTTTGTTGCTACATCTGAGAAATCCTCTCTATCTCACAGCGCAACTAAGACCAACAGTCCACCCATGGCGATGGTTCCAAGAAGCCTAGCACACTGTTAATGTTCATTGCCCACCCCTCCCTATCAAGAAAAATTCACTTAGCTGGGAGCCATCTCTCCGCGTCACTCTTTGTGGAAGTTGGAGAAGCGGATCCCGAAGATGTCGAAGATGCTTTGATTGAACTCGAACTCTGCGTTGCTTCGACACTAGCAAGGGAACCTGTTTTACATCAGCATCTAGACTGAGCGCAAGGAAAACTCTTAGTCGAGTTTCTATGCTCCCTTGCCCATTTTAAATGGTGTCTCTCCCTTTTCACCTCCTCTTTAACCAAAAGACGAAAAGAAGTTAACTCACTGCTCATAGCTGCTGCACTAGCCTCCTCCACAAATGCCTCACTGAACGTCGCCGTCCCATAAATACTGTCACAATAGCTCTCATACAAGCTTGTCGCAGTAGCCGCGTACGCACTCGTGCTACTCGCACACACAGTCTCAATGCAGCCCGTGATGAATTCTATGGCATTAGCAGGAGCAGAGAGACAAGCACAATTGTTGGTGACATTGTCGCAGCCAACCGGGTCGTTGAGTGCCCCGGGAAAGAGACAATTGAAAACGCAGGCTGGCGCGGAAATCACGGCTGGAAGGGCGGTGATGGAGTATTCGGGAGAGTTGTCAGCCGAGGTCGTTGCTGCTGCTAATTCGGTCACTGATAGAGAGCTTGATCCAGACGTTGAAGTTAAGGTCGATGATGCTGCGAGGGCGAAAGAGTTTAAGGTGAGAAAGAGGAAGGTGAGAAGCTTCGTCGTCGTTGAGGAGAGCATTGTGGATTGTAGAATCAAGGATTGAAATTGGACGAGGGTTCGAAGAAGGCAGGTATTTGTTCTATTCTTCTATTCCCACTTGTAGGAAAGGAATCCAATTGAAAACGAAATAGCTCACAATTTCAGAAGGAATGAAGGTAATAGTTCGAATGGAGACGGATATGAATTGACATTTGAAAACGCGGAAGCCACGCTCAGAAATGGAGCGCAAGGTCTTTTGAGCGAACGAGTAAAGGCTCCTTAAAACTAGCGTTGATCCAAGCAAGGCCGCGAAAGCGGGAACAGGTACGCTTGAATGCTTGTTTTGACAAGGTTCTCGCAGCTTTGACAAAGTCAGCCAGAACGAGCAGATTTGCGTAAGTTTTAGGAGCAGAGGGTGCTTTTATTCGTGGAATTGAAGGCGCCAGACAAGCCATGGGGTCGATGTTCATGTAGGGTCCGCGACTAGCAGGAGCTTCGGAACGCCAAGGCAGGGGTGGGGTAGAATTATCAATGTCCTCAAGGGGAGAGAAGTAGGGTCCTTGAAAAAGATTTGGACAGGTCGAGTGTACCGTTGGACTGGGGAGGATCGTCATTATCACATATCTCATCAAATAGAAGTTAGAGTCGTAGGGGGAAGTACTTTTATCTTCAGGAGTCAGGTGAGGTTGAGACATAGTTTTCAGCTCTTATTTTAGAGGCCAATATACATATAATTGGCATTTTTCACAAGCTTCTCTCTATATCCCTTGTTGCCTCACTTGTGCAGTTCATTCTTTTATGCCATGAACCCCAATTTGTTACAGAAAGAAAGCCAAGAATGTTGCAGATCCCACAACTGTAACCCAAGCCAACATCCCAAGCTCATTATATCCATAAGCAGTGTTTGCAGACGAAGGTTTGGAGGTCGAAGTTGGGGTCGAGGTGGAGGTTCCTGTGCTGGATGTCGCCGAAGCAGTGGAAGGAAGGCTGGACAGAACAGGATCAGCAACAAATGAAGCAGTGGTTCCAGTCTCGTTTTTGCAAACTGATTGCGTGGCACCAACGCCAGTAACAAAATTTACTGCGAGACACTAGGAAAGGTCAGCAACGCATCGGGCATTCGTATCCTGTTTGCTTACCTGGTAAAGGATGCCATCAGGAGAGTCTGCTGCAATTCCGATGACACCTTTGGAGCCTGCGAAAGAGGCTGGGATCTGAACAGCTGGCTCACAGAAACTATTGAGACCGGTTTGTTGAACAGCAGGCAAGAGATTGGTCCAGTTTCCAGAAGCTGTTTGGTCCAGCGTAGCACGGAAAAGCCAAGTCACTTGTGGGTGGTAGGATTGCTGCAAAGTCAGGACTTGAGTCATATAATTAAATGATGGTTTCTTACCATTGCAAGTACATCACCACCAACATGGAAGTCTGTGACATTATCCTTACTGAAATCAACAGTGAAACTTCCACACGGAGGAGTGGCCTCGAGGTCATCGTCAAAACCGATGCTTGGGGGGTACAACACCAGGAAATGACCAGCAGATTGGCCAATTAGGGTCGCAAAGAGGCAACCCGCGAGAGTAAAGAACTTCATCATGTCTGCGGACAAAAATTTCAAGTGCAAGTGTCGCGGTATGAGATGTTGGCAAAAAAGAGGGCAAAAGCACGAATTCGAGAAAGGAAGGAAGGAAGGATGCAGGAGGTCAAAGGTGAAATAAAATACAAATCAGCCTTAGCCCGCTTGGCAGCTCAGATACGGGTGTTCCTAGTGAATTGAACATGGTTCCGAGCTTCATATAAGCATTATTCTGAATTTATGAGGCTTCGACAAGCCTTCTGGCGTACTATCACAGGCCTCGGGTGGAACCACCCTGGCGGCTGGTGAGCAAAAACCATCCGTTCATCTCTTAACCAACGGATCATTTTTCCGAAGAGTGTCATAGATCCACGAGACACCTCTTGGCTCTTGATGAGAGTGGGATTCTCTCCAACCTAGTAGGCAAATGTAGACATAGTCCCCTGTGTCGGCCTACGCCTTGAGAACAATTGAGCGCGTTGTGGCTGACTAGCCTCTTGGCAGACTTGCTCAATCCCCCTCACCCTCACCAACGGGTCTCGCAACTTGCGCAGGCGGGGCAAATCGTTTTTCACTCCAGTCAGCTTCTGATCTCCCTTTGCTAATTCACGAATATTTTGCGGCTCGTTTGAAGTTGTCCATAACACTTTGGTCGTGTGTTGCGGTATGATGTCCAGTGGCAGTTCCAAGAGATCAACCACAACCACACGAAACGTACCTAGACCGGTTCACGTTCAACGAAAACTCAAATCAGTTGTTACATATGATCATTTCAAAGATTTGCAACAGTAGCAGAAAGCGAGAAGAACCTGCGTGGAAATAAATAGCTACTGTTGCTTAAGGAGAAAAGGGTCAAATTTAGAGCCTACCGATTACATCAACCAGCAAGATGGATATGAGCGGTATGGACGGTATGGGGATGGACTCGGCATCCAGCCCAATGTTCAGACCATACAATCAGAAGCTTGCGCGAGGATACTGGTATATCATCGCCGGCGTAGTTTTTTTCCTCTTATTTTTGAGAGGGACAGAGCATTATCAGACGTGGGCTAGGTAAGTCGTTGATGGACCACTTTCGAATAAGACACTCAATCTGACAATGATGTTTGGCAGGCTGAGGCGTGTCCGAACGAGGAAGTCAATGTTATATCCAACAAAAGTGACTGATTTTCCCATGCAAGTTTTCGCCACTGCGACTGCCATCACAAGAGAAATGAGCTATCCGCAAGCTCACCCAGGAGGCTGGCTCTCATTATTCCGACCTCTATCCTCTGGCAGGGTGATTCTGATTGTTATATATTGGGCCATTATCGCATACATGTTGACAGATCGTGTCGTGGTAAACGATGCATACTATTGGGAGAGAGTAGGTTTCCGTGGGGCCTGGATTTCAGTCACTCAAGTACCCCTGGTGTACCTCCTAGCATCCAAGTCGAGCTTTATCGGCTTCATTATTGGAACCTCTCACGAAAGACTGAACTGGCTACACCGATGGGTCTCTCGTACGCTGCTCGTCACCGTTACTGTCCACGGCTTCTTTTTCATGGCTGAATGGGTACGGGCAGACTTTGTTGTTCTCGAGCTCACATTCATGCCGGTGGTCAAATATGGTCTTGCAGCGTGGGGAATCCTTGTCTGGACCTTTTTAACATCCCTCTCGCCGATGCGCCGTCTGGCGTATGAGTTCTTCGTGTTGCAGCACATTGTATCATCGGCGGTCTTTTTATGGGCGTTATATATCCACGTTCCAAGCTACGCACAGTACAATATCTGGTTTGCAATCGGCGCCCTCGCGTTAGACCGAGCAATCCGAACTGTCCTGCTTTTGGTTCGAAACATCCGAATTCGACAGGCCAAGTCATGCGGCGCAACTCAACGGATAGGCCACCAGGTCGAGCTTCACGTGTCATGCAGTGACATCGTGGTAATTACTATCAAGGACGTTCATCTCTCATGGAAAGCTGGCCAGCACATGTACCTCTGGCTTCCTCGGCTTGGACCCCTTGAATCTCATCCGTTCACAATCGCCAGCCCTTACAAGAGAGCAGCGGAGTGTCACTGCAATGAAATCCAATTTGCTGTCAGGGTTCAATCTGGCTTTTCGAAACGCATCCACCGATATGCGATGAAGAATCAAGGTGGCAGCTCGTTGACAGGGTTTATTGCTGGACCATATGGGAAACCTCCAAGCTGGGAAGCATACGAATCCTTGGTTCTCATATCTGCGTCAACTGGGGCTTCGTTCACGATGCCCATCCTCGAAAGCATTCTTGCTTGCAAAACAGCTATTTGTACACAGCGAATCCACTTCCTGTTAGTTGTGAAAAAGAGCTCACACATAGAATTCTATGTAAAACGACTCAACACTGCTCTGTCACATGCAGAAGCTCGGGGGATCGAACTAAAGGTCAAAATCGCCATTACAGGTGATGATAGCTCGTTTGTTGAGAGCGAGACGAGTGGGAAGATTATCGATGACGAGAAGAATGAGCAACCCGAAGATTCCGTGAAAAAAATCAGAGAAGGAGATACCGCTGAGTCTAAGGAGGTTAAATATGAGACAATGGTCCATATCGACTCGATTTCAGCCTCAAGCTTAACATCCTCTCGAAGAACAGCTCCCGTCGTAAGCAAATGTTGTTGTGACAATGGCGAAGGACCAAGTATGACCGAGTCGTCTCGCCAAATCGTATACTCTTATGAACGACCTGATGTTGGTGCTTTCATTCGAGGCCCCGTCGAGCTGACAGGTGGAGAGACGTCTGTTGCAGTGTGTGGCGGGAAGTCTTTGGTAGCTACCGTGAGAAATTCGGTGGCAAGCTTGAGTGATGAAAGAGCGGTACACAAAGGGACTGGGGCTCAAGGGATACATTTGCATGTCGAGGAATACTGCTTTTGAATTTAGTGCATTGAAAGGCGGGGTGTTAGGAGGGGGAGTACGCAATTTGGCAGACGGGGCGCAACTTGGGATAACATGAATGTGTATATGATAATGAGCATGAAGATATAAGGTCTGTTGAACTCATCGACTTGAATAAGGTCTACATACCAATATTCCCGAGCGCCTTGGACCGCTAATCACGCCTTGATAACATCCCTTGAATAACTCCGATGCTTGTCCATGAGAGGATCTATGATTTGGCAGAAATATAAGGAGTTCCTCTCATCTATAGTTCGCGCTCATCCAGAAGCTTTATATCTCCAGTGCTTGATTCAGACCATTCATTGGTGGTCCACTGAACTATGAGTTTCTTGGCTTCTTCAGACATCGCATAGAAGCCAGGATTGTCTTTCGGATAAAACATAGCTGCTGAAAGTTAGTATGGATTTATGTGGTGAGCGAATGCAGCATACACATATGAGCCCAAGTCTCGTCTCCAGCTTCGTCATTGATCGCCTCGTGCCAAAAGTCCTTCGACTCCTTCTTGGGTAGATTGCAGAAGGTTCGTTGATTCCCAATCACACTGCCCACCATGGTCTTTCCATCCCCTTTGCTGACAGCCTTCTTTCCCAATCTCGTATAGAGATTCCCGAACCCGACATGCAATTCTTTGTTTAGTCGTATTACTCCAACGACTCGCTTTTGTAGTTCTTGTCCCTTCATCAAACAGCCGACGAATTCGAGATGGGAGGTAGCCCAGGACCAACCTGATGTGATCTCTTCCCTTTTCAGATACGCTGCACCTCCAGCAGCTACCACAGCAGCTCCAGCTCCAGCAATCGCGGCTACCTTCCCCCATTTCTGCCACAAGGGCACAGGTGCATCTGATGGTGGAGGAGCTGGCAGTGCTGCCACTGGCTTCTTGTCTTTAGAGCCCTCAGTATCTGCGGCAGCCTTGGTTCCCCAGATAGCCCCAGTGAGCCCGCTCAACTGCGTGAGTGCGGATGTTGCCGTATTGTAATGTTCTTCTGCCCCATGTGCTACAACGCCCGGCGAAATTCCAAGATAGGGGGTGTCAAATGCTAAGACTCCTTGGACATATGGGAACATAAAGGAATTTAGTTCTGGCAGTTTCGAGTCTGCGGAAGCAGATGTGTCGACTGGGAGGTCATTAGTCAGAGCGAGAAGGGTGTCTGCTGCAACGATGCCGCCCATCTGCAAGAACATAAAGTCAGCATTGAAGTGTTTTCTGTTTTCGGGGATGGCCTAGAACAAGAGCATCTGGTCTTCTAATTACTTACAGAATGCCCTATCAAAATAGTGCGAACTGAAGGATCAACAGTCGGGGATGGCGTATGATTTTGAACCTCGATATCGATGACTTTCTCCAATAACCTGCCGTTATCAGCCTTCTCCCCCTAGGGATCGGGACAGTACTCTACCAGTCTCTAAATCTGCTCACACATTCCTCCAAGGCCCCTCTAGTCTCAAATGCGGGATATACCAGGAACCGGATGTCCAGCTTGGGGAGCGCATGTTGGACGAGGGCAGTAATGTGGTCGGGAAAGGTTCCAAAAGTTGTATCACCACCCTCTCTGATCAGCGGATGATGGGATATATCAGAATTGTGGACCTTACCTTGAAGCCGTGAATGAAGACCAACAACAAGACTTTACGCATCGTTTCGCATTATGGGGGGATAGCTTGAGCTCGAGTCTAAGATTGGATGCGGAAGAGAACGGTGCTCAATAGTGCTCAGCCCTGTGATGCCCCACAGTCACAAGGCTTCCACCCGAGTTACTCCTGTAGCACGACAAGCGAAACCTCCGTACAGACCCCTGAAAACGGCACAGCACTCGTACCGGGTCAGCACGAGCTAAATCACGCAGGGGAGCAAAGGCGCGTATAAAGTACTGTAAACCCCATGTTCCATGTTCTTGGTAGCAGCTACAATCAGTTCATTGTCACGAGGCGCGATTCAGGAACGTGTAACACCACCACACTTTCTCTCTTCAACTCATCACTTTCCGGACCGCTATCAAAATGGCAATGCAACGAACCGATCGTGACCGTGGGACGAAGGGCATCACCAGCATCGTCACACTCAAGGTTCTCGGCGCCCTCACTGGCCACGGGCGTGAGATCGCATCTTTTGATTCGTATGCCATCGCCCGCAACGCTAACCGCAATCGACGAGAAACTGTGGGCTACCTACCTTCGCAGGAACCTGTATCTCGTCGACGAGAGCGCGCTCTCACTCCTCCTCCATCTGGAAAGGCCGTCTTGCACCCAAGCCAACTGAATGAGCAGTCCCAGTCTCCATTGTTCAGCCTTCCCGAGGAAATACTGATGGTGATCTATGAGGAGGTCTTGGGTCACAACTTGTTCCACATTGTCAGGAGAACGACCCGGTTTCAACTTGGACATGTTCTATGTAAGATGAATACACCAAGAAGGCAAGAAGAATGCAATGAGCATGAATGTCGGGGCATAAAGGTACCGTCTGGGGTCTACGCCAAAACTAGGCGAGGTGACGGAGGTTTTATTCAACTTCTCCAGTCATGTCGAAGAATGTATGTCAGATACTCCTGCGTTCTTCAATTCATTTACTAAGCAATATCTTCAGCTATGTCGATGCAGTCAAAGTGCTCTACTCATCCAACATTTTTGACTTCGACTGCATGGAAACCCTGATCGGCTTCTCCACCGCCCTCGTTCCAGCTCGCTTCGACAGCATTATCTCCCTCCAACTAGACTTCCGCTTTCCGCTCTCCGTGCACTTCCGTGAAGCTACTCCTCAAAATGATTTAGATCGTTGGGAGAGGACGTGGAGAATCATCGGCAGTATGAAGTCACTTCAATTTCTCTGGGTTCGTATTGCGTGGCCTAAGTCAGAAATGAGTGTACGCGAAGAGAGAAGGTTTATGGAGCCTTTGTACCAGGTTGGGGCGTTGAATTGTTTTGAAGTGAGTCTACAGCCTGTGATTGGGACTGAGTTTGCAAGCGGAAAAGAGCAACACTGGGTGGTTTTCAGGAGAACGCGGTGAGAGCAATGAGGGGAAATATGTAAGGGTCGTTGGGTATACCATTGCTGAAATTACGCACTTTTTCTTGATATCACTTGGTACACATTATTCTGGATCTCAAAAAAGTACAAGCTAGGGTCGGCTGGGAATTGGCAAGTGCTATCCAATTCTACAAAATAAGTAAGTTGGCTTGAGTAGTACGCCAGCTAAAGTCGTTGACTACAAAATGCGACCTCAAATATCCCGTCAATACTCATTACAGCATGACCACTCCGTCGCGTCATTATGGCTCAATACCAAAGCTCTCACAAAACGTTGCCTAAAACCCCTCTACTACACTCACCATATCGTTACATATGTCGATGGCATGGACATGAGCAGAATCGCCAATTCTATCTTGCCAACATAAGTATCGGAATATCTTCCCTGTAGGAAACAATGAGTCTGACAAAACATCCAGAATATCAACAGGGAAGCCTCACTCACGGTTCGAGTTTTGCTATCTTCGTTTCTGGCTTTGCAGCATCTAAAATTCGTTGCACAAAGCCCTCTGCTCCATCGCTGAAGCCGAAGAAAATGTAGGCTTTGGGATCACCGTTCCAAGTGCGCGTTAGCTTGACCAGGCGATTTTCGAAGGAAAACTCCAGTTTGGTGATGCTTTGAGGGTTGATTACCCATGCACCGAACTCGCTGCCACCCAATTGGCCGTTCATGTATGCCGTATACATTCCGTTGGCGCCCAATCTAAGTTGGTATTCAGTGTCTCGATCCTCGCGCCTCAACCATGAAAACATTCTTCCCTCTTTGCTGGGGTAACAGACTCGATCGAGGTCGAAGGGTTTCTCAATAGACAGGGCCTCAGAGTGATGAGGTGACGCCGAAGATGCGGAGTTACTGAGTATGACTGGTTTTGGTGGTGTTGGAAGATGTCGGTTGATTTGGCTATGAGATATCGAGCTTGGTTGTGTTGCTCGTGCATTAGCTTGCGGTCGTGCTCCTGGGGGTTTTCTGGTCGGGGTAGGCGATGATGTTGTCGTCCTCTCTCCAGTCATGTCATGGCATGCGGTAGTCGCTCTTTTCCTGCTGTTCCTTGAGGCAGGGATGTTCGTGGTCCAGCGAAGGCTTTCTCCATCGGTGGTCGTTGTCCGGTACGAGACGGTGATGCCTTTGCGTTGATCTTGAGAGGAGGCCCGACCCTGTTACCTTCAAAAAATCGCGAGGCTCCTTTCAAAACCGAACTTGAATTCTTGGGACGTTTGGCCGAACGATTTTTGGCAGAGACAGATGCATCATCACTATCTTCAGGGTGATCATCATAAAGATCTGGTCGTTCTTTTTGAGAGCATCCTTTGTGCGAGGAATTCTTCCGCTTCTCTCCAAGGGACGGTGACGGTGTTATTGGATCTACGAAGTATACTTCTTGTCCTGGTATTGAGGGAAGCTTGAGTGGTCCGGAAATGGCCTGCTCGTACTTGATAGTGGCTGAGTTTTGGGTCCTTGAGAAGAGCTGGGTCGGTGTCTTTGGGAGCAAGTTTGCAACAGACAAGTCAGTGGCTCCGTGCGGGCGTCCATTGGAAGTTGGGGAGTTCGTCAACGGTAGTGCAGGTTGTGCTCTAGTTGGAGAGCCCTGATACCCGATCGGGGAAATTTTCACCAGAGAATTATGAAGCCCCTTTGGTGCAGGCGTTGGAGTGGCTGCTGCTGATGTTCTGGAAGGAGCTCGGGCACATTCTTTATTCGGAGTAACAGGGACTACATACTTGGGAGCATTCGATGTATTGGCCTCTGAAGTACCTCCGGTTTGTGTTTTCGAAGCTGCTCGAATCGGCTCTTTGCGAGAGGTGCTAGAACTTGAATTACTAGGAGCTTTCGATAGAGGCTTTGGAGTGCTGGTTGCGGATGTTCTCGAAGGAGCTCGAGCAGGCTCCCTGTGAGGAGTACTAGGAATTGAGCTACAGGGATCTTTTGATGCGTTCTGTGGAGTGTTTTCACTCGGTGTGCTCACTTGCACTCGTGCGGACTTTTCGTAGAGCAGAGGAGTGCTAAGGGTTGATGGAGTATCGGATTGCTCTACTGTTTGACTAGTGGATTTCTTTGAAGAGGCTCGAGGCTGCTGCGTCTGAAGGATGCTGCTCGGTGGGTTGCCGAAGGTGCTAATTTGAGATTTGGATCCTGTGCCAGGACTTTGAGGGATGCCAATAGCAGCATTCGTGGGGCTCTCATTCCGAGGAGTGACCAGACTGCAACCAGGTGGGTTCAACGTGGCGCTAGGCTCTAGTCGCGAAGGTGTTTCCTCATCTGAACGCGGGATACTCAAGCCGAAATGCGTTGCCTTGATTGAAGGTGAAACTGTTGCCTGCTTATCGATATGAGAGAAACATAGTTCTTTGACTTCTTCGCGTTCTCGTTCGCTCTCCTTCTCAAGTTCGCTCCTCTGCTTGTTGAACTTCAGTTCTATTTCTGCCTCTGCCTCCTTCTCGCGTGCCAATGAGTCGTTCTTGACCTTTAGAGCCTCCTCCTCAGCCTGTCGAAGTTTACGTTCAGTTACTGCTTTGTGATCAGATATCTCCTTCTTATGTCGAGTCAGAATAGCCTTAAGTTGAACGTCCTGGTCCGCCTGGATGCAATGTTGACGATGCTTAGATTGTGCGTCCAAAGCGTCTCGACGAATCCTTGCTTCCTCGTTCAAAGCTTGTCGTTCCTTGCTAATCGCCGCCTCGAGTTTTTCCCTTTCGTTCTGTAGTTGAGCCTGGATACTATTAGCTTTAGATGCTCACTGGCCCAAAAAAACCCCCCATCCCTAGCAACGGGTTCTGCTAGATGAAAAGTAACATTGACGCGCTCGATTCTCTCAAAGTGAGAAAGCAGCTTAGAATACCAGACATTGAACAAACCAAATATGACGTAGAGTCGTCCAATTTATGAGATCTAGAAAGAAACAGGATGGTAAGGGAGGAAGTAAACAATGACATACCTTGAAGGCTGCCCATCGCAGCTCGACAGGCCGGTAGGGAGAAGATGTTGAAGAATCCATCTGTAAGGTGCTAATGCAGTAGCGATTAAGGCGCAAACTTGCAACGTGTTAAGGCTATGGCTAGGTGTTGTTGTGGTGTTAGTTTGGAAAGACCACGCGAGGTTGAGGTCGAGCATTTAAGGTTAGCCACAAGAGCACCACTTAAACCATTGGCAAGCGACCAAATTTAGCTGCTGGATGAATCAAGCGTTTAGCAAGAATAGAGATTGAGTTTCACCTTCAATAAGGTTCTGATGGTGAAGTTCGCTGTCAAGACGAGAGCCTTATCATTCATGCTAAAGAGTACCTATCATGACTTGTAATCTGCTTTACTCAATGTATACACATAGGGGCCATCACATCAAGCGCCAAAGCCGATGATCTGTAAAAATTACGACAACCACTATACTTAGCTGATATATTCAAATTGCACAATATATGCCTCCCATACTCAACACAACGCAGCCTCACGGGCCAACATGGAAGCAGCACCAGCATAGATCGAGAGTCTCGAATACCGCCGAAATCATTTTGAACGTTCATAGAGGCCTTTCTCTACGGGGTGACTCAGGTTGGCTTCCTTTTACGTTAAAACCAGAACACGAATAAATAGGGATTGAGCGCCGGTGGAAACTCTCATACAATCTCTAGAATTTCAAAAAATCCCTATCATACTTAATTCAAGTGACGCCTGTTTCCCAAGATCTCGGAGTTAGCATACCTCTTTTGGTTGTTTGTAGGAATAGATTGTTCTAGGAACTTTTGGACATGGCTAAAGACTGAACTTGAAGTGACACGAGAGAGGGAACATTCCTCTGAGAACTTAAGACTTACCCGTTGTGCGCACGTTTGTGATAGTGCGCCTCTTGATCTGTGGTGTTGTCAAGAATAAAACTATGTTCATCTCTTGAGAGACAACGTTTGCTTGCGTAAAGCTTGAAATGCGCCTTGTTCTCCTTATCTTGCCAACGTTGATGGAAGCATAAAGCCCAAATAAGGATATCCGGAGAATCGGGTTTGGGGCCTGGGCAGTTCTTGGCCCAATTGATCGGCCAACTTAACGCGCTTGACTCTAAAACAAGGCAACGGTTGTTTCGGATTTGCAGGTGCTGTTTGAATAGGAGTGCTGTTCAGTTGAACTTGGCATCTAGACGGCTAGAATAATTGATTGTGCTGCTCAGTACCATCAGCTTGATGGTGGTGCCGAATCATGTTCATATCACAAAATCGACACGACGAAAAAAAGAAAGAATGTTGAAGAGGCAAACATATGTTGACATCTCAAGCTTAGAGTTTCAGAGAGTCAACATAGATATTCGTGGGGAACTTCATTTCGTATGCTATTTCGTTCATACATTAATTGAGACAGGAAACCCAAGTGGTATCTTGCGACGTGGTCCTCCGAATCAAAGTAAACCCCAACGCCTGTATCAGCAAGAGCAAACCCACGATCCGTCCCGTATTGCCCATACTCCATGCCGAATGCTATGTAAATGCTGTATGAAAACCCTCAACCGGCTATGCTTGGACTTATGTACTCTGGAAGGATGGCGGCAATGGCACTAGAAGCTCATCACAAGAAAACGCCGACCCATTTGTCTTTACTCTTGACATCGGACTCGCAATCATCAACTGCACAAAGGATCTTGGCGCTTTTACTCTTGCTGTTGGCCGAGGGTTTTGAGCTTTCGCGGAAGGAAACAGATCCGTATTTGCCTGATTGGCTGCGATATTGGAAGCAGCTATTGCAATAGACCTGCGAGCTGTCAGTATGAATATGACCGTGTTGAGAGGAGTAAACTTACGTGACCACATTCCTTCAATACCCAGAATGGATGCTCCTCTCTGTCCTTCTTGCTAGGGGCCTTGCCGCCCTTTTTCGCAACAGGCTGCTCCTCGTCCTTCTTGTGTATTAATTCCTCCTCGCAGCTAGGACAAATAATCGTTTGGCTCTCTTCTGGGGAACGTGTGAAGCCTTCTTTCGCCGGCGGAGGTGCGACATGCTGTGGCTTTCGGTCCACAAATGCATGATGTTGATAGTTCATGAATCCTGGCATAGCCTGCTCAACATCGTGGAATGCTTGTATGTGGTCCATAATCTCTTGCCCCATACGCGCCGCCATGTGGTACTGAGCCTCTGCAACACGTCCGTTTCGTTCCACTCGTCCGCTAACCCCAATAACTACCCCGTGGCGATGAGCAGGAAACACTCTGTTGATCGGCTGAGGTGGCACGGGCACAAAAAGTGATGGTGAATCGGCTCGTAATGGACGGGGAAGAGGCCGTGCTGCACTCGGGCGAGGGGGAGGAAGTTGACGTCCTCCCATAATTATGATGTCAGGTTCGCCATTGTCATCTGTCAGATCGATAAAGTCCCCAAGACTAACCGCATCACTTCTTCCGAGCTGAGGGGGTCGTTGGGATCGGCTCCGGTCCTCGTTGTTCCGACTCGGTACGGGCAGCTCCTCGGGCTCGTCCGTCAGATCAATAATTGTCTGGGAGGCCCGGTGCTCGAGACGTGGCCGCTGCTGGGACTGGGAACGTTCTGACATCTCTTCTGAGGCTCTTTGTAAAGGGTGGTTGTGGGGGTGGGAAGTGCGGCGTCTATCGAAGAATGAGGCGAAGTTGTCGTTGGCAGGTGCGGATGGGAATCGGGAGGAGAAGAAGTTCGAAGCTGGGGGATCTCCAAAACTTATAGGAGAAGGTGAGAGTGTTGCTGGATGTGACATCTCGGTGAAAGATCTCTGTGCTCGGGAATCACATCAGATCAATCCAAAAGATCAGAATTATGGGTGGGGTACTACCTTGTGGCGCTCGGGCTCTGGAGACCATATATCCATAACATTCGTAAGTAGAGTTCGTGATCTCTCGCTGGTTTCGGAGAGGTGCTGGGGAGTTGTACTGCTGCTGGTGGTTCAGCTCGTGGTGCCGCCACAATGGGCGGAGGGCAATCTGGAGTTGTGTTGACGTTGGAAAGGATGTGGTTCCGAGCGTGTGAGATCAGAAGTCCTAGCGGCCCCTCGCTAGGATGCCGCCGCTCTGCTTAAATCCGAACGAACACCTTTGAAATGCGTTGCGCTGACTGCTATCAGTTTGCCTCTTTGGTATGACGGGGAGATTTCCAGGTTTAGTGATCTGGTGAGTGGGAGAGACGGCAGGAAGTTAAAGGCTCAAAACACACTCTGGCGAGGCCCCGGACAACAGGCGCGAAGGTCAACAACCCCTGCAGTGGCGATCAAGATTAGAAGAACAGGCGCCCCTAAAACCGCGAACCATCAGTGTCAAATTTAGGAGGCCTTTCCAACACAATAGGCAGGACGAGGCATTGCCGCCTTTCACCGAGCCGCCCACAACAGCTGAGTCAATTTACCATTCACCTAGCCATCACTGCCTGGTTCAGGATCAGAGCATTCACGTGCCACAATTTCATTCATTTTCCAAGTGCAGAGCACTCACTCCTGCCTGCCTGCCTGCTTTGCTTTCTAGAATTACATGCAAGAAAGACTGTCCAGATTTGCTTTTGTCAGAAGCCAGAATTCAAAGTCCAAACTCCAGAGTTCCCCCATCTTCATCCAAGCACTGTTATAACACCATCGCTGTTGACCGTGATAAGCGTCTTCGCTTCCGGTCCCCAAGCAACAGCTGTGGCAGGAACAGCTGTACTAATGACATCGGACCATGACTTTGATGTCTTGGTATATTGGGAGATCGTGAGGCCTCGGGGCCCCGATGCTGCCAGATACTGGCCAGTGTAGTCCCATCGGATGCTGTCGACCTGTCCTCCAATCTCGAGGACTTTGGCTTCAGCAGCCTTGCCTTCCTTTCGCAAATCGAAGATAACAACGCTGTTAGAGCCCTTTGCAACAGCTGCAAACCAGATACCATTTTCCGAGAAGGCGATATCCTGTACAGGGCCTCCGAGGTCGAAATTTGCAGCATTCTCCCCTGTCTTGACATGGAACAGCTTGATCTGCCCATCAATGCCTCCAGCTGCAAAAAGATGCCCGTCCGGATGGAATGCAGCAGTGGTGAGCTCTGCGCATTCATTGTTAGTTTTACCCACTACATCTTCATGGGATCTCGTACCTGAGTCTGTATAAACCTGGGTCACGGGCTTGCCTCCTGCTAAATCGTAGAAGACGAAGCTCTTGTCGACACCAACTGAAGCCAGAATATCACCACTTGGATGCAGTGCCAGGCCGTTAGCACTTCCTGCATGTGATGTGAATGAAATCTCGCTGTCCCCAAAGACCTTGACAGCCCCTGAAGTAGTAGAAACTACTGGTTGGCTACCATACCAGACTGCATCTGTCACAGCACCACCAGCTTTGAACGATTGCACAACTTTGTTCTCTGGAATAGAAAAAATTCCAGCAACACCATCATCTCCACCAAAGATAACTGATTGACCAGCCTCGTCAACAGCAAGCGATTTTGCTCCAGGATAGAGTGCTTTCGAGGTAGTTGCAACGCCAAATTTCTCAATAAGCTCCGAATCAGCCCATTCTTTGGGTATGGGTCGCTTTCGACGGCTCTTGGAAAGTCTATGGAGATTTAGCTGTTTGGTTTCTTTAGGCGTGATGTTAGTTTCGTACCTTTCTTGAGTAGCATCCACCTTCTCTGCCAGCTCTTCTGGAAGGCCCTGACTATCAATTTGCATAGCATCCCCATTGCTTGTGCCACCAGCACCAATCGTGACCTTCGATAACGCATCTCTAGCCTCGTCGCGTTCTCTCGTCAGGCGGGCAATGACTCGGACTGCGGCATCATGCTGATACAGCGCCGTAGCCAATTCTTGCCGAGTCTGCTGCAACTGTTGCCGCAAGTTGAACGACTCGAGAGCTAACGCATCCCATTCGTTTTGGAAGGTCGAGAGGAGAGAGGGGATGGAAGTAAGTGTCGGCGGTCGAGGAGCAACTATTCTCGAGGACTTGAGATCGATGAGGTCTGTAATCTCCAACTCTTCCCCATTTACAGGGTCTTTATGATTCTCCGTGATATAAGCCTCGATCAAGCGCTTCTCGTAGACATTGCCTAGCACAAGTCAGTCTTGCATCGAGCTGTGCGCGATGGTGCCTCTCTTACCACTCTTCGAGGAAGCAACTGGTTGCTGTGGAGCTTCGCCGGATACTGTACGCGGTCAGTATTGAACTATAACACTCTAGAGATCGAATGGAAATACTTACTTGCGCACAACATCTCGAATCACGTCAAATATCGAGTTCTGAGTTCTGGCGCATCGAATCGTTAAACAAAACTGCAACTTTGAAGGCTTGGAAAATTATGGCGCTAGAGCCTAATTTGGCTTAGGCTACTTTTAGCTATCTCCTTCTTAAGCAAGTTTATCTTCAACTTCATCCTTTTCTCAATTTATCAAATCCACGCTGATTTTCTCAGAAAACTTCAATAATGTCTGGGTTTCAACTACCCCCCATTTCCGATGTTCCTACCCTTTCTACAATTGAGCGAGCAGCTGTGCTGGATGCACTTTTCGAGCCTTGCACTGCTCTGCACACTTTATCTCTCAATCTTCTCCACACCGAGACTTTCGATTCTTACAATGATCTCATTGCAAGCGTTGGAGTTCAGTTGACAGATCTGTCTGAAAGTCCATCTACAAGTGACACGGAATGGTTGGACAAAATCCTTGGTGCTCACCCAAGGCTTGGCGAGAAGAAAGTCGAAAGTGCACAGTCACAAGCTGAACAAGCTCAACTCAATACCGGCGACGAGGAGGAGGCTACCAAATTAAGAGACCTAAATGCTGAATATGAGAAGACTTTTCCTGGACTAAAATATGTGTATGGACACTACCTGCGTTTGGAGAAACGGACTGATATGAGTTCAGCGTTTTCGTCAACGGAAGGTCAAGGCCAGTCATCATGGAGAACATGCGTTCGAGGATAGACAGAGGGGATATCAAGCTTGAGAGAGCAGAGGGTATCAAGGTGAGTTATCTTGAAAAGTTAAATAGATTATTCGAACTGATCCACATCACCTCAAGGCAATGTGTGATATCGCAGCAGACCGCGCTGTCAAACTCCAACAACATTAAATATGCATGCACCTGTTCCGTTCCATGCCCAACCTTGACCATGCCCTGACCCAAAACAATTTTGTGGGCGCCGTATGATGCATCCAATACACAAGGAAAGAAATGATCATTATCATCATTCCATGACAGTCACAAAGTAACCATCCCCTTGACGCTCCTTCTCCCTTAGCAAGTCGACGATGCTGTCTTCTGGCGGAGCTGGAGGTGTGTCTGGCAAGTTTTGTGGTTGGATGCCATCCAAGGCATCCAGGAACCCCCAGTCGTCTCCATCGTTGCCCTCGCTGGAGACAGGGTTCATGATATTAAAATCGCTATAGATTGCCGAGATCCTATCCATACCGTCTGACCTGTCGATCCCGAAGTCCTCGTCGTAGGGATCAGATATGTCATCTTCTAAGTCCAAGGCGTCATAGGCCGACAGTCCAAGTGGCGATGGTGGAAGTGGCATCTCGTTGCAGCGAGGTTTCTGAATAACAATCTGACGCAACGACACCCGTCCTCTGCTTTTCTCCTGCTCCAGACGCATGAAGTCCTTCGCCGCGTCCATACTCATGCGTACTCGATTCATAATGGCGGCCTTTCTTAGAACAGTCTTGTGGGCCGTTTTGTTTCTTGCTCCCCAGATGGCCACTCTGGAGATGCCGTGGTTGACGATGTTGGAGGCCGGCTGGGAGAATGGCCGACTGAGACGTGACGTGATGAGGTGTAACCGTAAGCGTCTCTTCTTCCTTCCCTCGTTGCCATCGCCGTCAACATCAGACAGCGCCCGTCGACGTTTGAAGGGCCGGTTTGACGGGACGGGACCTGATAATGGCCGGTCGAAGGAGAACTTGAGAGACGGGCCAGCAGAGAAGGTAAAGGTAAAGGAGTCTATGGGTGACTTGGGGTCGCAGTATATTGCTACCATGCTCACGTGTATGTCGTGTGCTCGAAAATGGGTTGTCCGGTTGTTCCAAGTGACCGCCTTAAATGGGACTCTTCATCTCCTCCACGAAGATGAGCACTTGGAGACACTCGCTCATTTGGTTTGCTGACGAGTTGACGATGCAGCTCTGGCAGGTGATCCTCTACAACGCAGCATCAGTGTGTAGAAAGGAGGAAGAGAGGAAGGGAGGGAGGAAGAGAAGATGAAGATGAAGATGAGATGAGGAGCATAGAGGAGGCGTATGCGTAGACGGAGACGGGTGAGTGAGGAGAAGGAAGGCGACTAGAACGCATAGGACCCACAGAGCTGGCCTTGGGCTCATCTCATCCCGCACTTCCAGCACTTCCACATCCATGGACAATTGCGGGGAAACACTTTTTACAGGGGGCCCCGGAGGGTGCACTTAGGCACGCGGTAGCCAATCCGAACCCTGCACGCGAGAAGACGGCGACAGTCACGAGCGCCGCGAAAGCATTTTCGTCGCTGGTTGTCGCTGGTCTTCGCTGGTCGTCACTGGTCTTCGCTGGTCGTGTCGCGCGCTGTCATTGGCACGCTGGCCCCTGCGGCCGCGATGATTGGCCTCGGCCGGGCACTGGGTCGCATCCACCATCCTGCTTTCAGGCATTTGCTGGACCAAATTGCTTCTTTGATGAAAATTTTACGTTTTTCTGGGGCTGACTGGGTGCTCCGCTGCTGCAAGCGACTCATTTCTCTGCCCCAAGACCCCAAGACCCCAAGACCCCAAGCAGCCCAAGCAGCCAGGCAGGGCGGCACACTGCAACAGCACACCCAGACCCAGACCCAGGGGGATTCGCGGTGCCCACCGATCTCCGAGAGCTGATGCGCATCAATCTCGAATCTGCTGAATCTGCTCTCCTTGGACCTTGGACCTTGGACCTTGGACAGCCTGGCCCTGGATCCGGGGAGACATGTCATCCCCCCAGTGAGGGGAAAGTGACCCCCTGCGCGCCGCCCCGTGTCTTTTTCTCGCTTCAGGACTTCTTCACCTCTTTCGGCAAGCCCAGGGCCAGACCGGAGCCCCTCGACAGTAAAGACACTTGACGCCGCCATGGAAGCATGGAAGAACAGTTCGATCTGTTTCACCGCCGTTCTCGCCCTCATGGCTGTGCGGTATTTCTGGGGTCACTTCCCAGGAATCGGGGTGCAAGTGGAAATGGGCGCTTTAGAAGAAGTCTGGATGTGCTCCTCGTGGCCTGCGGAGGCTTCCACGTTTCCACGTTTCCACGTTCCTACTTCAATAATGGCGCTCGCCCTTTTCGAACAATGATGCATCTTTGCACGCTGACTGGTCAAATTATAAAGGGGAGGCAATACTCCGTCTGACTTTCCTTCAGCCTCGGCACCAGGCCACATCACTTCTCTGTCGGCAGCAGCGCTTCAGACCCGACTGCATATCACGTGAGTGCACGATTAACTTTATTATTCTGAAAAGGAGTCACGGAATTTACCAACGTTTTTGGTGTATCATAACTACACACTGATGGTCTTAAACACGTTGAAAGACTCGCCAGTACCAACCAGGCAGCCGGGTATTTGGGGGTGGAAATGCAGCTCCTTGGCTTTCTCCATGTAGTGGACGAACAGCAACTGTGGAGGTACTTCCGTCACTCCTCCTGTATCCTTACTCTCCTCGTCATCCAGCTCTACCGCCAGATCCCACAAGGTCAGGGTATCATCACCAGCCGCAACAGCTACGATACTATCGTCTGTGGGGTGCCATTCCACGCTCGTGATTTGCTCTTTGTGGAAGTTAAAGCTGGCCACGGGTGTAGGTTTCGATGGTGCTGATGAAGAAGTATTTGGCTTCCACTGACGCAGATCCCAAACAGCCCAGACACCGTCGTCCGCCCCCGAGGCAAGGAGATGAGTGGTTTGGTGAGACCAAGACATGACATTCACGTCTGTGTTGCTGACTTGGACACTGAGGGCTGCTTTTCTGCTCTTACTCCGTACATCCCACACTTTGATAGTGCCATCACTGGATGCAGATGCAAAGACGTTCCGCTCAGAAGGGCTCCACTGGAGTTCCTCGACGCTGCCTTCATGACCAGTAAATGGTCTTGAATCGGTCGCCCAACCTTCTCCACCAGTACGTGTGGTGACATATATGTCTCCGTTGTTGTCGCCAGTCAGAAGCTTTCCGGTTGACACGAGAGGCGACCAATCTACGGCGTAGCCCTCTGTCTTGTGCATTCGCAGAGTAGATATGGCTTTATTTTGCTGTGGGGTGATAACAGTGCCTGGGGTATCAAAGGAGGCGAGATGAGGGGTAACATCGTGGATGAGAACTTGACCTGACTCCAACATTGAAGCCGTCAAGGTTGTAGGGGGCCGTGAGGAGTCCGAAGCTGGAGTTTGGTGGGCGCGTATTCGATTGGTGGTAGATGTGAGCGGTATTGACGTGGACTCGAGTATTGGATCTGCGTCCTCGTCCTCGTCGTCAGACGAATCCTCATCGTCTTGCTCCCGCTCCATTCTACTGAGACCACTAAACTTCATCACCATCAATTGGTTCTCTTTTTCTCGTTTCCTATCCGCTTGGGTTCCCGCAACAGCGTACATCGTGGCGGGGTACGTCTTCCGGTTGTCCCCCAAACTATCTTTGACAATATCGAAGGAAAGACACGGCCAAGGTGTACTCAGAGCATGGAGCATTTCATAAGTCGAAAGATCTGGGGATAACGTCTGACCAGGTTCCAGCTTATTTCTGCCCACTATGAATGTCTGCTGGTCCACGTCCATAGCTTCTAGTTCATGTCAGTAAAGCCCACAATTACGCACCTAGAATGATTCTCAGTCTAGAAATTGCTCACCGGCTTTTTCTTCAGCTTCTCTCTCAGCATCCGGTCTGCCATCCACCCCCGCCTCAAGAATCTCGTCCTCGCTCTCATATTCATCCTCAAACTCGTCCTCGAATTCCCCCACCTCATCTTCAAGCTCATCCTTCCCTGGGCGATCTCCGCCCTTCAGCGACACGCCACCATTCTCGTGATCTTCTGCTGGGCGTTTCGACATCTTGGCGGATAGTTTGTGAATTTGGATATGTTGTGGAAAAATCGCAGAATTTCGTAGACAATTTTCTTATCGAGCCCGCAATCGTGGGGCTCCCCAAACTTTTTTTCCTGGCCGGGAAAAACGTTGATCCGAGGCCGCTTAGCTTCAACCTCACTCCGTCAACGTGCGCGCAAAACAGCATCAACGCAAAGCTAACTTCGAGATGTTGTACGAACTCATTGCAATTGTACGTATTATACCTCAAGACTGCCAAATGAATACTAATATTCCCAGGTCCGGCCCGGCAAGCTCGGCGAAGTCAAAGAGTACTATCCCCTTCCTCATCCTCGCACGCTGAGACCTAATCATACCCTTTAGGATCGTACGCACTACCGGCTCTCTAATCCTCAAGTCTGGCGGGACGATTCGGGGTATCAAGAACTGGGGCGTGTTCTCACTGCCAAAACGAACACGCAAGCATCAAGCGCAATACGATAACGGACACTACTTCATTATGCGATACGATGCCTCGAGCCGGATACAAGATGATGTTAGGACGACGTTAGGCCTGGATCCGAGGATGATAAAGTTCAGTAGTGTGAAGCTTGGCGACGGGACGTTGGAGAGTTTAAGCAAGATCGGGGGATCCATTCCTTGGGAAACGAGAGAGGAGTTTTGAGAGGGGGCGGGTGTTGCAGTAAGCAAATACTTTAAAGGACTGTATACTAGGGCATTGCATGGCGAATGGGGAATAAACTACATTGGTGCTCAAGCTGTTGCTTCAGGCACATTTCGCATATAGAGAAGCTTATGATGATAAGGGGGTTTTTTTTTTGCCATAATCGTGCTAGGTTCATTCGGAATCTAGAAAAGCAAGGAACAAACGCCGCTGTGCAATGCCCGCTCAACAATTGAAAGAAGAGCCAATTCAACTCCTGAGAAGGAAACCCATGAAACCAGCTAATCGGTCTCCATGGTGTCTGGCAGATCACCCCTCTTCTCCTTCACGTACGCAACAAATTCATCAATAACCCCAGGCCAGGCCCCGTCCTCGCTCCAGAAACTCAAAGTCTCATCCTGCATAGTCTTCTGGAAGAACTCAAAAGTTTGGTTCCACATATCCTTGTTAACGGTCTTTGTCCAATTTGCCTTCAGGAACTCGATCCACAGGTCAGTCCAGTTGGTAGTTGCTTGGCCAGTACCAGTAACCCATGGCTTTCCAGGAGGGTTGAAGATCATCTCCCAATAGATAAGAGCATTTTCAAGGGGCAGCGCCTTCTGACCGGGGTCTCTGGAGCAAACGAAGGTGTGTCGATATACTCTCTTAAACAGTGTCATATCAACGGACAATTGCTTGAGCTGGCCAAGGACGTATGCTCTCTGCTTTGCGATAGTATCGGCACTGAGATGCTGAATTAGCAGAGGCGCAATCTTGCATGATTAGAGACACACCCAACAGTCTTCCATCCCTCAACGAATGCGTCTTTCGACAGCTCAGCCAATGCCGGTGCCTGTACGATCTCAAGAGGCACTAAGATCTCGGCACTCTCTAGATTCAGTCCTAGGTCTTGAAGATATTGCATTGTGCCGTTGACGCCTGTCTTGTCTTCCTCATCTGTTGGTTCTGGGGAGATAGTCAGTCTTACGCAGTCTCCAACAAGAGTTTTTGGATGCTGACCTCTGTATTTCTCAAAGAGCTTGGCGAGACTATCTTTCTCCTTCGCAAGTGGTGCAGATCCGTTTGATGCAAAGTAACTAATTTCTTTTGGGTTAGCATTCTGTTCAGATCTAGACGCAATGTCAAATTTGAATTCGGTTTTCATTTGTTTTGAATCTCGGATAGTGTTCCAATCCACCTTGTTGTCGATCGTATGGAGACAGGCAGAAAGAACTGTGAGGCCAGGTCCTAAACCGGATTCTGGATCGGGTCCTTGATTTGGCTTAGGTCCTGGCATATTTCCAACCTTGGGGTCATCTTTAATGCCTTTCTTCTTCTTGCTTTTTCCACCCATGAGACGACTTTCGCCAAGACTTGGCCACTGTGTGGCATCAGATGGTGGAGGCATTGCAGCTTGGTCCATAGCACCATTTTCCTTGGAATCATTTTCCTCGGCAATCTCAGCCTTGGCTAGCTTCCTTGCCAAAAGCTCAGCGTTGGTCAAAGGGCGTTCCATGGATGGCTTAGAGATATCTTTATTGCCCCAAGTAGAGTGAGCTGAGAGGGCAGACGAGACTGGAACTCTGGCTGGGTTCTCTTGACTAGCTTGGCGTGATTCTGTCTGAGAGTGTACAATGTTTTCCTTGGCGGCTTGAGGTGGTACCTCGCTATTGCCCAATGATCTCAATTTGGAGGTGGTTGTTTGTGTTACCCGATTCGAGGTTGCTGAATTCTCATTTGGGCTTGGTGGTTTTGAAAGAAGCCGGCAGACTTCATTGATGTTTTCTAAAAATAGGTCAGTTAAGTTGGAACGGATCCGGAAGATCAGGCGGTCTATACCTTCCATCGAGTTCCTAGATTCTTCTTCATTGCTCTGATTCGCACCAGCTGGGGCCATATGCTGATTTAGACACGATGGCCCTACAGATCTCACACCTCCTGATACATCCTGTCCTGCTTCCTCGCCAGAGCCCCCAGACTGCATCTGAGAGTCAGCACGAAAGACACCCCCTTGAAGGTCGGCATCCGCAAGGAAACCCGGAGCATCTTTCAATCGCAGTGTTTGTGGTTGAGGCTGCGATTGAGGCTCGGGTCTCGCAGCAGGAGTAGGGGGGGCAGGAGTTGTTCTGGCAGGAGTTGAGGTAGGGCTAGGGATCGGAGCTGGTCGTGTTGTCTCATGTCTATTTACTGGAGCTGGTACAGTAGCAGAGGGCGGCGAAGGTTGAGTAGGTGGTTGTAAAGCTTGTGCTACAGCTTCACGCGCGTATTTTAATTGGGTGGGCTCATCAATGTGAGCTTGGAACTTCTTCAACTCTTCGGGTGTAGCCTCTCCATTTGTTACGATCCGCTTAAGGGCCTCCAGATCCGGATCAGTCGCAGCCCTCTCGGCCACCATCTTACTGACGAGGTCTGTGCTCTTGCTAGCTGTGACCGGGGAGGGCGGTACTATGGAAAAGGCAGGTGTATGTTGCGCAAGGCTTGCTGGAGGTAGTGTTTGGCTGCCTACAACTCCGTTGGCAGAACCAGGAGTATGTAAATTATTTGCAGCATGCTGACGATAACTTACAGCTGTGCCGTATTGTTGAGAACGTGGCTGGAAAGACTTATGAGATGTTTTATTGACAATCGGTGCAATTTGGGGGCGGAATGGTGGGACAGAGCTTGGTTGATAGCCATTTTGTGGGAGATGGACGCGGGGAGTGAAACCATCTCGTTTGCTCTGTTGGTAGATGGGTATCGAGTGCGGGGAAAGGACGTTTCCAGGATAAGAATTCGTAGGAAGCCCATATTTTCCGTTGACATACGGCGAATTTGGAGGCGGTACGCCTGGAGGTTGAATGCCTGGAGGTGGAGGGCGTGTAGTTAGCAGGCCTGGCAAAGGGTGCATTCCCAACATCGAAGCCCCAGTATTGTCCACTCGGTGTGTTCCAAAACGGTTTGAAAATCCTCCGTGGCTGTTCACTGCATGGTTTGTCACTCCTAGGAGGGGCTGGGAAGCACTGTTTCCCGTTTGTGAAGCCTCGGCACGCACATTTGACGATGCTGCCTCTGGCACACGTTGGCTTGAAACTTCGTTGCTCGCAGTAGCACCTGCGTTTTGTTGACCATGGGTACTGGCTCGTGTTCCACCCAATGCAGGATCATATATAGGTACACCTGACCCTGAAAGCTGTGGCACACTGGACTGGATGTTTGGTAATGCTGTATCCGGAGATAAAGGGCAAGGGGGGTCCGGAAAAGATAACTGGTATTCCCGCTCTTGGATATATTGATCGATGAGTTCTTGGGAACTTTCGCTTCGGTTTATAGAAGCACCTTTCTGAGGATGTTGCTTAAATTCAGAAGGTTGCTCAATCCAAGCATCTAGCCCAAGCCCTCGTCCATGGAGTTTGTTCCTGTGTCTGCGCCCACTATGTTGCCTAGGTCCTGAATACCGCCCAGGTCCTGATTGTTCCCCAGATCCTGACTTTTTCCCAGATCTTGACTTTTTCTCAGGTTCTAAATGCTTCCCATGGCCAAGTTGTCCGAAGGTTAGGTCCAAACCTTCTCCCGTCTGGGAGGTATTGATATTCGGCTTGGAGAGAAATGCTTTCTTCATATCGGGTATTTCTGTTCAGTGGATGAAAAAACAGTTGTCTTACCTATCACAAGCTTGCTCCAGCTTCCAGTTAGACCCCTTCAATAACTGCGCGAGGAAGGAAAGGTCAGCGTTGTTCTTTCCATTTAGCAGATGCTAAGACACTAGGCAGGAACGTTACCCGTTGCGCTAACTTCTCGTTGACGCCAGTGATCGACATGAACTGGCTGGTTAGATTCTTCTGCACAGATTTCGAAGACATGCTGGCAACGTCGCTGCCACAGCAGACTGGCAAACTGTGGTGGAGGTGGTAGGAAAAAGAAGGTGAACTTTGATGGCGGTCGCGTTTCGTTCAATCGTCGCGGAGTTCGATAGCCTTCCTCGTTATCACAAGCGAGGCTGGCGTTGACAGGGGTTGTGGAGGGGTAACAATTACGTAAGCAAAAGCAGCGTGCACTGTTGTGTACAACGGTGCAATGCAGCTGTTAGCAGCGTCAATACTTGCTTCAAGTCCAATCAACTATACTTGAAACTTGAAATGTACATTCCTTGGGAAGGTGACGGCACATCGCATTGACATATCAGTAATGCAGCTGAAGAGAATCGACCGGTACTTCCTATTATTGAGGTAGTGAGCTCTCCAACCTCGGAGAAGGACTTGCTTCCCAAAGTGTTACATACAAAAGCACAACTCAGGTCTTGAGACTACCTTGAATCAGTGTCGCTCAACCATGAACTTTAATACAGCCGGAATATACAAATAGGAACAAGTGTGTTTCGCCCTTCAGACCCAACTCAGTCGCCTAACGGCATGCTCTCAAGCTCTTCCTGCAACTGTTTCCAATTATCTGCTTGCAGTTCTGAATATTTGACTCTCTCCTGAGCCCAATCTTGATTCCATCGACTCACATGATATTGGGTCGACTGGAAATAAACGAGTTCGTCTCGTATGCACTCCTTGATGAAGACACCTCGAGCATGCTGAGCGACAATTGACTGCTTATCCTGGGAGTGTATTAGCATTGAAATCTAAGCTTCCAAAACTGTGTATACCTTGATTATAGCCTCTGTGACTTTCTCAATTTCCCCTGGCTTTACCAAGCCCTCTGGTTTCGCCCGAATGGCAACAAGCTTAGTCTCATTGCTCTGAATCCTTCGTTCTAGCTGTGGAATGTTGTCCTTATCATATCGATCACGGCGATCGAACATTTCTCTCATACTGACCAAAGCATCCCTTTGTCTCTTCAGATCTTCCAAAACGCCTTGGTCCCAAGCTCGGGCCTCATCTTCCAAAAGACTCTGACTATTAGAAAGATGCTTAGCTGTGGCATGGAGTCCTTCATTCAAAAGTGGGACATCATTTGTATCCGTTGCATATGTATCTTGCGATGCATCCGTAAGTGCCTCTAATGAGAGGGATAGGCGTAATTGATCGGCAGCTAGACCTTCATGACGTTTTGCAAGCCGATCCATCAAGTTGCACAAGTTGATGTAAATCTCCGCGGAACGTCGAATTCCGGTTCGACTTGTGTCGAATAGATCATTCAATGTGGGTGGGAGAGAATCCTCTAGTCCTGGAGGCAGTGGTCTGCCAACGAACTCTTCTTGAACCGAGATAGTGGCTTGCTTACGCCACACAGCAAGCTCCTGGTACTAATTAGCTTGAACTTAGCTAGAGTGCATCTAACTCGGACTCGAACTAAAGCTTACAGTTGGAACAGTTAGGAACATGATAACAAGTTGTTCTTGACCCAGCACTGGGTGTCTGACAAGCGAATTAGAAAATCGTGCAAGCCCTCTTCTCCTCTTCTCAATGAAAGTGCTGTCCGCAGCAAGGTGATTGCCATTGACTGTCTATCGTCAGCAGAATTCGAAGTACAAGATGAGCAGAATTTCATACCCCCTACTCTTTTTGGTGGTAGAAGAGGTAATTGCCGAAAGGGATATCGCTTTTGTAAGCAGTCTAGGAGCCATACGAAGTCGCTATATCTTCTCACAACCTTGCTTCCCCTTCGGGGACTTGACACTTGATAGTTATGGTGCTGGAACATGAACATTCCTTCCTTTTCCGGCAGCAAAGTAACTGTTACAACCTCTTCAACTCCCCCAACTGTCACCTGCCCACCCCCGAAAGACCTGACGGGAGGATTTGCCGTTGGTCGATCTCCACCTCCACCACCAAAACCACCGCCTCCAATTGCAGATTCGCCGGTATTTGGGAATGGTGTGTTTGAGTCCCCGTCATATGAGCCCCAGACACCTGCTGCTGGAGGAGAGGCTACACTGTCAGGAGGCTGGCTGGAAGCTCCACTAGACCCTTCTGTTGATGTGGTAGTAAAAGTACTTGTAGTTCTGACCGGCTCGCGAATTCCATTCGTCGATTCCCTTGATGTTCCGTTCGTCTTCGGTGGGCTCGAATCATGATTGTGCCCTCTATGCATAGCAGGGCTTCCCCAAGGGTCCGCCTCCGGAAACTCAAGGGAATCTTTCCTCATCGTGCGAGCTTTGGGCGGCGAAACAGATGCTGGGGCTGCAGGAGGAGTTACAGGTCGCTGCGGAGGCTTGGCAGCGAGTTCGGATATTCCAGCAAATGCAGCAGATGCTTTTGGCAGGATGGAAAGATTTGGTATTGGTAAATCTGCAGCTCTGTTAGCCTTGGTCCTGCAGGTCTCACTTTAGAAAAAGCACTGACTTCTTCGTCTCTCATCAACGCTATCGAGAGTGATGTCTTCGTGTTCTTGTGCTAACCCAATTAATGCAAGAAATACGTTGAATTCGTTTCTGCTGAGGTCGGAAAGTTGTCCACCGGAGCTGATGATGCTCATGATACGGCTCTGCTCATCAGCACCGAGCTTCGCAGCACTTAAGACCCTTGTTCCTCCAGCAGCAGTAATCTTTCCTCCGATGCCATCTCCCCCCTTGATTATGTCGTCAAATGTATCGATATAGCTATCAGGAACGTCTGATGCTGGTAGAAGATTCTTGATCAAATCTCCCCGCGCAGCTTTCTTTGGAGTTGGCAGGCCCCAAGGAGATGAACCTGGGGCATTATCGTCGTCCGCGAACAGGGAAGATTTCGATCCGGGAGCTGGACTTGGTTCATCGTCGAAAAGGGATAGTCGGGACTTAGAGGCTGGCGCTGATGGGACAGAATCCTCGTCGCCGAATAACGACATGGTGAAAGAGGTTACCACTGAGTAGTATCCAATGTGCAATATATGTGCATTCAAGATAGAGTTACTCGGAGCGCCGGGCGCGTTTGGTAATTCCAAAGAGACCTATGATGGATTGAGCCTCGGGGGAGCTTCGTTGCGCGGCGAAGCTCCAGCTCCAGGCTTGTTTTAGCGGCAACAACAGATCCCTGCAATTCACGGACGTCAACGTCCAAGCTCTCCTTGTAGGAGTGGCTGGAATCCTTCATCCATGAACCTAAGAATGAAACATGAAAGCATTTTGTACAAGCTTTTACAGGATAAACTCAATGACCCTCGTTCTACCTTGTAAATGAAAAATACAGAATCTACATTTTCTTCCGCCTACAGTGCAACAATTCATAATCTCCAATTAGGAAGTATAATCGACCAATTCGAGTGTACACATGCTCAGATGAAACAAAGATCCCCCGAATGGATGGAGAACGTCCAAGATTACATTGCCTCAAGCTGTTACCACTTTAGATGGTTAATTTGATTGACTAAGATGAAGTCCTATAATACACCTGACAGCGGTTGGGCTGACTACCATAATTTATTTTCCACAGACAATGCTGCTCCCTTGGCCTTCTTCGTCCTCCGCTTCTTCCCCACCCCAGGCGTTTTGAAGAACAAACTCGGGCCTTGTCCTTCTTCCACTAAATGGCTCAGGTAGCCTCTATGTGCTTGGTCTCTGTAGTACTCCATATCTTTACGACTTGTGGGATCTGGTAATCGGTATGAAAATGGCGACGCCAAAGCCGCCGTAGCTTCAAGTATTGGGGACTCTCCAGTACTTGCAGCTGTCATAGCAAGAGGCGTGAAGCTTGATTCTGACTCGCCCTTCAGCAGTCTCTTGATGGATTGTTTGGTATAGAATCTCGTCGTAACAGTGCCGCCAACAGACTCAATTGCTTCAATGGCAGTTGCAGATGCTCGCGAGACTAAAATATTGATTGGTGTTTTGAGTTCCTCCTTGCCCCGAGCCAACAGCTTCACCCCGTCCTTGATGCCATGAAGACAGCGTGATTCTACCAGCTCCTTCAGGGTGATGGGTCGGGTAGGATCAAGCCGGCCTTGGTCAATCCAGGACTGTATTCGGTCTAGATTGATTGGAGACATATCAACAGAGAAACTATGACCTCGTTAGCTTGCGTTATCCAAGTTTCTATGAACGCCGGGGCGTCGCGGAAATCTCACTGATTCTCAAATCCCCTAGTACCATGAACAATCTCTTGCGGCGTCTGACCACCTTGAAATCTCGCGGGCACTTTTCCATGCTGCTTTTGGCCCTTGTGACCACGTCCAGACGTCTTTCCTTTCCCTGAAGAAGGACCACGGCCGCGTCGGATGCGCTTGTTGTATGCCCCTGGGTTGTCGGACAGTGTCGCCAGGATGGAAGCACTTCGAGCCTGCATAAACGGAAGCAGGAAGGATGCCAATGGGGTCGAAGCAGCTGGCACTGCCCGGCAGTACGCCGTCAGCGCTGGTAATCGTGGAGGCATGGCTGTGTTGGCTTCTCGCGGATATGGCTTCCAAATTTCATCGACACAGCTCGAGAAAGGTTCTGCGACGCTGCTTTTGCACGGGACTGCATGAAGTGGAGCGGCGAGTGGCGCGAGCTTCGCTTCAGCAAATCACACGGGCTCCCGCTTGAGACAGGGGCCTGTGGAGGAGATTCGATGGCGCATGGCGCTAGGCCTGTGAAGCCTGTCTGGTCCAGAAAAATAGGGATCGATTGCTGTCGAGTCCTCCAAGGGACACTTTTCAATTCTCAACATCTCGACATCGACCGCGCATGCAACACACCAGCACGCGCGATCAATGGACGCCCTTTCTGTATATTACTTCTTCTAATGATGCTTGTCAGGCTTGTAGAGACGTGCTGAGTACCCACGGAAAGTCGACATGGTGGCTTTTGATCGTGGAAAACGGAGACTCTTCCTCCTCTTGACCGCTGTAGCTTTCATCGTTCTCCTCACAAATATTTCCTTACTCTCCGGGACCGATGTACGGGCAACTATAAAATACATCCCTATTCCAGGACAGGAGACGGACACCGGGCAAAATGCGCCGCCAGGTTCCAACGCAAGTTGACCCTTAGAACTGGTCTAGAAGCACACTGACGTTTGCCAGCGGCCCAAACCGGAAGATCAAAGCAGTTTCGAAGACCATGCTGCTGTCAATGACAATCACCCGATTGTTGGATATATGAAGGAGGCCGATGAGATTTGGCAAGCCTACGAAGAGGAAAGGTCTATGACTTTTAAAGAAACTGTGTCAAAGTACAGAAGAAAATATGGGAGAAATCCGCCGCCTGGGTTCAGGGATTGGTACAAGTTTGCCCGGGAACGTAATGTCCACAACATCGATGATTTCACCCAAATCATGGACGACATACGGCCATTCTGGGGAGTCGAGCCAGCCGTCATTCGATCCTTGGCTGCGCACTTGCATGAAGAGGAGAACAGTGGCATATCAGGAATATTCATCAGAAATGGGAAAGTTTGGAACACGACTAGAGCATCGTGGCGGGCGGAAACTTTGGTAGAGATGTTGAAGCCATTCGTGGACAAACTGCCAGACATGGATATTGCCATGAATCGCTTGGATCAACCTCGAGTCGTGGTGCCTTGGGATGATTTGCAGGCTTTATTAAAGAAAGAAACTACGACTAGGCACATCTTCCCTGATACTGCTGCTAGTTGGACCACCAACATGACCGGATTCTGGAAGGTTAACGACCCAAATCCGATCATCACGGATCCGAAGTTCTTCCCAGCTCATGGGAAGCAGTACATGGACATTGCGAAAGAGGGATGCCCACCCGAATCACATGCTAGAGACAGCAAGTCCACCCTGAGCTCGGCGGAGGCCTTATACAAGGATCCCAATGGTGGTTTCGTGACCAACTTCAATCTCTCGTCTGACCTTTGCACTGTTGGTCCCGAGATTGAAGACAAGCATGGGTTTCTCTTTGCTCCAAGCAGCATAGTCGCCAGCAAGTCTCTTCTCCCGATTTTCGGAGAATGCAAGGTCAACGTCAACAACGATATTTTATTCCCGGCAAACATGTATTACACAGGCGATGAGCGATATACCTATGATGATGAATATGACTATGCCTGGGATGATAAGAAGGATACGATAATCTGGAGAGGAGTTACATCAGGAGGAACTAACACAGCCGACAATTGGGAGAGGATGCACCGCCAACGGCTCGTCCGCCTCATGAACAGCACCGTGATGGCTGATAAAGATGTTCGGATACTCAATGAAGACCCCGATCACCAAGGAAATTACCGAAACTTCAATCACTTCAACGCCAGCAAGTTCGCCTTGGACCACTCGGATGTTGGCTTCACGGAAGCTGCATCATGTGTCCCAGATTGCTCGTTCTACGACGGTGTCTGGTCCTACAAGGAAATGACCACTTTGAGCCAACAATTCAGATCAAAATATGTCGTTGATGTTGACGGTCACTCATTTTCAGGGAGATGGCATGCGTTTGTCCAAAGCAGGAGCTTGGGAATCAAGAGCACCATATTCAGGGAGTGGCATGATTCGAGACTCATTCCGTGGAGACATTTTGTCCCTCTTGACAACCGCTTCGACGAAATATACAGTCTTTTGACATACTTCATTGGGCTAGGGTCGCCATCGGATGCAGGAAATAGCAACGTGCCTTACGTTCCAAGGCATGATTTTGAGGCTAGGAAATTGGGTCGGCAAGGGAGGGAATGGGCAGCGAAAGTGCTGAGGAAAGAGGATATTGAGGTCATTATTTCTCCTTGAAAATTGGACTCCCATTATTGACTCGTTGGCAGATATATCTTTACCGCCTGATGATAGAGTATGCAAGAATTATTGACGACAATAGAGATAGAATTGGCTATTCAGGGGACGGAAGCGAGCTCGACAAATACGATGCGGAGAAATCCGTTTCTCTCTCCAATGGCGGCATCAACGCTGCACATGACGGAAAAGCTGGACATCGTTAGTGTTGAAAGCGTGGCGTCTGGAGTCATCATACTGGACTTGTACTATGCATTGTACAGTAGGCCATGTGATATAACATCCAATGTTCAGAGATTTTCCAATTATCCTTTGCGCTATTGCTATTTCTGGCTTGTCAAGTGGTGAAAACTCTGAGCAGAGCTCACCCTGTTGACTACTTCAAGAACTAGTGAAACAGGCAGCAGAAGGCTTTCATCAGCAAATTCGGGTCATACGTTAGAGCTGTCTCGCCAGGGAAGCCCTTATCGACCTTTTCATTCCATGACAACCTGAAGTGACTCCAGGTTAAGCATGCCTGATTTATTCGGTCTGCAGATGACTATGATACTAAATCGAAGCTAAAGCTGCCTGAAGTCGTAGATCTAAGTATTTTCGGAGACTTTCTTCCCTTCAAGACACCCAAGTTCTCTTCACCCGGAAAGTCTCCGGTCACGTGTTACCCCTTTTCCTCTCGGAGACTTCACGGAGACATCATCTCAGAATTCAAGAGGCTATATAAACCCACCTAATAACACTCATTTCAGAGCGAATGTTCTCCAGACGCATTCAGATCCTCAAACAAGGCAACGTTCCTACTCAGTCAGCCAGAAAATCACATATAATGGCATCTGCTACTGCTTCTGCTACTGCATTACTAGGCTCATCAAGCTTCCACAGCACGCATAGCAACAACTATGATAAAATGGCCAGCAATTCTACCTTCTCCATTGCCAAGCTCGCTCTTGCGGACCCTATATTTACCACTTTCCCAATCACTTCATCTTCTTACATCCTCGACAATGCATGCGGCACTGGGATCGTCACCTCTCTCATCAAGACCCAGCATCCTAGTGTCCGAGTCCTGGGCGCCGATCTAGCTCCGGGCATGATTGATACTTTCAAAGCGAAAGCTCAAAAAGAAGATTGGGAAAACTTCGAGACAATGGTGGTTGATTCCAGGAATCTGGAAGGATTGGAGGATGCGGTGTTCAGTCATGTAATCACGAATTTCGGGTTCATGCCTGGCACTGGGGATAAGTCTGGGCCACAGAAGGTTGCGAAGGAGATCTGGAGAGTCACAAGTGAAGAAGGTGTCGCTGTTGTTACCACTTGGGCTGGTATGCTCTCTTCTTCTATGTTCTTCATTGCCCTGCCCACCTATGCTGGCTCAGGATTGAGAGTGGAAAAGTGAAGAGATTCAGCTGACAAGGAGTAGAACGCAACTTCACAGGTGCCCTAGAAGCAGCAGCTCTTCGTATCCGCCCCAGCGAGAAACCTTTCTCGTGGGATATCCCTGAAGAATACGGTCGCGGCTCATGGCTCATGAAACAGCTGGAAGATGCAGGATTCGGGAATCGTGTTACTGTGAAGAGAGTTGAGGGACGAATGGAGGCAGGAAGTTTGGACGAGTTAGTAGATAATTTGATGGGTGCGAAAGACATGTTCTACAAAGGCTATAGTGAGGAGGAAGTGGCGAGGTTGCCGGAGATGCTGAAAGAGGAAGTGAAGAAACTAGAAGCTTATGAGGAGAGAAAAGGCAGTGTGGGTATAAAGATGGTGGCTTGGGCTGGATATGCTTGGAAGTAGAACCCTCAGGGTCGACTTCTTGACTCGGAGCAGCCACAGAGCGTCTGATTACAATTTTCACAGCAATAGTACATCCTTTTCAACATTCGAAAGCCTCGTAGACCAAAATATAAAACTTTTTGGGTTTCAATAATTCACATGATGACATGATTCCTCATCCCTTCTGCTCCTCAGAACGCATCTCATCTTTGGTATTCAACTAAATTTGAAGTTTTGCAAAGACATCTTTTCTCACAAAAGCAATCTCCGGCTCATAACACCATCGACATGGGCACCTTTAACGCAATCGGACTGAACAACCCAACCATACAGCTTGAAACAGCTAGTGACTTCCCGGGAGCTGAAGCAAAGTACCTCGAGGCTCTTCGAATGAAACAGAGAGACCCCAAAAAGAATTATATCTCCATTGCTGCCGCCCAGAATGTATTGGGCGAGTTGTGTTTGAAGATGCGAAAGCTGGAGAAGGTAGAGGATATGTTTCAAACGGCTGATGCTATTCGAAGTGGTAAGTATATTTCAAACTTGGTGAAGTCATAGCAATGGGGAGAGATCGTGCTAACTTGTTGTCTTTGCAGAGTTGAATGACTTCAACGCTGCGTGTGCTCGATTGAATCCAGGCCATTTTTGGGAGTTGAATGGTGATTTCTCTGAGACTCGATGTTCTTGAACACTTGGTTCAATGAAGTCTTCCGACACTCGATATTCAAGTATTTCCTATACATAATAGAGACTCCTAAAACTAGTTGTTTCAGTCCTTCCTAAACAATGAAATCTCAAAATAACTAGATATTCCAGATCAGCGGGTACATTCTCAACTGTTGCATGTCCATTATCCCAGCCAACGTGAGACATTGACTCTCTCATCAGGGAAAGTTGTTCCAGCTTGAATCGTATATTCTCTTCAGCATCTGTAATTCGTTGCCCCAGCACAAACAGAAATGCCCAATACCTACTTCCCAACATTGTTCAGAATCAGGCAGGACAATCATCTTAATCCATGTTGCATTGTTCCAACTCAGATTGGGACATTGAATGTTAGCATCACACTTCATTCTTCCAGAACAACATAGGACATTCAATCCAGTAACCCAATTCATTGTCCCATGTCAGACTTGGACATTGAATCTCAACCACTATAATTTATTTTTCCAGGACAACGCAGGACATTTCAATGTGTGATCAACGGTCTATTTCAAATCTCTAAGTCTATCCATCTCTAACAGTTCCACTGCTTTTAGTAAACCAACGAAGATCCAACGCACGCAATAAACGGGCATCTCTAAGTACAGACAGATAAATCTCGTCTATCAAATCTCCACGCAACTGCTCACGGCAAAGACAACTCGGCGACGGCAACCCAGCAACAGTCTATAGTGCCACAACCTATCCCTCCATCATGAAATCGTCCGCTCGCTGCGGAACAACGTAGCTCCAAGCAGCAGCAAAGTCCGGCATGTCATCTGCTCCTTGGGGAATGTGTGTATGGACAGTGTTTGTGAATACTGATCCCAGCATATCCGCTGGTCCCACAGCCGGACCCCAACCGGCTGGCCATTCAGCAGGCATCGGCATTGGGAGCACCACCGGCGACGGCGACGGCGACGGAATACTCATAAGGGGCGATGGGGCTGGCGATGGGGCTGGCGACCGCTCGGCTCGTGCTGGCTCGGGTTCCGGGGACTGCTCCGGCGACGGACTGACAAGATCGACAACCCCCCTTGGCTGCTCAACCACAATCGTATTCGCCATATCAAGTTCTTCCTCTTCCTCGTCTTCCTCCATCGAGTATCCTTCTCCAAATAACTTCACCAGGAAGCACATCGGGAAATCGTATCTGCAGTTCGGGCAGTTCTTTCTAATAGCCGGGCCGGATCGCGAGAGCCACTCCTTTAAACAGTTCTCGCCAATGACTTGACGGCAACAGATGATCAGCTTCAGTCCTTGTTCTGAAGTCCCTTCCGGCGTCTCGATGTCAAGAGGATCCTGGCAAACGCAACAATTCTTCGAGTCGATGGGGAGGTCTGAGGAGTCGACTTGCTCAAAGCAAATTCGCTCTCGCTCGAGACGTAGAAATCTATCAATGACATGTATACGATCGGCCAACATGAGACCTAACAGGAGTTTGACTCCGTAGCCAGTACTCTGGACGTGGACCGCACCGCCATTAATTTTGCCAAACGTCGTAGTCTCCTCCATAACACCAAAGATCTGCGGCCGGAGAATATAAAGTCAGCACGCTTCTTTTCAGTTTTCAAGGGGGCATAAAATACGACAGGTCTAATGTTCCCGAATCGGCCAAAATTTGATATAAAGAGGAACAATTACTTCGAGAAGTTGGCACTTACAGCTTCGTACTTATAGTGGTAATCCTGGAGATGTTCCATGATTAAGACAACAGCATCCCGGGTGTTTAGTTCTCTGAAGCAAGGGGTCTCTTTGACCATAACCTTTATAGAGACAAACCATTTCTTTATGGTTTCCTTCATTAGCCTTTGCACAGTCGAACCAAGCTGAATAGTCAAAGCTTCTTCCATAGGAGCGAAGCGGCTGACATGGGACAGCTGCTTGCTATAAAGGTATTCCTTGATCTCTTGCCTCTTTGTAGAATGATAGCCTTTGTAGAGGGATGGTCCGTCAGGATTACTAGGCGTCCATAACTTGCAGAATGGCCCTGATATCTATGGTTTGTCTATTAGTAAATGTATAGACTAGTCCCACTCGGACAATGTCAATAAGAAAAGGACCGATCTTCAATGTCGTACAACAAAGAGCAGGATAATGATCGAGGATAGTACTTACCGGTTGCTCTGTCTTGTGTAATGGTCGACCGATTTCGGGAAGCATGAAGCCTTCCTGTTTGAGCACCCATAGCATAGCCTGGAAATCCTCTCGACTCAATTCCACTTGAATCCCTCGATCCAGTACCCAACGCCGGTTAAAACTCCATATGTCCTCCGCCGTAAACTCCTTGCCTGTGACATTTTTTATCTCTAGAGCAATGTGGTCGGCAGTCCACCCACTGCAATGCGCAAGCGCTAAGAGAAGACCGGTGTACCAACGATTGAGAGTCACAATATCTCCATCTGAATCAAGAGTGTTTATCTGTACTCCATTACAGAGTTTTTCGATTGTTCGACCAGAGCGCCGAGGTGCCATCAAGTTGCAAGGTGCGTCAGCCATGATGTTGCTTGAAGACATTACTGATTATTGGTTTGGTAACTTAGTTGGTGGTTGAAGTACTGGGAACTCGACTTTAGAGCGAAGGGCTAATGACTTAACGAGGCTGTATTTGAATTTGAGATAACCGGACCAGGCCAGTGTCGTTATTTCTACTCCTGAGTCAAATCAAGAAGACTGGGATTGAGTTGGATCCCCGAGCCAGGACCGTCTCACAGATCGTACCTGCAATCTGTGGAATAAAGAGTTCTTGAAGTGTTGAGAGGTCAGATAAAGAATGAAGGGCTGGCGGCTCAAGAAGACCCCTTAAAAAAAAGCCGAGCCGGCGTCGCCACCAGGGTTCGTCTCCCAGTGTCGTTCCTTCGATTCCTGGAATAGGGAAGTAGTTGAGTCAAATAAAGGGTTCAAGCAGAGAGCGAGGAACGAACAACTGAAGAAGACTGAGACTGGGTTGAGAAAGCTGAGCCAAGGCACTCTGATGTGTTCTTCCCTGGAATTCCTGGGTCAGGGAAGTAGTTGAGTTGTAACTGAGAGCTGGAGTAGAGAGCGAGGAGTGAACGACTCAAAGAGACTGTGGGACTTGAAAAGGTTAAGCCAGGGCACCCTCATGTGTTGTTCCTGGAATATGGAAGTAGTTAGGTTGGGTTGAGAGTTAAAGTAGGGAGCGAAGAGCCAATGACTCAAGAAGACGGGGGGCGGCTTGGAAAGACTGGAGTAGGATATTCTCATAGTCATTCCTTCGTTTCCTGGAATGAGTGAAGAGACCGATTGTGGGGCCCTCTCGCGGTTCGTTCCTTCGATTTTGGGAACAAGAAAAGGTAGTGAATTGCGAGCCGGTACCATCAAACTCTCATATTCGTTCCTTCCCTTTCTGGAATAAGTGACAGGCCTATGTGAGATACACTCTCGTTGTTCGTTCCTTCGATTTCTGGACAAGCGAGTGGCAGTGAACTGCCAGCCTGAACCAGGACATCCTGACAACCATTCTCTTCCTTAATAGAACGAGCAAGGCGGACTAAGTGCAGGCCATTGTTATGCTTCGTTTTTTCGCTCCTGAGATAAGGAAGTGGAAGCGAATTGCAACTCTAGAAGAGCACGGTCTCATGGTTCGTTCTCTTTCTAGAGTCGTGGAATGAATTTCATTAAAGACAGCAAAGCGGAGTACTTTTGCATGTCGTTATTTGTGATTTGAGGCAAAAAGATAGATGTAGATAAAGGAGGGTAAATAAGACCTCTCGTGGCGTTCCTTTGATCCATGGAGCAAAGAAATGGTTATCAATTGTGAGCTCACACCCGTGCATTCTCTTGGTAGCGGATCTCCTTATCTCAGGAGGAAGCATGGTAAACCGAGTCTGCCAAGTTCTCTAGGAAAGACAGGGGTTTCAAACACTCCAGGGTTAACGGGTCTGAAGCCGGTTGTAAAAAGCGATTCCGAAGTAGCGCATTCTTGTAGATCGTACCTCTGGTGCCTAAAGAAAGAACCGTTTAGCTGAAGTTATATGAGCTTAGGTAGAGAGTGAAGAGAGCTGGTATTCACGGTTTCAAGGCTCGTTGAAAACGCAAGCCCGAGTCAATGTGTTTCTATAGGGTTGAGAATTGATCCTCCGCTTCTAGAAAAGTAGTTGGCTTGATGTAAGGATAGAGAGATGAGTTGGCGAATGAAGAGTGAATGACTCAAGGTTCACGGTTTCAAGCTGAGGCCGAATTGATATCCTAAATCAGCGCTTTCCCCCTGTCCAGGGTTGCTACTTCGGTTCCTGGAAAAGGTAGTTAGCCTAGTTGATTGAACGAGGCTCAATTCGAAAGCGAAGAGGTTATAACACACAAGAATCTTGGCAAATTATACGAATTGAAAAACATAATCTAGAGGACTGTCGCAGGGGTCGTTCCTTTGATTGCTAGAGAAAGGAGCTGGATATGATTGTTACAGATTCTAGCCGGGCTCGGGAGCGCAGAGTGAATATGTCAAGAGAAATACATTTCTGCGATCCTGTATGATCTTGTGAACTGAGGAACTTGGACCACCAACCTTTCGGAGGCCGTTTCTTCGACTCTGGACAGAGGAGCTGGACCAGCACTTGCCCATGGCACTTCCTTCGACTGTAGCATGATGGAGTTGAAGAAGCAGTTAAAGAGAATGAAGAAGAGCAGCAAAGAGTGAAGGAGGGCGTAGATATTTCAAGATCGGAGAAAGACTAGATATATTATAGAAAGTCAAAGGTGAGGGCTCGATAGTTTTAATTGATGAGTCGAGGGAATTGATGTCGCTTGGAGAAGTGCTGGAGGGCGAGTTGGAGGTTTGACAAGTTGTATTATAGCTAAGTTGTTAAAAGCGTGACATCGACGAAGTGAGAGTTGAAGAGCTCAAAACTTGTGGATAAGTACGACGGCCTTCTAGTCCAAAGACTTTGCTATGAGGCAATCAAGGATGATATCACTTGACCAAAGTGGCGTGTTCGAATAGTGGGTGTGACAGATCTTGAGCGAAGCAAGCGCGAAAAATTACAAACGATTCATTATTGTCTCCAGAGATTGAAGTCAACGAGCGGTGGAAGTTGAGGAAGCTTTTAGTCCAAAAAGGGGCATAACCGGGATCCCGCTCCAAAGCACGTCCCCACCAAAAGCACGTGAGCTGACGAGATCGCGCGGATCTTCCAAAAATTAGTATTCAACAACCACTTAATGAATCATTATAAAACTGAAACAATATATATAATCAATTAAGGACTCAATACTTTATTAATCACAATATCTACAAGTAATATTATGGCCAAGTAATTATCCGCGTGGCCGTCTTCATTACTCCCACTACCACTTCAACTACCCCCCAATCTGGAATTACTACACTACGTCATATAGAGACCTTTACTAGCGCCTTTACCTTAGGGAGCGCCTTTATCCCCTTTAATATAGCCGAAGTAGCCTTTTTTGCCTTGGGAGCAATATAATTTAGCTACTTCTTTAATACTTTCTTAGACGCGGCGGCTTAAGCCTTGGCCTCCTTCTCCCTCTCAGCCTTAGCCTTCTTCTTAGCCGTCTCCTTTACTTTCTTCTCTTTTTCCAGCTTATTTTTAAGGGCATTTATAGCTCTCTTAATCTTCCTTTCTATTTTAGCTTCCTCTTTAGCTAATTTAAGTGCTTCCTTCTACTCTTAATACTCCCTAGCCTTAACTACCTACGCAGGAGAGTAATAGTTAATAATACCCTTATTAGCTTCCCTATAAAGGTTCAAATAAACTCCCTATTAACCCTTCTTCTTTTAAAGATTAATCGCTTTAAATAACCCTCGGTTCTAGTATTCCAAATAAGCTACTTATATAGAGAGATATAAGGTTATAGTGAAGAGTTTCTTAACTTTATCCTTAGTTAGCTCTTAATTATACATAGCCCGGAATTAATAAATTACTTTTATAGTCTTTGGCGTATGTAGTTCTTAAGCCTTTAAAGGTAAAGAGAGTATAGGACAAGTAATAATTTTAATAATATTACTCCTATTAGTGGGCCAAATGCCCGATTTATGAAAGGCTAATTAGATATTATTTTCAGTGAAAGCTTTATTAAATACTCTTTTAAATATCGGCTAGAATAACCCTTTTATTATACTAATCTCTCCTAGTGTTTAATTCATTAAATCATTAAGCTCAATAGAGTAATACGTGGATAGAGGTTAGAAAAGGCTAATATTAAGAGGTTAAAGACAGTGAGTTATATAAGGAGGCAAAATTAAGATAATAATACCGTGTTTATCGGCCCAATTAATGAATACTATATTAACGTGGCTTAAGTGCCTATCCATGATAAGAAGACACTTTATTATTTCACGCTTGGGCTTAGTATATTACTTAAAGACCTTCTGGAGCCAGACTAGCCCGATAGTGTTATTAGACTATTTATTAGGCGAAACCGTGAAGTGAGCCTTTGAATTTATTATTACTTTATTAACCCAAGTACTTATTAAGTCGCCTAATTCGCCCTTATAGACTAGAAGTAGTGGTACCCATCTTCTAATCACTAATATACACGCTAAAAGACTAATAAACTCTCGGCTTCTATCTTGCTTAGCTTTAGTAATTCTCCCTGAATACAGAGCCTCTTATGTTATAATTCTCTTTAAGGAATATCCAAAGCTAATTAAGAACCCCTTTTCATTAAAGTTATATATATTCTCGGCTATAATCTTATACTTCTTAATAATTATCACGAGCTAGGAGACTAGACACACGTCAGCGAGTACTCAAAGTAATATAAGCGTGAAATAATATTAAAAAGTAACTAATAACACTAAAGAAGAGTTAAAATATTAGAGTATACTCGGCGCTAGCCTATAAGTTATTAATATTCCAAAGATAAAGGCTCTTTAGCCTAATATTATAGCGCTTAATAAACTAGCTTACCTAGTTCTTCTTAACCGGCTTTCCCCTAATTTCCTCTATAAGATTCTTAATAATATAATTAGTAGGAGGCATAGCCCGATTAGTAAGGTAATTAATTCAATGGATAAGAACCTCTTCTTACTCAATAATAAGATATTAGTGCTAGAAAGAGAGAGTATCTCATTGGCTCTTGGTGAGGCCTCTTACGCGTTGAGAAATAGTAGAACGCGTATACCCAAAGTCCTTAGCTGCCTTGTTGTAATTAGAATACTCCCCTCTTTAAATCGCCTCTACTGCCTTCGTTACACGAGCTGATTTATTGATTCTAGCTATAATAATAGTGTTATTGTTGGGAGCTGATTTAGCGTGTTTTCGGCCGGGACGTGCTTTGGTGAGGGACTTCGGTTAAGCGAACCTCGGTTAATGAATGAGGCTTCCGAGCAGGAAGGGGCAATTATGCTCTATGATCCTCTACAAGTTCGGAAGCAAGGGAGTTGTGGTAAACAATGACATATCTTTTGGTTTGTTTTTTGCAGCAAGCAATGGCTGTTATTGAGCAATATGTCTTCAGAGGGCAGAATGAAGGGGGGCTTGAGGAAATTGAACATAGGCATAACGTACTCCAAACAGCAAGGCCGAACGAAAGCAATGGTGCAGAGCAATATCAAAGTTGAGACAGGCAATATTATGATAATTTGGCTGTAGGTTAAGCTGAGTATTAGACTGAGGACAATGGTGTCTACAAGATATATTAAATCAAGACAGTGACTGATGAAATTCATATCAAGACCGAAATACAATGTGCAGCAATATTGAGAAATTAACATGAGTTGTGAAGTCCTTGACCTATTGTTGGTTTACAGGATTAACAGCTGGTGATATCGACTGTTCTCATGCTCTGAAGCTCCATGATTGCGGAGTGTTTCTGCCCCTGAGTTGTGCGCACGCGGTTGAGAAAGCTGCTAGTCCATGGAAATACCGAAATATCCCCAGACGGAGCCTCGCAGACATCGAGCAAAGTTCCCGATTTCGTGTCTCGAGAACCACGTTCGTGATCGAGACTCTCTCGGCACATTGAGGGCTTGCTTTTAGAAACAGCTTTCCCAGAATCGTTGTCGAGAACACATTTGCCTCAGTCAAATCGTCATAAATCGAGGAATGTTCTTCATAAGGCTAGCTTTCCCCGGTTTCCCGCAGATCAGCTGGAGACCCTGAAAAAGAGGCGGATGCGCCATTTCGTAAACCTGCACTTCGTGAGTGCAGATCCCCCACTACAAAATCTCTTCGAAGCCACGGAGGGACATCCGGACAAGATTTCAGTGGTTCAATGGCTGGATCGTGGGATCTGCGCAGCTCTGGAATGAAAGGGCTGAGGGCTCAGAAAAGATATTTTTTGTGCCGAAATTCATTACAGTGTGGCTGAGAAATGACGACGTCGAAAGGCTGTCAGTGGAAGAGGCTCTCTATGGTGGTGTTCGAGAAGTGTGGCCGAGAATTTCAATTGTTGGTCGGCACGTCAGCGCTTCCCTCCCTACCTCCCCCATGGAGAAAGTCGGGCCTGGAAAGGGGGGCTGATCTCAAGCGATCGGCAGCCGGTAGTGCCGTCGGCGTCTGGCAGGACGATGCTCGTGGCTGCTGATTTGGGTGATTTATTGTTAGCAATTTTCCTGAAAACCATTACCTCTAATGCTGTAATCGATAACAAAGTTTCACTAGGGCTTTCCCCAGAAGGACGGAAGAACTTAGAACTGTCAGCCTCCGTTTCATAGGGGTCAGCGTGACCATCTGAGAAACGGCGGCCAAACACTCCTTAATCTTCACGGCCGGCTTCTCATTGCACCCTCGGAAATTGAGCCCTATCCTACGTCTCAGGGGCCGAGCAGGGCTGCCCTCGCCCTGAGTCAGTGACGATTGATTTTGAGATGAGATAAATGGGAAACTCCGTCTATCACTCTCGACGTGCGGCGAGAAATCTGCGAGTAGAGTGGCAGTCGGCACTCTTCTGCCTGCATGACGCTGGAAGACGAGAGGCTGCAGACTGCAGACTGCACGCCGGCAGGGGGGGGCGCTGAAGTTACCACAGCTCGCAGAACTCTGGACGTCGTTCTCTATGGTGGCGTACTGTGAGGGTGGGTTCGTGGAATCAGTCAATCATCAAGTGAAAGCATCGCGATTGGACGATGCACCGTTATTGGGACGAGAATCGACATATCCTGGACAGTCGGCCGGTACCTTTCTCGAGCCTATCCAACTCGCCTCCAAGATCTGGAGTCAGCAGGCCTCGCTAGCATCGTCCACGATCACTCCCGCACCCTCTGCTTCGCGAGTCCGGGGTAATCACCACAATAAGATTGCCAGGTCAGGATGATGCGTTCCGGGCGCAGCGCGATATCTGGGGTTATCGGGTCGTCGGTCAGGAAAGTGTTCAGGGGCGAGGAAGTTATTGAGGAGGGCAAGCTCGGAAGCCCAACCTACCTGTCTCTGGAGCAGTGAAATTTGGAGGACGAGTTTCCATTCGATCGGACATTAATCGAAGCACTGTCCCCATCCTCCCCCGGATTGTGGCCTGACAACCTGGCCCATTGTTTGCAGCGCGAAGGCGTTGTGTTGTGTTTACGCGGACATTACAAACTGACCAGGAAGCCAACCTGCGCATCGGACGCGGTGCGGACAATCTTTCTTCAGGATTTCCTGCCTGCGAACCTCGCCCCCCGTGGGTTTCTAAGCTTCTCTCATCCTTCTAGTGCCCACGATGACCAGCGTCCTCCCCGAGGCCAGCAGGCGGAGTGGAACCGGGAACGGCAGAGTGTTGCAAATAGCGACACGGCAAGGGCCTCCGATCGCGTTGCTGGGCACCCGCAATTCACCGGATAGTAGTGAGCCTTATTGCAATAGATTGGGTGCTGGTTATAAATATCTCCAGCAGACGCTGGCCGTAGCCGTAGCCGTAGCCATCGCCATCGCCATCTCCAGGTCCATGCGCGGATATAAAAGCTCAACATGTTTCGAGGCGGCGCTGGCGGCACTCGATGGCCATGGTGGCCGGATAAGTCGCGAGGCATGTCAAGAAACAGTTTGATCGCCCTGGTGAAGCACGGCACGAGGAAAGAAGATCCGCGCTGGATGACAGACGACGGGAGGGGTGGCTTGGAAAAAGCTGGGGAAGGCCAGGGTCTACTACGGGGGGTCCTTGTTCAAGGCTAGCCAGGGTATGCCCTCCGCGGCCGACCATTGGATGCAGCTTTGCACAGGGGGGCGAGCAGCAACCAGGCAGGGAAAGGCGTGCAGACGGCGGCGCACCTTTTAACGTCCTGCATGAGCGGGCTGCACGAGCAGTGACGCTACTGACGCTGTTCAGGCTGGCCACACCACTGGCCCACCACTGGCCCACAGTACTGTACTGTACTGTACGTTGTACCACTGGCCATGACTTGGCCGGGCGCCGAGTGGAGGGAGAGCGCGTTCGTTTGATCGGTTGCTGCAAACCTGCGAGCCCTGGCTCAGATGGCTGGCCCTGGCTGCGGTTCGTGTCCTTAGCGGCCTTCGCAACGTCGGTCACTGGTGGGCCCACGGCACCCTGGCCCAGCCACCACGCCAGCCCACCTCTGGCAGGCTGGCACAGTGGCACCCTCTGCTGGCCGAGCAGTCGCATATCACCTGAGCAGCAAAAGCCCTCACTCGCGCGCGACGGAGCACGGTAATAAGTCTGGCCCGAGAGGGAATGAAAGGAAAGAGGCAAAGGAGGCTTGCCGCAGGAAGCACTTATCCACCCACCTTCCACAGCGCCATGCATCCTCGACGCATGGCATAACTTCTGGATGGCCACCAGCGAATAGGCGCTGCCACCATCGGCCGCTGATGCCTTTGCTATCGCCGTCATCGTCAAGTAAGGTACAGGGCGAGAACTTATGATCGGTCGGATATCGACGCTGCTGCTGGGGACCTCGCTATCTTATCGCCGGTACGGGGTACGGGGCCCACGGGTATCTATCTGGATTCGGCGCATGGATCACAAGCTGACCTGGCTAGGAGGGAAATGGCGCGGGGAGCGTGTGGGGAGTTGGGGAGTTGGGGAGATGGGGAGATGGAGAGTCGGGGAGTTGGGGCCCAGCAATTTGCAAATTGCAAATATTGCCTCCGGCGAGAGATGGGATAGATATATACTCAATATAAACAGGCGACAGGTCAAGTTTCTGGAACACTGCGCTTGCAGGAAGAACACAGCACAGACGCTCTTTCCTCGTCGCTCGACGCAGGACAAAAAGTCGCCGTCACACTTACAGCTGTCAAGCAGCGCTCCCAGCCGTCGCCGCTCTCGGTTGCTCGGAAGTGAAGCTGTGCATGAAGAGTGGATACGTGAGGCAGCCGCCGAAAAGTCCTGCGTTTCGAAAGGCCATACAAATATGAGCATTCTAGTGCTCTGCTACTACTCAGCGTGCGGCTTTTCCGCTGATGCGTGGCCAATCCTCGAATTGAGCTCGCAAGGTTAACTTTCCTGCTCTGCTCTGCCCGGCCTCTATCGAGCAGGTACCAGGTGTGTCTGGTGGTCGGAGGGACCTAGCCCCGGTACAGGTGCAAGGGAGCTCCAAGCAGCAGCAGTAGCATGCTCGGGGACTTTTGCAATACAGTAGAGGAGTTATTGGGATGGCATTTTGCAGGAAAGCTCGTGTCGAAACAGATATTGACGCGCCTTGCTCGTCCACATCGGATTAACTGCATTGTGGTATTAATATCCGTTTAGCAGCGGCAGTCTCTCCATGACTTAAACTCTCGACCACTCAGGACGAGGCGCTGAATTGCCTCTTCTCGCGGGATCTCGTTTGGTCTACGGGCCTCTGCCATGCCATGCCTTGTCTGCGCTGCCCTGCTGCCCCGGCCCTGTCGTACATCGTGCATCTTGAACCTCGTCGATTCGAGCCACCGCTTGAGAGTGAGTGCTGCCCCAAGATACCCGCCGTGTCATGGGCCAGACCGAGTGCCCAGCGGTTTGATGGCTAGTACTCAGGAGACAGGACTGCAAACTTCGCGGGCCTGAGGGTCTGGCTTCGTTTCTATTTCCAATTTCCACTCTCCATTCTCCACTCTCCCCTTCATTGCCAGATCGATCCACGGTGCAGACCATGCCATATCAGACAACGCTTGCTGCCCCCGTCGACAAGCCTGTACTTCCAAATCGTCTCAGGGTGAGTGGAGCGCCAATAAGCATCCCTGCCGGGCTCTCAGTGCATGCTTGCCCTTCCGAGTGAGTGTTGGTCATCCAGGTCATCCAGCCCCGGTCTGGGGCTCGAGTTTCTCTCTCTCGGCCTGGCTCTCCATAATTTTCAGTGGGCCCGGTGCAACTGGAGCTGCTGGTGCTGGAGCCGGGCGGCCTGCTGGTGAATCATGAGCGCTGCGTGTTGAATGACTGCTTGCTCTGCTGCTGCTCTGCTGCTCCTGCTCGTGCTGCTGCTCGTGCTGCTGCTGCTGCCTCTGCTGCTGGACCCTCACTTCACTTCCATGCTCCTCCTCGTCTCCCCTTCTCCAGTTTCGGAGGCGGCTAGCTGCCACAATTACGACGGCGTCGACAAGCCAAGACCCTCGGAGCCACAGCCACTGCACTTGCTCCGCGTGGCAGCGTCCACCACTGTAAGTGAACCACTGCCTTCTCCAAAGCAAGTCGCCGGGCACCGTTCGCAACCCCCAGCTTGAGGCATCACAGGTACCGACGACGACCTGGGCAGGCCACCGATTCGCTGCAACGCACCCTCTTTGGCTCCTGTCCTGCTCCTGCTCTTGCTCCCCCGACCCCTTCGCTCACCTGGGCCGAAGTGGCCAGGATTCGGCTAAAGCGTGCAACGGCTCTCGCAGTGTGGTTGCATCAGCGGAACCGATAAGTGGAAGACTACGAAAGGCCTGCGCATTCCTTCCTGCACCTCTTTGCCTTCCTCCTGCAAGTCCCCAGTAACGGACCCGCCAGGCCTTGGCCATTGGAAAGCCGTGAGTGAGAGTCCATTGCGCATCCTATCCCATCCTCATCCTTCCCATTGCCACGACCATTTTGCTTTTGCTCCAGGAACGAATGAAGTGCTGAGGTCCCGTTCAATAGCATGCGAAACCAAACTTCTGGAAGCCGTTTCCTCGACCTCTCCTTCACCTCAGACGACGACCTCAGACGACGATGCTGAGCGACTCCACGGCTCAACATCCACAGCAACAGCCTCTCGTTATGCCCGCAGCAACGTCATCCAGTGGCGCGGCCGCCAATGGTGGGATGAATAATGGAGAGAACGGTATGTGATCTCTCAATGTTTGCTCTTTCAGCCGTGCAATGCGCGCGAACTGAGCTTTGGAATTGCTTTTCTCTTGTCCTACGGCGTGTATAAGTCAGGGCTAATTCAATGCTCCAGGCGTGTCAACGAGCTCCAAGACCCCCAACAACTTTCCCCCACCAAAAACAGACAAACCTAGACCTCATGTATGCGGTACCTGCCAGAGATGCTTCGCCCGTTTAGAGCATCTCAAGCGCCATGAGCGTTCTCATACCAAGGAGAAGCCATTCGAATGCCCAGAATGTGCGAGGTGTTTTGCTCGTCGAGACCTTTTGTTGCGGCACCAGCAGAAACTCCATATGACAACCACGCCCTCTTCGAGACCAAGAAACCGACGAGAGAGTGTTGCGAGTAGTACTGCTGGCCCAAACAAAGTGCGAAAAAACTCCATTGCCAATGGACATCAAGCCGCAACAATGAGGCCAAGAGCCAATACAATCAGCCATGTTGATGGAGCTCATATGATGATGGCAGCTGCAAATGTCAATGTCCAAAGAGGTAACCTTCAAGCAACCCACAGCCGTCATCCTAGTCTGGCTGGACTTCCAATGCAAAATGACTATCACTTCGGTGGAATGTCTTCTGCGCTAGGCCAGCGAGGTTTGCAGCATGGACTTCCAAAGCTAGAAACCCATGGCTTCAACAACCTGGATTTCGGAGGAGGCCTCAGAACGGCACCCGTCCACGGCTATTCAGAGATGGATTTTGAGCATTTACTCTTCGGCCCAGGTTCCACCATCAATCCCAATGCATTGCACTACAATGATTCACCGCAGTCGATGGTAATTGATGCTGCTTCACCATATCACCACGCTTTTCCAGATATGTCTGCAAGTCAAACTCTAGAAGAGAATTTTGACTGGATGAACGGTTTTGAGCATCAAATGTCTTTCCACGACGCCAACGAGCAGGCAATTGACGGATCCTCACCCTCTGCGATCAGCACTGCTAGTCAGAGCGGTATTAGTGAAGTTATGCTGGATGGCTCCAACAACCCAGCGCAATCTTCTGCAGCTATGTGGCAACAGTCAATGATGGCCCCTCCTCTTATGACACCTAATCCGTTTGCTATGGACCTTGGACACACAGGATTCCATGACATGATGAACGGAGGACCTATATCTCCGCACAGCCTGCCTCACAAAAATGCCAACGACCCCTATTTCTCAACCCCACCACCATCCATGAGTTCGTTAAGTCCATCTTTGATGCCAGGCATCGCCACGCAAAGCTTCCATCCTCCAATGAATCTTGGACCAGAAACTCCGATGTCGATGAACGGTAGCATGAGTTCGATCCTACCACTTGCCACAATCACAGACTCTACCCGGCAAGCTCTCTTGGCTGCCCTGGCACAATGTACACCATTCGGCGGCCGGAAATATTCCTTCCCAGCAGCAAGCTCACCTCTTTCTCCGCATTTCCCCGGTCGAGCCAGTAGCGTTGGTGATGCGACACGAAACCTCCCCAGTAAGTCCCCGCGTTACGTTTATTGTTTTGGCGTTCCTTGGCAATCATGCAGGCCCATAAGGTTTCAAACAAAGGTTTTCGAAACCTTTATCCTTGTTGAAGGTGCTATTCTTGGATTACAAAGTACTACTTGCTCAAACACCAACATTTCTAACATTTTTCTAAGGCACCCATGATCTCCAACGCTATATCGGAGCTTACATTCGCTACTTCCAACCACACCTACCATTTCTCCATATTCCAACTCTTTCCTTTGATGTTCCTACTCATGGAAGTGATGGTAGAGGTCATGCCGGTCTCGTTGGTGGACGAGGTTGTCTCATTCTTTCTATGGCGGCGATTGGTGCACTATATGAGATGGAACAAGTCCAGTCGAAGGATCTGTTTGAGTCAGCAAAGAAAATGATCCAACTTTACTTGGAAGAGCGACGTAAGGCCGATGTCCGAAAGGCTGACCATCGGAAAGCTGGTGTTGACCATGGGCACCGATCCCCTGAAAATTCTGTTCACACTCCAGTTTGGCTTGTTCAGGCGATGTTACTCAACGTTGTCTATGGGCACAATTGTGGTGACAAAACTGCTGGTGATATTGCTAGCACTCATTGCGCTGCTCTTGTCAGCCTTGCTCGAGCTGCGGAGTTGCTCAGACCCCAATCTATGCATGGTTCTAATCGAGATGTTCACATGGGTGAAGGATCCATGTCTCCCGATGACTGGAATACTGGCGGAGCCAAGAGTGATATTCCAGAGGATCAACAAGAGTGGTACAATTGGAAGACTATAGAGGAGCGAAAGCGGACTTTGTATGCCGTCTTCATCCTCTCAAGTCTTTTGGTTTCTGCGTACAACCATACGCCTGCTCTGACAAACTCGGAAATAATCTTGGATTTGCCATGTGACGAAGAATTCTGGGCTGCCGATTCGGCGCAGAGTTTCTATTCCAGGGGCGGTTCCAGGTTAGCGGATCACAATCAAGTTACGTTCCATGATGCTCTTGGTGAGCTCTTGCGTACCAGTGAGAAGCAGCAACAACAGCATCAAAACGCCCACGGCCAAATGTTCGGATCCCCGAACATGCAAGATCTTCCTAAGGTAAGTTTCTACAGAATACCAGCAGCGCTCAACGCGAAATCTGGTTTCCAAGTATCAAGTGCTGATGAAAGCCGACAGACCGATCTCAAGCCGAGCACATTTGGCTGTCTTGTTCTAATAAACGCCTTGCACAATTACATCTGGGAAACGAGGCAAAGACACCACAATAGAATTTGGACTAACGAAGAGACGGAGAAGATGCATCGTCACATCGAACCAGCTTTGAAGGCTTGGCAAGCTGCGTGGGCAAGCAATCCTCATCACAGTCTGGAACGACCAAATCCATATGGGTTCGGACCTCTTTCTGCTGACAGCATTCCGCTTCTCGATCTTGCCTATGTCAGACTGTTCGTGAATCTGTCGAGGTCGAAAGAGAAGTTTTGGCAGAGGGATTGGGACGGGATGGCTGAGGAGCTCTCACGCGGTAGCGAAATAATCCAACATGCAGAACATTCGCCTGAGTCTAATGCCGAATCCTCGGATCCGTCCGAAACGTCTGCTGCTAGTTCTGTTTTCGTTGATTCGCCTCCGACGTCGACATCCTCACCAGAGTTCAAAGCTAGTCGACTTCCTCCGGGATCTATTCACATGAGCCAGTCCGTCTCGACATCCAAGCGTGAGCGCCACCTACGCAAGGCCGCTTTCTATGCCGCAGATTCGCTCTCGATGTCCGATAAGCTAGGTGTGACCTTTGCCGATTTTACGTCTCGAGAGCTCCCTTTGCAGTCGGCCATGTGCGCTTTTGATTGTGCTCAAGTTCTTGCGGAATGGGTGGCAACAGTTCAAGAACGAGTTGGCCGGTATCTAGGCATCCTTGGGAAGGACGAGATTGACCTTAGCCAAGTTCCGGGTATCATGCTCCTTGAAGAAGAGGATTGCAAGCTGCTGAACAAGATCCAAGAGGTTTTGAACAGTGCCGAAATCAAAATGAATTATGAGCTCGCAGGCATGGGAGCAGTTGCTCAGATGAACGCTGCCCAAAGATTACCATCAGGAGAGAACAACGGTTACGGCAGCAAAATCCTGAAAGTCACGGCCTACATGCTGGACAAGGCCGCTGTATGGCCTGGTAAGCATTTCAACCCAAACGATATGAGCTTCTCTGCTAATCCTCTTTCAGTAACACACCTCATGGCGCACAGTCTGGAGACACAAGCCAACCACATGCGGGCCCGAGCTGAAGACTCGGTCACTCAGCGTGGATAATGGCCATATTTCTTCTTTTCCTCACAAAAGGGATACAACCTCGAAAAGCAAGAGGCTTGGCCCGAAAGTTACAATCAAAAGTACGAAAATCTTCTGTCGAGTATCTCATGTAAAAAATACCCACATCTGGAGCGGCGGGGTCTTTGTGTGCATCTCGCTGCATACCCGGTTCGTCTGTCACCTCTACACTGCTACATATGGGCGGATTTCGGGTTGATAGCCCTTTGCACAATTGCCATTTTATGTTTCTCGGAGGCACGAATCTCAAGACGAGCTACGATTCCATGATACGACGCGACACGCATTAATGGACGTCTCCCCGAAACAACTTTTCCTTTCTCAACTATACATTCACGGCACGGAATTTGAAATTACGCTTCTTTGCGGATTGTCAATAATAAACAATTCTCATATATACACTCGCTGGTCCTTGCTGGATCCTCCTTCTATACTGGCTCAGGATTTGATGCCTGTTCAACTAGGGTGGCTTTTACGGGGTAGTGGCGATGCGAAATTACCTTGGTTTATTTGCTCGGCTTGATCGGTTGCTTTGAATGGCACGGCATGGCGCGGGATTGGTGTATTTTCGGGTCTGACGATGATGATGATGAACAATTGGCCGGAAGGACGGGGCGAAAAGGAGAACTTGTTGTTCTTTCGCTGATGGTTTAGGGTAATGGATGAACAAAATGGTGTCGGGGCCAAGGAAGATGGTTGTTCATACGCGGCCGGCAAAAAGGGGTGATGAACGGATGGTAGGGTTTATGGTCGATCGTCTAAGTTTGCAAGCAAACAGACCATCGAGTTGGTGCTGTATGTACTCTGCAGACAACTAAAAAAAACCTCACTACGATCGACTTTCCTTCACAGTTCTTTCGCTGCTTCTCTGTATCTGATGAACAAGGTTTTGATGAAGATGCTCTAACTGCCGGAACTTCCCTTGTCCCCTCCCTCCCAATAGGCTTTCGATGAGCATGCAACTCTGTCTACCGGGAGCAGCCCCGATCTCCGACTGCCCTAGCCAAAGCCAGACTCACGAATTTGACTTTTGCCAGCCGATGCTCTGGAAGCTTGTTAGCTCTACGACGCTTTGGCTCCCCTTCTAGAATTGAGCGTGACCTCTGCACATCACTTCCGTGCAGAATCCGGGGAACGGACGCGTTTGTGCCGCAATCACAATATTGTGGATAACTCAGCCTGTTCCGTGGACCCCAACATCGTTACATCCCCTCGCCCCTTTAATTCAGAGTGACTTTGCCTGAAGCTGGTGTTACCATGCATGCACATCTGGGCCTTCTATCACATTTCCATTCTTCCTTTGCCCGATATAGAATCGCGAATCGGGAAAGTGTGAATGTGCAGCTTTCCCAACTCGGTCCAACATCTGCTCTGATTTCTCCAACCGAGGTGGTTTGACCTGCATGCATGCCTGGTCTTCGGGCGTGTTCCTCCACTCGAATGTGATCCTCCACTCAAATGCGGTCTCGGGAGAATAGCGTATGAGAAACGTCCTCTTGAATGTCCAACCATCGAGACGTGCAGGTGAGGTTCTCGTGACTAGAGTTTGTGGGAGGTAGTCCTGTCCGTGGTTGGACAATCTTGGCATCGTGGCGCAAAGTGTGAGGCTGAGCGGCGCCCCCGGTGGTATGATTTTCGTTGCATGCAGCACCTCCAATGTCATCATCCGCAATTCCTGTACGTCAACTGCTTGCTTTTTGCGGGATCTAGAGGTTGGTTGGTGTTTGCGGAGGAGAAAGGTAAGGCATTGGCTCTCGCTGTCCTCGTCTACGCTGCTGCTTTGGGTGGACCCGGCAGGGGTCGCTGGTCAATGAGGGGAAGCTCCTGCAGTGAGTGGTGTAACAAAAGCTGTATGTGCCCATAAGTGGTGGAGATCCCGTAAGCTCAGCTGAACTCGAGCCCCTTTTCATTGGTATTGTCTTACGAATGTGTTCTGGTGTGTGACACGGAGTCATGCTATATAGGTGACAAGTCGTACCTTCCTCTTGAATCTCATCTAGACCTCAGATCTACTTCTCCTTCTCCGACTCAAAGTTTGAGCATTTGAAGAACAGAAACCGCAATTCTAGTGTGGAATTTATAGCAACGCTGGAGACTTCGGATGCTCAATTCGATTTTCAAAGGTATTACGAGTGTATTTCGAGCCGAGATTTGGGCATCAAGCGTTGCCATTCGAGCCACTTCAAGAGCAACACCTTGCAGAAATTTCACTTCCAATACCGTTAGTTCAGCTGCCATGGCATCAGTTCAGCAGACTACGGTACGTAAGAGAGCAGTTGGGAAGAAGTTTGTGATTGCCTGTGATGGTGAGTCTCGCACGACTTCATGATCTACAAAGATCGATGCTGACCTGTCCCAGGAACTTGGATGGTAAGAAATTCCATGAGAAAATTGCTCTCAGAACAGTGTTTGACATCACTACCATAACAGAACAGTGATTCAGGAGTCGATACATCAACTTTCGCTCCTCCCACAGCCCAAGTGCCAACCAACGTGACCCGCATTACCAGAGCCCTCAACCACAGAGACCAAAATGGAATTCCTCAAATCGCATTCTATCAACGAGGAGTCGGTACAGATAGTGACGCTGAAGACAAGCTAGTCGGTGGTCTGAGTGGAGACGACATCTCTGAGCATATTCGGGAGGCTTATGCGTTCCTTGCCAATAATTTCGATCCTGAGACCCAAGAAGATGTAGATGACCCTTCAAAACCCAGGGACGAGATTGTACTTCTGGGGTTTTCCCGTGGTGCCTACACGGCGAGGGCTATTGCGACGCTTATCACGGATATTGGGCTACTGACGAAGAAAGGGATGGAGGATTTCTGGGGCATCTTTGGAGATTGGATGAAACAAGATGTGAAAGGCAACGAGAGCGAGTGGTTTAAGTCGGCATTTGGAAAATTTGTTCCGTTCACGGATCCTGAGTACCGAGGAACTCTGATGAAAGTGAGTCTAGAGATCCACCCATTGTCCGAGAACTCAACGACCACATCATGCAAATTCTCTGTGGTTTGGTTACTTTGCCCCACCTCTGCTACCAATATCTCGTAGAACCTGGAACATTCAACTATGATTCCTCAGGGAAAGTAACAAGAGGATTATGATGCATAACCCAATGAAAAAAAATTTGTGAGGAAGAATCCGTAGCTGACAGCAATCAGAAAAAACTGACGAGATGGGGCATGCCAATTCGTGCAGTGGGTTGTTGGGATACAGTTGGTATGTTGAATCTCGTTATACTTCAGCTCAACTCTTGCTAATCAGATACCACTAGGTGCTTTGGGCATCCCATTACCATGGGACGGCAAGAATGTCAAACCATATTCTTTCGTCAATGCTAAAGTCGCTCAGCATGTGCAGCACGCTTTCCACGCTTTGGCAATTGACGAGCATCGAAACCTCTTTACGCCAACGCTGTGGGAACAGCCGGACCAGCCACATAAACTCAATAAACTCAAGCAATGCTGGTTTCCCGGCTCTCATTCCAACATCGGTGGCTCTTGGCCCGATGCTGGCATTTCCAACATCACCTTGGCTTGGATGATAAGCCAGCTGGAAGATACAGATGGAGGCATTCTATCTTTCGACCCTGAATATCTGAACTTCGTCCAAGACCTCGCAAACCAATACTATGCTAAAGTTCCCGAACCAATTAGACCCTGGGGCTTTGGCAAGCTCTATGATTCCTCTATTGTCGATGGTGCAGCTACGCTGACACAGTCAATTGCACCCATCACCAGGACTCCAGGAAGATATTGTGAGATAAGCACCGAGGATGGGAAACCAACGACGAAGCGATTGACGAACACCAACGAATACATCCATCGATGCGTGAGAGTAAGAATTGACGCTGGTGGACCGGGAATGGAAGAGTTGGCCACAACCTCAACTACCGCGAAGATATTCGATCTTGTGCAAGAACAGGTTGGCATTCATGCTCAGGTCAAGAAGGAATTGGCAACCTATGTGAGTCCTGCCTTGGCGAACTACGAGTTGGAGCAGGCACCGAGCGTCAAAGTTGAGGTGGATCACGCCTCTTCTGGATCGAGTGGGGTGTACTGGAAAGGGAAGGATGGACTGGGCAATTTGCCAGAGGATACACTTGGGCAGACAGAGATCAGACTGTTGAAGAGGAGCGTGGAAACAAAAGCTCAGAGCGGGCAGTAAAAAAAAGATTGCCATGGTGCTGGGTACGGAGCGTCGGAAAATTCTGAAGAGCGTAGGCTGGTCTTTGGCTTGAAGATGCCGTTCCTTGAAGGGTTCGTTGAGATCACATCGAGGCTATCGAGTGTGTTCGCTAGCGATGAACTTCCTCAGATTGCATAGCATGTCTTTCAAAAGCATCATAAGACAAATCAAGGCTTACTTGCAATCAACCTATCTCTCGTGTTGTAGATTCGGGACTTTGGCCTGATGGTGAAGTCAACCCGCGGCGTCTCGTAAAAGAGAGTAAAGTTATAAATTTTAATAAAATTTTAATAAAAAATTTACCCTTTGAATTAATAGTTTTGAAATTAAAGATAACTGCGCCTTAATACGAAAAAAACTTACCCTCGACCTAACGTATTATTTTTATACTATTTCGTATATCGCCATGAGGCTGGCAGGGCGCTTAGATAAGCGTCTCGGTAGACGTCCACGGGATGTTTATTCAAGCGTCCTTTCCTCCTTTTAATTAGTTCGAGCGTCGAGGGAGACGAATCAAAAGACACTTGTGTAAACATCCTTGAATCGGTTTATGAACGTGTTATGATTTTCAGCTCAGGCGATACGCGAAACTAGTGCGAAAATACGACTTCTGTTCGAGTACTAATAAAACCGCGTTTTACGTACTTATTAAGTGATTAAGTTAGTTTATTCACAAATTACCTATAACTCCTTCTTTAAATTACTTAAAAAATTAAAAGTTTTAAAAGAATTTTTTTTTGCTTTTCGCGATATATTTACAATCCTCGCCACCTCGATTGACAAGGATACCAGCCCATCACGTGACAATAAAAACACTACAAGATGCATACAACGTCCTAGGGATGAAGCTAATTCGCTACAAGGTTTAGAATTATTTTGGTAATTGGTACACTGCTTTTAATTGCGATGTTTTTCTTCCATTTGCCAGAAAATAAATTCTCAACCTGTCAATCTACTCTGGCTTTTGACAAATGAACGTCCATTCAGCTCAAAGATATGTGAAATGTGCAGTGTGAAACAGCTCTATTCTCGATATATCAAACGCCATGCCGTAGTTGATCTCCCATGGTAAGTCTCCGTAAGCTAAACAGTCCGTTTCCAGCCTTCTAATTCCCTGCCATACGCCTTTCTACCCTATCTTCACCCATAGTCTCCTTAAATGACCTTCTCAACTTCCCGCTGTGCAGCAATATCCTTGTCCAACGCTGCAACAAAGTCCTCGGATAGCTTCTCATAGCTCTGTTGTAGCGTTGTCTTGATAAACCCCATAAGCATCCGATTACTCGTTACCTTACCAGTCTTCTCAAGCACCAATCCTTGTCCCTCTTCCGGGGTAGCCTCTCTCACAACCCATGTAGTTATAGAATTAACACCCATCGGTGCATGCGTGACGCTGACCATTCCACTAGACGTATTCTGGATGCTGCTCTCATAGGTGATTGTGTCCGGAATGAACCTGCTTGCCCACCCACCGCGCCAGCTGCCGCTTTGTGCTTCGCCTTCTGCGGTCCCGCTCTCCATTGCTTCGACGATCTCGAAGACGGGAATCACACCATCGTAGTCGCCGGTAGCAGGGGGCTTTTGTTCATCTGGAACGTGCGAGAAGAAGGCGGTCGAGGAGGCTTCAGGGAGGAGTTTGTGGGACTTGATGATGGGATTTAGGGCGAGCATCTTCTCGTTCGTGTGGAGGAACGCGAGAGCTTGTTGGAGGGTGACATGGGGTCCGAGGGGTGTGACGGTGGTGATAGTTGTGGAGGTGTTGAGAACTGGGTGATGTTAGCTATGCTGGAGGTTGTAGAAGTGATTGAGCTTACTTGAAGACATGATGGTAATTGGCTTGGGGTTGGATTTGAGATGTATTGGTGAGGACCTGACAGCGGTGGTCTGAAAGAAAGAGTCGTTCAGGTAGAAGTGAGAGGATAAAGGAAAAGCTGTAGGTATTTGAATGTACCTAGCAGGTGGATTGAGTTGGGAAGGAAAGGATAAGGTATGAACGAGAAAGTAAGCAGGCCGCGACACCGGTGAAACGCGATGCCAAAAGAAAGCGCCAGTGGCTTACGGAAGGTCCTGGTCAGCAGCCACAATGAGGACGGCTATCTACTTCGTAGCAGACTTGAGAAGTTCGTGAAGGCGAGAGGATTCTGACCCAAGCCATTCAGCTGCGTTTAGTCTCGATGATTTGCGGCTTGGTCAACTTGCTTAGAAGAGCTTGGCGGCCGACAGCGGGGACAGCCTCACTAAATTCCAAATATAGTCAAAATTCCACGAGTGAATGTTTCGTACCATACATATGTCACAAGAGTCAGCGGCGAAAGTAAACAATATTTTCCAAGCGAATGTTGATAGCATCCAAGGCATGTCGTCTCATTGCGGAGCGCCCCGCAATGCCCGCATCACCTGTCCTAGACCCCCCTTTTCACAATTCTGGCATAATCGGTGCACAGTCAGCATAACTTGCCCACTCGATACTTTATCAAAACCTCACAGAATTTTGAGATATTGAGGTGTCGAGGAGCGACGTTGCATTCGGCCCTTTAGTGGGCTGAGCTTGTCAAATAATATGGCAGCAGCACGCTGATCATCTACAACTCAGGCATGTGTTCTAGTTTCGGGGTCTTTTCGTGTGTCGCTGTTACGAATCCTTCTCTCTCGAGCTTCGGCGAAGATTTGTGAAGGTGGTACATACCTTCTTTCGCTGCTCATTTTCTAGAATCCTGCAGAATCTTCTTGACAACCTTTCGAGCTTCTTTCAAATCTCTTCACGAATCTTGGCCTTGCAAGTTTCAACTGCCTCTTGCGCCTACATTTCAATGCTACTTTTTAGCGGCCGCTAACATCCATGGCTCCTCAGGAACTCCCCAGGAATTCTGCTCAACCCAACTCGGGGAACATCTCACCGAGCCTTACTTCTCTATCAGACTTGTCAAAGTCTATTGGCCAACAGGGCGAGTGACCTTGGAGAGACGAAGCGGAGGCATGTCTCCTGCCCCCTTGTCCTACCCCCGGGTCCTGGCGCAAGGGTGTGGCGCTCGCAAAAATCTTGGACGAGCGCCGCCATCGTCATTTTGCACCACGAGCTGGGGCACCACCATCTTTGTGTGCCTCAAAGAATGACGAAAGTTGTTGGTTTACATGTAAGAAGTAACCAACAAATGTCGTGGCCACTTGGAGTTTCCCGGGATAGTGGAGCAGTAAGCCGCTGTCAGAATAACCTCAATCGCTGTTTTCCGTAGCTCAAAACTTGGGGTTTGACAGACGCCTCTACCTTGACATTGGCGTGCGTTGAAGTTACTAGTATGTAATTAGGGCTTTATGGCTCCGATGCTAGCCAGAGAACGAGATGCCTCCAGCCAAAGTCGGTTGGAACGGCCACCGTCATCCTTGTTGATTGCATGCTTCCCAGGTTTCCCCCTTGCTCGCCCTTGTTGCACAAGCTGGGCCGTCTCCATGCCCACGATGGCCTCAAAAGTGATCGACCGCCCTAAAATTGATGTGCCGTTGTCTGGACCAACGAGAACAATAGAAGAATGAAGTACCCTGTCCTCTGGGAGTTTGAGAGCCCAATAACTGGATAGCAACCTGAGGAGCAGATCACTTGCCCTTCAGACAGCCTTCGCCGTTGCGGGGTCCCCGTTGTCTGAACGTTACCTTTCTCGTGATCTTGGAAAGAGGGAAGGAGCCCAGGACCATGGCAGGGCCAGGATTTCATCGGGCCTACTCAAACCGACCTGAAATAAAGTCCCCAGACAGCCCCGCGCTCAGATATTCACTCTCCTTCGTCCTCTAACGTCATCGGGACTTCTGAGGTCTACTTCGAAGCCCCATCTTCGAACAAAGAAACAGAAACCACAAGTGACTGTTGAAAACAACATTCAAGATGGGTTATCAGGTTGGCAACGTCTACGTGTAAGTCGATGGAGTGAAGATCTCTTTTATCCTTAAATCTAGCATAAAATAGCCTTCAAGGCGTCTTCATTCAGGTTATATGCTGACCTCACTGTTTGGAATAGAATCGCTGCAGTGGCGGTAGTCGGAGGAGGTTTGTTTGGTTTTGATATTAGCTCTATGTCTGCTATCATCTCAACCAATGCCTACCTCTGCTACTTCAACCAAGGACCATATTATTGGGACAAAGATCACATCTGCTCTGGTCCAAGAGCTAGCGTTCAAGGTACAACTCTTCAGACATGTTTCTGCGCGGTCTGTCCTGATATTCGAGTTTAGGTGGTATTACTGCTTCCATGCCCGGTGGCTCTTGGTTGGGTGCTCTGATTTCTGGTTATGTCTCCGACATCTTGGGCAGAAGACGGGCGATCCAGGTCGGATCCGTCATCTGGTAAGGTTCTTGCCATATAATATCACTTTCGTTCACTAAGTAACATACAGGGTTATCGGCTCTATCATCGTCTGCGCATCACAGAACATTGGCATGCTGGTCGTTGGTCGTTTCATCAACGGTCTCTCCGTCGGTATCTGCTCAGCACAAGTTCCTGTCTACATCACCGAAATTGCGCCTCCCTCGAAGCGTGGAAGACTTGTCGGTTGCCAACAATGTAAGTTGGTCAAACTCTACCAATTAAGATCAACATATTGACTGACAGACAGGGGCGATCACTTGGGGCATTTTGATAATGTTCTACATTAGTTACGGATGTTCGTTTATCAACGGCACAGCTGCTTTCCGCGTACCATGGGGATTGCAAATGATTCCGGCAATTTTCCTGTTCGCCGCCATGCTATTCCTTCCTGAATCCCCGAGATGGCTAGCCAAGCAAGACCGATGGGAGGATGCTGTCGGTGTTCTCGCTTTGGTGCATGCCAAAGGCGATGTCAACTCTCCGTTCGTCGCCAAGGAAATGGCCGAGATTCGTGAAGTCGTCGAGTTCGAGCGTGCCAACTCCGACGTCACTTACTTTGAATTGTTCAAACCAAAGATGATCAATAGGACCCATATCGGCGTGTTCACGCAGATTTGGTCCCAGTTGACTGGAATGAATGTCATGATGTGTAAGTCTGCAATGTGCAATTCTTCAAATCCGAGGACTAACAATTACTTCCAGACTATATCACTTACGTCTTCACAATGGCTGGTCTGGGCAGCAATGTCCTCCTCCCATCATCCGTTCAATTCGTCATCAACGTCGTAATGACGGTTCCCGCACTCCTGTATGTCGACCGTTGGGGCCGTCGCCCTACACTCTTAGTTGGCGCTTTCCTCATGATGACTTGGCTGTTCATCAACGCTGCTCTCTTCGCCCATTACGGAGTCAGACCGAAGCCGAAGCAGTTTCCCTCGGCAGCAGAATCGACGGCCATTACCGGTCCACCAGCTAAGGCCGTAATCGCATGCACATATCTCTTCGTTGCGTCTTTTGCACCAACCTGGGGGCCAGTCTCTTGGATCTACCCACCTGAGTTGTACCCTCTCCGTGTCCGAGGAAAGGCAGTCGCCCTCTCGACTTCCGCTAACTGGTATGTGATATAGTCGAAGTGTCTACTCGATGATAATTGCTAACTTCTCCTTCAGGGCATTCAATTTCGCACTCGCCTACTTCGTGCCTCCGGCATTCGCCAACATCAGATGGGAAGTCTACATCGTGTTCGGTGTGTTCTGCGTAGCAATGTTTTTCCACGTGCTCTTCTTGTTCCCAGAGACCAGCCAGAAGCCTCTTGAAGAAGTTGAGGAGATCTTCGATGACACCACACCGGGCAGTTTCAAGTATATCGGTACTCCAGCTTGGAAGACGCATGTAGACACCCGTACAAGACGTATTGAGAGAGGTGAGATGGATTCCGAGGAGAAGTTTGAGAGGCAGGGAAGCCACGAGGAGCATATTTCTGCTCCTACCCCTACTAGAGATGATGTACCGAGGGCTGAGGTAACGGATAAGGAGGTTCCCGCTACTACCTCTCCATAAGTTATTGTGGGTTATGAATAGGTGTTCGGGACTATGATTTGGGATGAAAACGGTTGATCGGGGAATGGGCGCTGTGCTACGGCACGCAAGAATGCATCATGATTTTCATAGGACCAAATTGACTTGAAGATTGCTCGAAATGTACTTGCTCTCGATCTTCGATAATTGTGATGAAACGTGTGAGGCAATTGTTCCAAAAAAAAAAAATCTTAAAGAGTTGTACGGAACCTGAAACATGGGACAGAAGTGATGCTGCTATGTGCATGCTGCCTGTTTCTTCAGTAAATTCGACAGAAACTTCAGCACCACCTCACTGCATCAAATAACAGCACCAAGAATTCTTAAGATATAAGAAAATACCATCAAAAACTTCCACGAAGCATATGAACTTAGCTTAAATCCTTTCCGGTGGACGTATCCAGTCCTACAAAGATGTGCTTGTGATGATTAGCGAAAATGTCCTCTTATTTTGGTATGTCAAGGTGAAAGGCTTTACTAGCGAATAAACGGCTCTGCTTCGGCTTGTAAGGATGACGAAAGTGCGCATCATATAAAACTCAGGGTACGTCCTTCACTGCATATCAATCTGCCTGCGATGGTGGATATGTTTGCAATTCGATCAACGCTGTGCTTTGAAGTTGGTCAAGAATTTTGAAACAACCCCATCCTAAGAAAGTCTGACTAATTTCTAAGCTTCAAAACCTCAAATGAAAGCAGGCATGCAAAACGACGGACAAAACGAAAAGGGATGAAAGTGGTCCAACGCTTCTCAGTTATGCTTTCCCATTTTCCAACATCATCTCCGGATTCAATGGCCCAAAGCCATTTTCTTCAAGCCTGCCTCGTCACCATTCCACATATCCTGATCACCCGGAAACTTCCCACTATCCGCAAACTGCCAGAACGATTCATACGACCACCCCGCCGGCATAGCGCCCGGAGATGAAGCCCAGCTAGCAAGAACAAGCGGGTAGTCTTCGCCAAATTCGATGTTGCGTCCAGTGCATGTGTCCCACCAACTCGCAGTTGTATAGATCATGGGATACCGGCTGGTCTTGGCATGGTACGTGTTTCCAAAATCGCGAATGAAGGTCACCATCTCACTTTCCGAGATGCCCCAACATTCTTGGGATCCGTTGGCTTCGAGATCGATCATGCCGGGCAGCGTCTTGCCATCTGCGGACCAGCCTCCTCCATGGGCAACGAAGTAGTCGGCTTGATCGGTGCCGGAGCTCCTGCCCGGGTTGGCAAAGTGATAGGCCCCGCGGATCAGGCCGACGTTGTAGGCTCCATTGTACTGTTGTGCGAAGTAGTCGCTGGTGTACCCTGTGCCTTCTGTTGCCTCAGAAAGAAGTTAGAAGAGATGTTGTGAATTTGAGAATGAAGGGATTTACCTTGATGATAGCGAAGCTGGCGCCGTCAGCTTTCACTTGATTCCAGTTGATGTCCCCTTGCCATGAAGATACATCTAAACCTTGTGGTTGAGATCTCTTGTCAAGGCTTGCGGGACCGGCAGTGGTGAGGCCGAAAACGGAAGCAAAGATGATTGTCGAGTACTTCATGATCAATGTTGGGAAGAGGGATCGAGGACTATTCTGTTGATTTTGAATGTGAAAAACGAAAAGAAGTTACTTTGGGAGACAATTTGTTTGAAGTTGCAGTTAAAGTTTTATAGGCTTGAAATAGTCGCTTTATTAAGTTTCATTGAAAAGCTTGATGAATCTGATAGACGGTAAAGAACAAACTTCTCAACCATTCTTATACTTTTCGTTGGCTTAGCTCTCCTCACGCGATACCATCTGCCTTACTATTTTTATCATTGTCGCCCGACTTTTGAGCATGATGTTCTCTGATCAGAGTTGAGATACACTTGATGATTCCTTCGGGAAGCTCAAAATCCATCCCGTGTAACTGCGATGGCCTAAGTTCTAGGATTGACTGGATATTTTTCACTATATTCAGCTTCACGCTATGGCCCCGTTACACAAAGTTTGCTCGAGATGCTGCGTTTCAGGATATAGTGTGGCTAACGGAGCTTTGCCGTCTGCACGACATTCTATTTAAGCTTCCGCCACTCAACATGGTAGTACCAGAACGACCATCGCTGTGCACCCCTTTTAAAGAGTATGCAATCTCTGATTGGTTGTGAGTGCAGCCAAAGGCGGATTCTGACCCTAACCGACATCACACAGCCTCAGAAATCCTTCCTTCCGACTATATTGGCCAGTCAGACCTCAAACTTTCAGTTCTTACTTCAATTGCAAAGGGATGAGAATTGCGGGGATGAAGCGTGATCGGGTACGAGCATATATTTCGAGGATTGTCCGTTGTATTTTGAGAACGGGGAATTATTCAACTTTGTAGAAGGATTTTCAGCTCTCTCGTTCGAGGAATCGCTTGGATGAAAGGTCTCCAGACAGCGCTTCATAACTCGCATTTTAAATTGAAGAAGGCTAACTTCCATGAGTCGGCTGTTATTTTCCCGACCTTGGGGCTTAGAGCTTCTCTATTTCCTAAATGCTCGCATCCATACGCTAATTCACTATCGAAGACTTCAATTAGAAAATTAGGTATCAAACTGCGTTTGCTCTCTTCACATTAATGATCAAAATAGCAGTTCACGGGTTATAAAAATAGTTTATCGTACTCTAGAATATACATATTAGGGAAATTCGTTCGTGCCGTAGACAAAAGTAGCGAAAGTTGGATAATACATGATGTGTCACCACCGAACAGAGGCGTTCGCGATGGACGGAAATAGCGACAGTAATTACCGATGTCCCTAGCTAAGCTGAACAATAAAAGACGACGCCTTTGGATGTTTTAAGCATCCATAAACAAACAGGAAGAGATGGCCTTTAAAAAGGGACTCTAAATACCTTAAGAAGCATAGAATGTTGGGAAGGGAAACTTGATTGTTCAAGTTGTATTCAGGACATTGAGATTCTAGGTCGCTTTTTCTGTTCACCACGAGGCGGGTCCCGGTAATGAAATGGTTCATCGAATACTAAGACCGTCCCTCTACACCACTTAGCAAAGGGATAACAGCAAGAACAAAAGCGCACGTAGACGATAGTCAGAAATGAAATGTGAAGGCTCGCTTGAGCAGACGGAGAAGCTGAGAAGTACCAGGAAGGAAACGACTTGATGTAATAGTACAAGCAAGTGTCAGAGTGGCACAACATTATATTCATCTGTCCTTCGCATTATACACTTCATAAAACGCCATCGCTCTAAGTCTAAGTATTGTACAAAGCAATCGTGACAAGTGGTGCAGCCGCCACCAAAACCCAAACTCTATGATTCGTCCACAAAAGGTATATACGAGTTTGCCTCCCGACTCCTCCTGGCCTGTCTGCCTTTAACCAAATGCAAAAGCATGTGATTTCTCGGGCAAGGAACTCCCAACTCCGTGGCCCGCTGAATCAGATATCCATTATAAAAATCAACATCTGTTTTCCGACCAGCTCTAACATCTTGTAACATTGTGGACGTGTTGTTTCCAGTTTTTCTGATGCTTCTTAGGATGATGTTGTCGAGCTTGTTGATGTTGAACTTGTCCTCAATCTTATTAAATCTTGCAAGTTCCGGGAAGGACAGGATTATCCGAGAAATCTCGGCTACAAGGTACCTGATATTTTGCGATGCGCTATAGTTGTAAAGGAGCTGATCGTTGGAGCAGTCATATGCTACTGAAAGGGGACCAATAACAGCACCGACTGCTAGCTTAACCAGCTGTCTAACGAAGAAGCTTTTGTGCCCAAGACTCTTTGTGTTCAACGCCGGTGTTTGAATTAAGCTTCCAACCAGATGCCGGGCTTGGAGCGACCAGCTAAAGTCCGTTCGATTGATAACGGGAGCGAAATACTCTTCCTTGGTCTCCACGACTTGTGGCAATTTTGAACAGTAGAGACCTCCAATTCGATTCTCCACAATGGTGAAATGCCTATCAGTTGACTTCAAGTCATGGGTAATCCTCCCCAAAACATAGGTTGGCCTGTCACGTGGATCTGGAAATATTGTGCTATTGATCCGTTCGATGACGCCCAGTCCTTCTTGTACAAAGCAGATAGTACTTGTCTTGCGAAGCCGGTGTTTGATCGAGGAAATTGCTGCAATCGTGATGCTGGGTTCGGTAGTGATGACCAAGTTGTCGATCACGGTACCCGGTGGTTCAGCAGAGTGTTCCAAATTGGGACCGAACCTTGGGAGCTGTTGCTGGGAATCTGTTCTCTCAAACTTGGCGCAAGATTCAATGTTGAAGCGAGTTTGGACATGGTACTCGCCATTCACCAAGACTTTGATGGCGGCTCCTTCATCGTGCCATTGTTGGATAAGAAGAGGGCGATGCATGAGTAGAGTAACGGGTGGGCCATTGGGAAGACTCGCCAAGGCATGGGCAATGTATTTTCCAGTTGCACCCAAACCGAGAACATGAATTGTTGGGCTGAACTCCACCTTTTCCTGTTGCAGCTCAAGTAGCCTGGAACGTTTTTCTTCGGCCTCTTTCTTCATCTCATCTTCACTCAGTCGTGGTGGTGGTCGCCATGGTCGATGCCACATTCCCAAATTGAAATACTGCATTGCACGTTCTAACTCTTCGTCATGATCCAGAAAATGTGCGGCCGGGTCCATATCAGCTCGGAACGATAGCTCTACCGATTCGTGAATATCCTCCAAGCCATTCACGCTCAAATTAGAACGAAGGCGAGCTTCTGGTTCAGTAAATGTATCTGGGGTGCGTGAGGCCCCCTTTAGTACTTCGAGAGACTCAGTTTCCTTCGGAGAATTTGGCTTTGGATTGTTTAAATCTGGTTTTGGTACTGTACCAATCTCCTCCGCGGATTGAGAAGCTCTTTGTTTGGGAGTTGCAACGACTGGGCTCTTAAGATTTTCGACTGTTTTCGATTGCGTCTCATTCAAATTCGCTCGCTTAGGCTGAGCAAGATCATCTGTATCTTCACCAAGATCTGACCTTGAATCTTTCGGCGATTTCGTCGATAATCTCCTTGCAGGATCCACCTTCTCTTTCATCACGAATGGTGGGTGTCGGACTGCTCCCTTATAGCAAGCAAAATCCGAAGAGGCAGAATCTGAACTCGAACTCGAACTCGAACTTGAACTTGACGTAGCCATGTCCTCTCCTCCGAAATGCTTCCGGTACAGTTCTAGGTCTTTAAGTGTCCAGAGCTCCGCTTTTTTTTTTTTTGGAGGTGGATTCGACACAGCTTGTCTTGACTTGCTCGTCTTCTCCGATCTTGTGCGATCCGGAAAAGGCTGCACGAAATCAAAGCCTTCAGGGAATTTGTAGACCTTTCGTTCTTCGCTGCTGCTGTTATATCCTCTCCGACCCAAGCCTCGATCGAGGTTGGATACGGACCATGCCTCTGCTTTCCGACGTGGCCACCAATAACTAACATTCTGCGTCGAACAACAGCGCGTGGCCACCCGGCCCGCATATATGTTATCGTACAGGCATGTCGCCTTTCGAGGTATTCTTCGGAACACCCGCGAAAGCGGGCGGCTGGAATTTGGTAGAGACAGGATGATAGGTTCGAGGATTATCGGTGCAGACTCATGATATTTATGAGGTTCAGGAGGTATGCGCGGCCATCAAGACATTCACTGGGCTCGAGAAAAGGCGCTGCGCTGCGTAAACAGTGAATGATGGGAGGAAGTGAAAGGGTAATGATCAAGATAAATGCTGAAAACGCGGTGGCGATGCAAAAGAGGTCTCAGACTCGGATCCGCGATCGCGACGCCAGATGGTTGATGTACAAAGAAATAGTGTACAGAAAGAAATTGCACTAGAAGGAGACGTCAGGAGAAATCATCTAGGCTCTCTCGCTTTCGTGAGAAACAAAAACTTGGGCATCCCTGCAAAAGATGCAATCTTCTATCATTACGTAAGCCAAGCGGCCGCATATCAGAATTATTTCGCCTTCGAGGATCATCACCGCATTTCGAAAGAGAAGACGAACTCCCCAAAAAGGAAGATGGATTCAACAAAGGTCCTCTCTCTTCTAGAAACCCTAGATGATGAGATTGATGATCTGGAGGAGGCTCTGTCTCCGCTTCTTAGGGCAGCCTTGTCCGAGACCTCCTCGAAACTCCCCTTGCTTGATAAGGCGAAGCTTTACGTTTTGGTCACGTATGCCATTGAGTCTATGCTATTCTGTGAGTATTATTCCTTAATGATGAGATATTATCTAATGCTTTCTCTAGCGTATCTGCGACTCAATGGGGTAAAAGCTCGCGAGCATCCGGTTTTCATTGAACTCACTCGAGTAAAGCAGTACTTCGACAAGATCAAGACTGCAGAAACTCCGATAGCTGAGAGATATGTGACGGTGGACAAAGCCGCAGCTGCAAGGTTTATTAAAGCCGGATTGGTTAGTTGAAATTCCTCTGAAGGCATTGAAAGCCAATGTGTGCAACCACTTATAATCTTCAGTCTGGCAATGATAAATACGACCTTGAACGAGCAGAGCAACAAGCAAAGGAGCGAGCAAAAGCTCACATCAGGTTTGAGCAGACTTCAAAAGAGACTCCGCCGAAGCGAAAAGCGGAAGAGGTGGAAGATGCAGACGAAGACTCCGAGTCGTCTAATTCCGATTCCGATTCTGACTCTCAGTCCGCTGAAGCTGAACCGGAGGAAGCTGCACCAGTCGCCGTGGTGCCCAAGAAGAAGAAGCAAAAGAAAAATAATTCAGATTCGGCTTCAACCTCTGGCAACTCAACTCCACAAAGCATATCAAAGAATGCCAAGCGGAAGGCAGCAAAGAAAGCTAAAAGGGAAAAGCTGAAGGCCAAGCGTGAGAGAAAAAAGTAGAAGAGAAGCAGTGAGCAGTGAGCAGTGAGCAGTGATACCCACGGAGTTTTATGTTTCGCATGATATGGCGTTGGATAGGCTGGGTTCATGGCATTTTCGGGCGTTGAAGGTGGAAGAAGCGAGCTAGGTGCATCAAAATGGCGTATACAGTGTATACTCGATACTCGAAATGCATGTTTCAGCGAAAGGCCTATTGATCCGAGGAGACTTCCGAATTCCGTTTACAGCATTTGAGTACTCTGCAAATGAGGTCAAAGAATTGAGAGTGGTAATGATCCATGATACCCATTGTCCCTTTTAGTGCTTTTTCTTTTCCCACCATATTGCGATGTTTCCAGAGCATAAGCCACACCTGTCTTGCTCTCTCATGTCTCGCTCTCTTCTATCATCTCTTCTACACTGTTTGACTGGCTTAATACCTAACCGTACTAATCCTCATCCCTCCTCTTCCTCAACCTCTTGCACTTAGTGCATGTAACAGAAAAACTATAGGCTTTGGATGTATAACAATGGTTTGGACACTAAACTTTACCAATTCTGTTCACCCGTCCATAATCTATAAAGTTGTTCCTCGAAATTGCCATGTAATGGCCCCAAGTGCCTCAGGATTCGGGGCTCTCCTGCTCTCCACCAATCAGCCTCTCACCCCTGCTGCGCTAAAAACTGAAGCTAAAGCCGAGGACTTTCGATGTTGATGCATCCTCGACCCATCTTCACAATTCTTCAACCGCTTACACAACTTCCTCTCCAAACTACCTCAACCGCTACAACACATCCAAACTCACCACAATAACAAGCCAATATGCCCCGTCAAGGAAGATCCGGTGGTGGACGAGCTCCATCCCGCCCATCCGCTGCCCCTTCCAGACCAGCGCCACAGCAAAGCAGACCAGCAACCACTGCTGCGTATCCTCCTGCGCGAACAAATCAAGCTGCACCACCAGCTCAGCAGGCCCAACAGCAGCAAGGCTCAGCCGGTCCAGGTCTGTTTGGACAAATGGCATCTACAGCTGCGTACGTTCTACTTCCCCCTTTCGCATGTTCTGTTCTGATGTAGAGGAAACAGAGGTGTGGCAGTAGGCTCCTCAATCGGACACGCAATCGGTGGATTCTTCGGTGGCGGATCCTCTCAACCCGCTGCAGAGCAACAGCAAGATAATGGTGTTGCGCAAACCAGCAACCAGGAAAACAATTCCTGGGGACCTCGAAGCTGCGAGGTGGATGCGAAGCAATTTACGAAGTGTCTGGACGAGAACCAAGGAAACATGCAGATCTGTGGCTGGTATCTGGAGCAGCTGGTAAGTTCTCAAACTCTAGCGCGGACCGTGAAGATGGAGTGCTAATGAAGGTGTGATGAACAGAAGGCATGTCAAAACGCAGCGAGCCAATACTAATGAACATATCGATTTCAGTGCAATTCACAGTACCGGCAACAGGGGTTGCATAGCAAAGCATTGGGGGTTGCATTATGGCGGCGAGCAAAATGTAAAATAGTTCTGCATCATTTGAGCCAACACCGCTCTTCCGAGAAAACCATCGATGAAAAGCCAGAAATTGTCCTAATTACGAGCCATTGAACCCACATACGAGTGTACTGTAAGTCTGCTTAGAACCTCTTCTCGGGATGTCTTTCGTTTCTCGTATTTCAGTCGCGGTGCTCCAAAAGCCTTTCGAGGAGTTGAAGCCTTACTTCAAATTGCAGAGGAGCCATTTCTTGGTCGGAAGAACACAAGATTCTTTGCCCGATGTTTTGTCCCTTCAATTTATCATATCATATCCTGCATCCATATTGATCTTGTTACCACCTACTCCATTACTTTCATTTTTAATCAACTTTCCTCCCAACAGCAATATAAAATTTCCACCAACTTCTCACTTGCCTCTCTCCGTTTGCGATTTTCTCAATCTCCTTACAAAACAGCTCCCTAGCTTTCACCATCCTCCCCGGCTTGTCCAGCTCATCATACCATCCACGAAACCACTTCTTTTCCCTCACTAAGTCATCAAATGTATCACCTGCTCCCTCCACACTCACGACCCCACCATCTTCATAATTCTCACTTATAAAGAATTCGCCATCATCGAGCCCTGCTTCTGTCAACAACGATCTCACTTTCTCTTCACTATCAATTCCCTCTCTCGTATATGCTTTCACAATCCCAAGCTTCTCGGAAATTCTCTCGAGCGCCAGCGCTTTTATCTGACTATCTCCAGTCGGGACATCGAAAATTAGTCTCCCTCCTTTCTTCAACAATTTTGCCCAGGACTTCACAGCCCCTGGCTGATCTTCAACGAGTACAAAAGCGGATGCACAAGTAATAAGATCAAACATGCCCTTTCTGATCCCTTCTTTCTCAGCCCATTCAGAGAGCAAGTCTGCAATGTCACCTTCCACGAACTTCACATTCCCTAGCCTCTCTCTCTCTGCTTTCTGCCTTGCGACTTCAAGTGAAGCGGGAGAGATATCCACGCCGATCACTGTGCCTGTAAGGCCAGCCAAACATGCGCAGGCGAGAGAAATTTCGCCTGTCCCGCAAGCAAGATCGAGAAGCTTATAGCCCGGAGAGGGAGATGCCCATCTCACGTAGTCACGCGCTTGACGTGGATGGAAGCCGTCTGGACCAGTCTCGTGGTCATACGTTGGCGCGCGAGCATCGTAGATTGAGCGGATGTTCAGGAGGCGTGAAGTTAAAGGCTTCGCCATCGTCCTCTTCGTATATTTAATTTGTTTGAAAGGTTTTTGCGAAACTGGGGGAAAGTCCTTGAGGTGATGATATACATACTATTTGAGTCATACGAAACGCAGGCATTCGGATCGGATCGACCTACCTAATTTGGTTACGATCCCCAACCCTGCGATAGATATGAGTAGAAACCCTACATCTCAATGTTACAATTAACCCTGTAGGTCTATGTAGGGCCGAGTTTCATGCACGGAAGTTATGGGACCTTTCAAGGTGTAGTTTTCTAAGTGCATAAATAATGTAAATATCTGAAAAGATGCATTCGCAATATCCAAATTTGCTTTAGACATTTGACATTCAATGCCGCTTTACCTCGTCTGTCCCCCGTGAGCTAAAGGCTAATAAGCTTCTACTTTTCTTCGATGGAAGTGTTCCTCTGGCTCCGCATCTTTTAAGATAAATTACTCGTCTACGGTTGTCCAATTGGTTCTCGAAGTCAAATTGGACCTCTTTGTGTTCGACGACTCCGGCGTCTGCGGTCTGTGCATGCATAACGGCCAATGCCAATTTAATTAGCTCGAGGAGGGCTTGAGAGTGCCAAATGAAGCAAGTACAATAAGTCCACTATGCAGCTCGGCAGCCGAGCGCGAGACCAAAAGTTAAATCTTTCACATTTCTACATGCATATTGGATGATTAATTTCTTCCCACTTCAGGCATTCAGTAGAAATCTATTGTAACCTCTGCTTCTCATAATTTCCCTTTCACGCCTCAATATGTGCTGGGATGAATGGAAAGGACACCGCCATCTACAAGCACAACACTCCCATTACAATATCCCCCGGCCTTGGATGCTAAGTAAAGAATTGTTCCAGCCATCTCCTCTTCTGCGCCAATCCTCTGTGCTGGAACCAAAGCTTTTGGCATTAGCCCTCCGGCAGGCTCGAACTCTTTAATTAGCTTTGCCGTAATTCGAGATGGAAACCCTGAGAGCAAGTCAGTTAGAATTCCTCTTATACAGGCGGTCATCTGCACCAGGCACAACACTTAAAGAATGAACTCACATCCTGGTGCAATGACATTGCAACGAATATCCCACGGGACAAGAGCAGTAGCCATATGCTTCATCATATGTGTCGTCGCAGCTTTAGTTGCATTATAGACGAAATCCCCATACCCACGAAAGAAACCTCCTGCACTGCTAACAGTCACAACTTGGCTTCTCGGCAATGAAGCATTCGCGGCTTCATTCACTTTATTCCCTGCGTCCAGAAGTTCTAAAAAAGCGAAAGTGGTAAGAAGTACTGCGGTCGTGTTCAGATTGAAGGCTGCAGCGTGCTCTTCTACTTGCAAGGTATTGAAGTAGTACTCGCGGACTTCCTGTATGCTGGACGTCTCTGTAGGGTGTGTCTCGTACTGTGGGGTAGCCATGCCGGCATTGCAGATGAGAAGATTGATGTGCCCAGTTTCTTGGGTTATCTTGTCTACTGCCAGTTGCAGGTGTTCCTTTGAGGTTACATCACAAACAATTGGATAGATGTTCGAGCGCGACTAGAATGTTAGCTGAATGCTTGTATTAATTTTCAGAAAGGTTCAGGTCTCACGGCCTCTCTTGCAACTTCATCAAGTGGATCGTTTGGGAGACCAAGGATATAAATAGCTGATGCTCCATTTGCAGCAAGTGCTCTTGCAATCATGGCGCCGATACCCGACCCTCCGCCAGTTACCACTGCAACACAGCCATCTACAGTGAATAAATTCTGGGCTGATAGATTGGACGACATTTCGAATATAGCTACACGATCTAAAAATTTAAAAATTTAAAGAGTAAAAGCAAGTATTCGCATGTTGGAGGTTTAGTACGCTGATTTTAATACGCTGATTTTAGGCAGAGCAGGGCTGCGCGTTACAGATGATGACCCGACCTTCCCCGATCAAGGTGCAGCATCCCACTACTGTAGTTGAGATACTAGGGGTGAGTCCTAGCAGTACAATCGCATTCAACGCCAACAAGCCGCCATCACGTTGCCGACAAGGTTCACGGCCCGTCTGGCATTCATCGAGTTGGCTCTCCATAACCAATGAAGAATTTCCTAAGCTCAATAGCCACCCTCTCTGGCTCGCTTCCCTCAGCAATGTTGGATAACCCCAAATTGCCCATGCCACCGAAGTTTACAACCTTCGACCTCTCAAGCGCATTACTGAATCTTTGCAGACTCATCTTATGGTGATGGGAGCTCTCACTCCCGCTCATGAGTAAGACTTCAACATCCCGCTGATTCAACCCGAACAATGTCTTAAACTTTACTTGCATCTCCTCCCAAAGACGACATTCTTCCTTTAGCGGTATCAACAAGTTCTTCATAGAATATGCACCTTTGCACACCTGATCCTGCAGTAACATTTTCTTCGCTTGTCGTCTGTCAAGCCAGTTTGGAGTCATTCTCTGCCACCAACTCCGCTCCTCTATCTGCATTATCTTCTTTGCCGTGTTCAAAGCCATAGGATCCTTCACACTCGAGCCATCTGTCTGCTGCTCAAGTGTCTCGCGCAGCACACCGAACTCGTTATCATTTTCTGGTATGACCAACGGTTCAAAAGCCGCGATTCTTTTGATCGAGAACTCATTACCAGACGTAGCGACTTGAAGAGCGGTGTAGAACGCAAGCACCGCGCCGCTGCCCACGCCTAGGATATACTGAGCTCCAGTGTTGGAGAGCACTGCTTTGAGGTCGTCGATCTCGGTCTGCAAATTGGAGTCGGATTTGTAATGACCACTGTAGCCACGTCCGCGCCGATCAGGAATATATACGTTGAAGGATGTCCATAATGTATATACGATGTCGGTATGCGTTCTGCTTGAGCCGAAGCCATTGTGAAGGATTATAAGGCCTGGTCTCGGGTCCGAAGTTGCCGTGGGAGAAGTTGAAATGTATTCTCAGTAGACGATGATTGTATCGTCAGCGGATATAACGCTTCTTCTCTTGGGGTTGTGGGGGGCTGTAGATAGGGAGGATGCCATGATGTGAGATGGTGTTGCACCAGAATGTAGAATAACTGGGAAGATCGAGAATGTGTGAGTGAGTGTGGAATTCGATGCTTGAGTTGATACTCGGATTAATGCGTGAAATAACAGGCGAATAATGTGGGAAAGAAGAGAAGAAAGGACAAAACGCTGGGATGGAAGATAGGGGTGGAGATGTTTAGGGGGCAGGGGCGATCGAGATCCGGAGCAACCTCCATTTCTAGCTATGGAAGTACTAGCCTAGACCCAGGGACTAATAGCCCAGTGAACACTACCAAGTCCATCATATAGGAGGAATGATAACTTGAATTAGAGCATATTCGTGAAATCCAGTGCATCATGAAATAGCATCTCGCTTACGCCCCTTTTCCTGGGATAGAGCGATTTCTGCCACCAATGGGACAAGAGGCTCGAGCGACAAAATCAGATCATGCGCGAGCAAAATCGGCAGGCGATCTCTTAAACAAGGTGCCATCATCTTGAGCATTAGAGCAGTACTGAAAAGAAGGCATTCTTGTTGGGTGAAGGCGAGAGCACGTGACTCGGATTCAACCTTGAGTTTACGATGTATATTTACCCATTTCTTCGGGCCAACAACAGGAGTCGTTTAGCACCGAACACAGCCGAGTGGCTGTGAAAACGATGTCGTTCAGCGAACGGCTGCCTGGAGAAGTCGCAATCGGGACGGGGCGTAGCGGGGTCAAGGAGCCTAACGAGGTAACGAGTAACGAGGTATTGGAAGCTTCAAGTCGGATCGCAACTGCAATAGGTTTCACCCTCCCTATAAACCACGCGTTTGTGGCATTTTCAATAATTCTTCTAGATGTCACTCGCGTCTTTCTGTCGTCGCGTTATGGCTTCTGCTGCTGCGGCAAGGTAGAAGCTATGAAGTTCGCCCAGAACGGTTCGCTTCTGAAACCCTGCCAGTGTACTAACGAGGGAGCCAATACAATGCCTCAATCGGGTCTGCCCCCGGCCCACAACACAGTTAATCCTCAGCCTTTTGGCCATGTAATTGGTAGGATCGAGGCTGGACGTCGTATCACTCACGTGTACCTCCAGGCGGTTGCATCCCTTTCATCTCATATGCACTTGTTGCACAGAAAACATTTGTATAAAGAGCCTCGTCTGCTCATTCACCTCACCCGATCTTGTCAAGCGACGAGATAAATTCTGAAGCTCCTATTTCTAAAATCATTGATTACACAACGACCTGTCATCGAGACTGAAAGCAACCATTTTTGAAATGTACGGGTTCAATATTTCCCGGCTCCTATTCCTCAATGGTCTTCTCCATTTCTTAACAGTAGCATCTCCTCTTCTTCCTCGCAATTCCACGCAACAATATACTTTTGCCCAGGTCAGTCGTTAGTCAATCAATCCAGACGTCTTGTAACTAACTCTACTTCAAGATCCCGCCCTCAAAAGATCTCGTTTGGTATCCTTGTTTTACAAGCTACTTTTGTGCAGTACTCGATGTACGTGAGGATCTCAGCTTAAGCATCTCGTTCCCCGGGACTCTGTTACTTAGACTAAACTTTCTGCCTCATAGGCTCCACTGGACTATAATGATAGAAAGGAAGGCCGATCCTATATCCCACTTATCAAGTCACCCGCAGCAAGCACGACGCCTTACAAGGGAATGCTTCTTACGAACCCAGGAGGACCAGGCCAATCCGGTATCAATCTGATCTTTGAAATCTCCTCATTGGCGGCCGAAATAGTGCCAAACTACGACATAGTGTCCTGGGACCCGCGTGGGATTGGATATGCTATACCTGTCGCAAATTGCACTCTCTCTAGCAATCTCACTGTGCCTGCCGCAAAACGTCGAAGCCTCGACAAACTCTACGGTCCTGAATTACCAACCCAATATTTTGAACATGCTTACCAAGTTGGATATGAAGCTGGGCAAGAGTGTGGAAGTTCAATTGGAGGTCCTAAGGATGCTGGTCCTCACATGGCTACCGCAACTGTGGCAAGAGACATGATCTTTATTCTGGACGCTTACGCGAAAACCGAGGAAGGGAAACTCTGCGGAGAAGACGCCTCTCTCCTCAACTATTGGGGTTTCTCTTATGGTACCTTTCTGGGTGAGACCTTCGCGTCCCGATATCCACACCGTGTAGGAAAAATCGTTCTTGATGGGGTCATAGACCCTGATGATTGGATCTCAGGCTTCGGCTTGACCGAGATCACTTTGACTGATGAAGTATTCTCCACTTTCTTCCTCTATTGTAATCTCGCAGGGCCATCCCTCTGTCCATACTACACCGGAACTACAGCACGAGATATCTACCTCCGTTTCGAAACCCTCGTCAACAAACTCAACACCACATACGCTATCCAACAGAACTGGACCAACGCCACAGCCATCGAGATCGTCCTTCAAGGCATCAAAGAACTCGCATTCTCATGGAGCTACACGCCCATCAATAACTTCCCGGACATTGCAACCCTACTTGTCGGGATTGAGGATCTCATCGCAGCAGGACTCAGCCTTGCCGCCGTCGAAGCAGCAGAGGCCCAACTAGGCGTCAACATCAGCAATCCAATAGAAGTGTCGGAGCTTTGGCTATTTGGTGTTTCTTGCACAGATCAAGGTGGCAAGTACTATGGCCTTACACTGCAGGACTTTGCGGATGACACCCGCACGCTAGAGGCTGCGAGCTGGCTTACTGGGGAGCAGCAGATTTCAAACAAATATTTTTGTGCTGGGTGGGATATCAAGACTGATTATCGATATGCCGGTATGTGATCTGATGTGACAACTGGGAAAGCTCATGCTGATTGTATAGGTCCATTTGGTGGCAAAACGATAAATCCTATTCTCTTCGTTAGCAACACGCTCGATCCAGTCAACCCTATTTACAAGTAGATCCTCTCTCCATGTCAACTCAAGTAAGCATACTAACAACCGTTGAAGCGGTCAAAAAGGGACCAGTATATTCAAAGACGCTCAACTTCTAACCATCGAGGGCATTGGCGTGAGTCTTGCTATATTATCTTCTAATTCGAGAAGTTGTGCTGACATTGCGTAGCACACTAGTACGGCTACCCGCAATAATTGCGGTTATGGGAAGATTAGCGCCTTTTTTGAGAGTGGTACATTGCCTGGGAAGGATAATTATTGTCCGCTTGAGGTGGGTCCGTGGAATGTTACTGCCACGGGGCCGTTGGCAAAGAGGGATGAGATAAGAGAGATAAGAGAGAAGATTAGAGGGTTGGGGAAGTTCTGAGTTACGGGTCTAGGAGCTCACGAGGTGTTGATATGTACGATATGTGTCTTATAATGATCCAACAAATACAACCATGACAGCTGTCTATCTGCAAGCCATTTCTTAGTATTGCGGGGGCGAGCAGTGGGGGAATACTAACGCAGCAGTAGCAGCGAACACTTCCAAATGCCTCACATTTGTCATCACAGAAACCACCAGAGCAAACAAAGTAGTGGAGACACAAGTGATAGATAATGAACCACCTATTCCTGAAACATAAGCAGGAACCAATATAGGAACCAAAAGACTCATCAACCCCAGGAGAGCAATTATGAAACGTGTACCCTGAAGAATTTCTGTCTTGAGGCGTAAAGGAGAATACGATCCTCCTTCGCCAGGCATGGGGAAAGGTAGTGATCCTGAACTAGTTGTCTTAGTAAGGTGTTCTACCTCAGAGGACTTGAATATTGCGGAAGCTAGGGAAGAAGATGAGCGTGCTTGCTTTGTCAGTGAACCATCTCGAATTAGCTTACTCAATTTTGTGAAACGGTAAACCTTGATCGGAACCCCTAAGAGCAACCATATCCCGAGGATACCTCAGGAAATCAATTTCATCCTGTACAACCGTGTTCTTCAGATCAAACCGGCAGCGAAAGTTCCCGTATTAGTATTCACGTAGCAATTAGAAACTGAACATCGGGTCGGTTTGCGACAAAGGAGTGGCACTATGTCAGGAAGAGGAGGACTATATTGAATTTCCCAGGCACTGACGTAGGGTATGCTGGAGTTTTGTAGCAGGTTCTCGGCGTGCGGCTCTTCACAGACTCGGAAAGTGGTAACAAATATAAACGCCATTGATTGCTGCTCTTGAAGCTCATCAGTAAGAAAAGAACACCGATCGTCCAAATGAATACTCCTAAATAGCCTCACACGCTGCCATTTTAAGGGCTTATTAATCCTCCGGCATCCCACCGTTGATATATTGCCATAGCCTCGAGACTTCCTTAAACGTCTTCTGCGGCTCCGGCTGACTACCATTCGTCATCGCCTTCTTGCCAACCCTGGGCCAAGTTAGCCTTGTACTAGTCTCACTGGGGGAAAACGCACCTCTTTTGCGGGTTCACAATCAACGAGTTCATAAAGTCATTCCCACTTTCATCTACTTTCCCATTTTCATCCATCTTGAACATTGTATCCAAGTAATGCATATTCAAAAGATGGCCCGTTCCCTCTCTCTTGAAAATCTGTCCAGCGAATGCATTCCCATCAGCATATGGCTGCGCTTCGGGAGCTGTGAACTTCAGTACTCCAATGTTAGCAACTAAATCCTCGCTATTGGCGTAGTGTTCGATGTGCTTGATGACCCGTTTGCCACGACCACCTTTGCTCTGGTCTGGATTGGTGGGCGGATTAGTAAGGAGTGGATTGTTGAAGTGACGGGCAGCGTTGCCGAAGGTGAAGATTTCCAGCCTGGACATTATATCTGTTGAAAGGTCGGCCAGTAGCCAGTCTACAATTGAGGAGCCTTCGATACCTCCTTGAGAGTGAAGGATGAGAACCACTTTCTTAGTGGCGGCTGCGGATAGGGCTGCTCGGATTTGGGAGCGACCTTGGCGGATATCTTGGGTTTTATAGTCGAGATCTCTTTGGATTAGACATTCAAGCAAGTCGAAGAACATCCCTTTGCTTTTTTCATAGATTAATGATTGTTTCTTGTAGACCACAGGGGACTTACGTGGGATTGTGGATACCGACGATTTCGCGTTGGAAGGTCTTGGCTAGTAAATTGAGGTTTCCTTGTAACCAGTGCTTCCTAGAGTAAGGATTAACTTGAGTCTGATATCAAAAGAACAACCTTCACGTACCCTATTGTGATGCCGTTGATAAAGAACCACAGTTCATGCTCATCATTCACAGGCATCTGGCCCTCAGGAGGAAGACCGACACAGCATTCTGAAATCGGACCACCGTTGAGAAGTCTCATTACTGCCAACGTCACCGCCAGCATTGCTAGGACGAATGCGAGAGAAATGAGGCCTGGTAGAAACCAAAAGAGAATGGTCATAATCGGCAGAGCAAATATTAGAACGAGTTGAATAATGATGAGGATCGTGTGAAGGAGCATATCGGTCATATTTGACCATGTTGGAGAAAGCTCATCGAGAGGCCCAGAGACAAATGGCGTTAGAGGAGCAACAACAAGGGGTAGGAGTCGGGCGAGTGCGAATATCGAGAGGATATCGAGCCAAACTAGGCGAAGGGGGTTGGTGTCGGAAGGAATTGAGATGAAGTTGTTGTTCCCAAATGGCTCGTTTGCATTGTACTCACCGGATCCCGATTTCTTGGTCCTGACGCCATCCATGATGACTTGGTGTCGTTGTTGAGATGAGTGGTACTGGAGTATGAGACAAAGTTCTTCGAATTTAAGGCTCAAATATGTTCAGGGCTTCGAATAGGAAAGAGAAGATTGCGAAGTGAAGCGAGAATGAGAAGTTGAGAGAGGGGTGCAGGATCTCGTCCTTATGAAGTCCACCTTCTCAAATCGGTACATGGTACAGAGCGACTGGAATTCGAAATCTCATATCAAATGGAAGGAGCAAGATAGCATTCTTAAGAATGCTCAGCCAGCCCCAAGAAAGGGACTACCTTGTCCCAATGTCAGCCTGCCAATGAGGTCCTCGTGAGGTGCCCGAGAGGCGGCGCAATTTCTGTATGATGAGGCAGCCAACTGTCTTCAGCTTCGCAATTTGGGAATTTTCATGTGATAATGAATATTTGTACAACGGTCAAGAGGCTGAAGATGCACGATGGACAAAGCGGTCAGTGGAAGCGTCGTACAAACATCCAAATTGGCGGATATTTGTCGAGGATAAAGCAGGCGCTGCGCCACAGAGGTGTCCCATCCCAACATTGGCTGCCCAAGAAGTTTGTATAACGTGAGATGTCATGAAAGCTGAAATACCGACGTGCATCAAAGTTACTCTCCAAATTCATCCACAATTCCTGCAGTTTGAGATCGCATAGCGTACTCTGCCTTCCACCAATGCCATCTAAGGCAAAGCTAATCCCGCCTTGACAAAGATTCCCAGGCACATCGAGGTGCTCAAGAACCAGATAGTGGATCGAATAAAGCTATAGCGATTTGAACTGATCGATATATAGACGATGGTGTACAGAACGCGTGCGAAAAGAAATATCGTGACAAACAGGTTGAGGGTGCGAGTGTCAAGCTGGGCGTAATTCCCAGCTAAGATCGCGCCGACGAAGATGGGCAAGTTCTCCATCCCGTTCTTGTGGGCGGCTTCCCCTCTCTCATAGCGCGCATATATCTCCTTTGGAGTAGATTTTCGCAAAACCTCGTTCCAATTTGACGACCTTGGGGAGCTGTTGTTCCACCGGCCATTATTGGCTTTTGCCATGATCAGAACGGAATAAGTGTGTGGCACCATGCATAGGGCCCAGAAAACCGGAACGGCGAAGAAGGAAAGGTTGGTCGCCATTTTTTAGTGATTTTTGTGCGACACCTGAAACACAAATGGGTGATGTGAACTTGAGTGAGTGATATGTGTGGGCTTGCGTTGTGTTGATATTTGAAAGATTGGAGGAGAAGAGGAAAAGAGGAAAAGCGAGAAGGACGTGTAGTGAAAGGGAAACCGAGGTTAGCGTTCGGTAGCATGCCCGAGCAGCCAATGGCAGCTTGAACGATATGGGACAGGCGCTTTGACTCCGTTGTCTAACGCTAATTCTGGATCCCCAGAACCCCGTAACAAAGCCAACTTCAACGTCAACTTCGAATGTTATTCACGCGTTGCCTCTGTAAATCATACACATCCTAGTGCTCTATCGTCTTCATCAAATGTTGCTATCTATTGATAGTTCACTATTCTGTTTATGTAAACGCCAGCCGGTTCAAATATAACAAGGCCAGACGTCACCGATTACTCTATGTGCATTTGAATTAAGACCCTCGATTCCGCGGATTGCAGAAGGTTCTCTGACTGATCTCAAATAGCATACACCAGTGAGTGTAGCCTTCCCGGCACCCGCAGGACCCACAACCACCAGGAATTTATGGGGTTTCGAAAGGATAGCTAGCACCGTGCGAGGAAAGTATATCTTGATGCCAGATGTTTTAGACAAGGTGCTAAAGCTAGAGTGGGTATCAGAATCTTGCTGGAGTCGTCGGCTTGCCACGGCGCCAACCTTGAGTTGACGGCGGAGTGGTGGCAGATCGCTAAGCAGGCTAGTCAAAACATTTCTGTATTAGCAAACACGTGACGAAGCCCCCTCTTTTGAACGACCGGCTTTTCCTTTCTTCTATTTTACATGCATTTGCCCGTGAAAAGGGTTAAGGGGATCATAGGTCGGGAACTTGGGTATTCTCAGGCATAATAATATCGTCTTAGTGAGAGGACCGAACAAGTGTCAGTGGACCCCTTTTCGGGACCTGGGCCCTGCAACTGTAGTGGCTCACTCGCAAGACTCTACCATGTCTTAGCAACTGGAGTCTTTCAGAGTCTGCCGATTTTAGATTGTAAGAACGGCCCACAACGTTGTGATAAAAGCGCTTTACAAACATCACTTCTACGCAAGAGAAGCTTCACTATGGTCACAATTTTTGAAGGTAATATCATGCCCAAGATCGTGCAAAAATTGCTGTGAGATTGCAATCCCTTGACCAGTGAAGCATTTGAAGCATTTGCTCAGGGGTTATAAGTTAGGACTTCCAAATTTTTGACCTCATAGTTCGTATCTGTGAAACAAATTAGCATCAATCGTCTGGGAGTTTTCCGATAGACTTACCCCCACTTGGTCCCGGAGATCCGGAAGAGCCTTCCATTTGTAAGTCAATGATTCTAATCACTAGTTAGTCTCCTTCTAATGTACCTTCTTCGGCGAAAACAAGCTTACAAGTACATCGGCACGCCTGTAAAGTCCTTCCCCACTTGCGTTGTCACCAACTTCCCATCGAGATAAAACTTAATCTGCACATCTCTCCCATTTAAATCTCTCAACTCACTCTTGATCGAATGAAAGTCTCCCGGGCTTGGATAATCCACATTCTTGGCTTCAACCTTCGAGCTAGTGTTGAACGTGTTGAAAGATATCTTCCCCGAGCCTTTCCACTCCGCCATGTCAATCTCTGGTGGCCAGCCCTTGACAGCTGTTAGCCAGAATGCAGGCCAAGTGCCTTTCGTCGTCGTGGCACGGAAGTCGCCCGTGAAGTCATATCCTCCTGATCGCGAGACGTTAAAATGGTCCTTTGCGTAGACTGTTCCGGAAAGGTAGTGTATATCGATGCTCTTGCCGCCCGAGCTAGCTGGTTTCTGACCAGTTGCTGGCGATGCTGTAAGCTTCAACACTCCGTCGGAGATCTTGATGTGGTCTTTGTCCATGCGAGCTGCTCCATTATGATCACTTCCCCATGGGTAGAGGTAGCCAAAGGAGTTTTCAAAGTCGGCCACGGAATCGAAACATGTTTTGGGGATCATTGTCCGAGTCGCTGTCTCTTGTGCCAATAAAACTCTGGAGGCAGCCCCCAGGATGAGGGACGAGAAGAGGAGAGAGTGCATTGTTGAAGAGACTATTTAACAACTGGAGAACAAATTTTGATGAAGTTCGATAAGAAAATGAAGAAGTTGGATGTTAAGACTTACGCAGCTATATGTGCATGTGACGAGGTTTCGAGAATAACCTACACGCCTTTCCATATACGGGCACCCCGAAAGTCTGCCAATTTGTCCAAATATTGCAGCCAATGGGTAAAGATGTTGTTCCGTCAATTCGAGAAACTGTACCCCTGAAGGTGGTTTTGTTTAAATGAAGGCGGAAGGAAGTTCGGCTGGATAATCCGAGATCTCTCTCGGTGAGTAATTTTAGCTTCTTCCACTTTTCATACCTCTAAGTTCTACAGAGAAACATCAACGATAGATATTTTTGTTTATTCACTAGTCAAGAATGAGGACAGATGATTTTGCCCAATGAAGTTTGATCGATTCCACTACGAACTCAGAGAGTAAGAGAGTTAAGCTTGCCGTCGTGCCTAAACGAGCTTTAATTAAGCGGGAGCTTACCCTGGACGAGGAATCTTTAAAGAGGTTCAGGTATAGTTTCGAAGCCTCTCATTGGGTGGTTGTCAAGATACTCCGTCCTATGTATGCGGGGAAAAGTTTGTTCCTGTCCGCATATAAACAAGAGATGGAACACAACTAGTTGTTCATCTTCAATTGCGGTATACTTCACTATCGGTTCGCAAGGCAGCAGATCTCAAGCTCGAAATCATGATCGGTTTAACGAATATGTGGACTGCTTTAGCAACATCACTAATTGGAACTACACTTGCATCTCCGGTCGCAAGATCTGGGTCTGCCATAAAATGCCCAATCACGATGGATGGTCGCGTTGCCACTAACTTCACACTTGCGATGTTCGACACAACCGCCTCCCCATTTAGTCCCAAGTACTCAAAAGGCCAAAACCTCACCTGGTCGCAAATCATCAAGCTTCCAGACGTCAACGCCTCAAAATTTGATATTCCGGGTGACAAGGCAATTGAGGTGACCATCAGTGACCAATCAATCTTTGTCCCGGGAGGTGGCAAGCAGCAACTTGGATTCCGTCGGGCTGGTCTGCTCATGGGAAATGGCTCGGATGCGACGAATGTTGGAGTCAAGACGTTTCACTGGAGCGTTCAGCAAGATTCCAGTATGAAGATGAATCTGACGCACGAGTATATGAACGTCTGGCATGAGAGGAACGACTACAATGGAAATCAGTTCTCGTTCAATACCGGTATCATGTTGGCACAGGATAAACCCACAGACACCAATGTGTCGACAACTGGGTTGGACAAGAATCTCTGGAAGATTCTGAATGACAAGAATGATGTGATCTGGACTACCTACATTGTATGGGATAATTGGCAAAATTTTGCTGTGACGGTGGATTACGTCAATAAGTAAGTTCTGACAAGATGCTGCTATTTGGAAGGTTTATTTTTCAATCCTGCCTTCATCGGAACTTCAGGCTTAGTTGAAGGATAATGCTGATTGAATACAGCACACTGCAAGTCTGGTACTCCGTTGGAGGTGGCACGCTCCAGGCTGTCACACAGCCACTGCCAAATGACAACAGCGGCGGTGGTCAGTTCCAGCTCGGAATGGCGAAGAAAGCGACGGAGACTGTTACGGTGGTGTATGACGGCTATCAAGAAAGCAATCTCCATGAGGGCCAGATCTATGGAGGTATTTTCATCGAGGACAGCAGTGGTGGATGTATCTCGACCTAGATTTCGGCTGAAAACGACGAGAGCGGGTACGCCCAACTAATGTATATAATTGTGAAATAAAAAGATCGGTGGATAAGAATACACTGTCGCCCTTCAGTGAAATGGAGGTGGGGGCAGGCACCATCGAGGTGGGAGTAGCGTCCCTTTCCTATGGAAGCGAAGCACAAGCTTAAACTCTAAATCCTCAAAAAATATTGTAAGAGTCTACAAAAATGGAACAGCAAAGCACCTATAATAATAGCAGAGCAAGTATAGCTCAATGAAAAGGAAAGAAATCAATTATTAAAGAACAAGAACAGAAGCAACAAAACTCCAGGGCCCTCGGGGGGCCCCTTAGAAAACCTCCCGGGCAAGGTTTTTGAAGTCGCTCCAACCTCAGAGTCGTGTACTGAGTTGGGTTTTTGGCCGTCGACTTTCGCTCTCAGTCGCCAGAGAGTTGTCGTATACCTACCTCCAGTCGATTAGGATTGTTGACCAAAGTGCCACGCCTAAGTTTGTCCTGACTACCGGTTCACCGGTAGCTGCCTTCTTAGACAAGCCAAAAAATGCTTAGTTAGGACTATAAACCCCTTCTCATGACAAGGCCACCACACGTGATCCCTTCCAAAACGGTCCAGCCACCTTGCAGCACGGTGCATGGACCAGTGTACCGCTGTACATTGAGTAATGGAACGCTCATGACAATCTCTCAGAATCACGGGGTACTGACACATATCATACAAATAGCAGATAGACTTGACTGCCCACGAAACCTGGCTCGTCATGATGATCGATGCACGGTAGAATTGTACAGCGCAGCGCAGCGCAGTGACAAAACATCTTATGCTAAGAGAAAGGGCCTTCGTGATCTTTCAAGCCATCCAAGGGATTGATCCATCTCATCCGAGCAGGACATGCACGCAAGTTCCCTCTGGTTTTGGGAGGAAGAGCCCAGACGCGATGCATGACCAGTAATACGGTTTGCATCGATCGCATCCTTCGCTCGTGAAATCGATATATTTTCAGCGTCTTCGGGGACTGATGTCATTGACGCGTTCAATGCCCCTTGCTCCTTCCCGTACAATGGAGAGAAGGTTCGCGTCACGTTGTGGTGCTTGCGTTTTTAGCTCGAGGTAGGGACGAAGGTAAGCAGTGTGCAATTAAGGCTCCAGTTTGCGAAGCAATGAAGATGAAAATTATTCTTGCAACTCGACGGGGCTTTCTTAACGAAACACTCTTCTCCCCTCAGCGCGATCAAGAATTTCAAACAGATTTCAGCACAGTGGAATAGAGACAACAAACTCGAATCGCATTAAACGCTCGAAATGGAAAAAAGATACCACATTCATATATAGTCGATGATCTGGTCCTGGTGAGATCCCACCGATATTGCCTTCTCCGATATGGACTGCTAACTTTCAGGCTCCGTCTATGCTTGCCCGTTGTGCAGGTAAGTGCTACATTCCAGTCCGAATCATGACGGATGAAGACCACTCCCTTAAAAAAGCAGTCGGCATTCAAAGCTCAAAAACATACCGAAAGCTTTGGCTACATGGGAATCCCGGAACCTTCATGTAGTTGATTGTTGAGCAGCACATAACGTGGCTTTCGTCGACTCCTGCCCTCATCTGAGATAGAAATATTAACGGAAGGCCTCCATAAACAGAATTTCCGAGCAACGAAGTCACATATCATATGCCAACCTCAAGTTGGACAAGGTCGTTTCTGTTGCCCTCAGGTGGCTTCGCAGGGACTGCCATCCTTATATCAGTGCTGTTGTGTTCGTGAGTTTAGGTTTTCGAGATGACCATGACGAAAATCGCTGAATCACCGAGGGCTTCGGCTTCTCAAGCGCTTCTTGAACATCCAGCATGCGCAGTATATCGTCCGTAGCAGGATGTGGGTATTTGGGCAGCCCTTCTCGAATGATTGTATCTGCTGTAAGCTCCCTTCCATCTTTGAGGATACAGATAGCTTCTGGATCTGCTCCATATTGAAGGAACAACCTGACGACCTCGAATTGACGGACGAAAAATTCTTGCTCCAAGTATCGTTCTTCGAGAGGTTGAAGCACTTGTTGCCAGATACTAGATGCCTTGAATATGTTTGAGTTGGTCCCGTCCTTCGTTGCATGTTTCAAGAGAAGTCGAACCATTTCCTTGTTGTGTTCGATGTCATAGTTATGGAAACCTCTGACGCCAAGAGCATAAGCAAGGAGAGTTCTCACAGTCACCCCTTGTTTGAGAAGCTCCGGGGCACTTAATTGCTTCTCAACATAGGCCCATAAGTTATATTGAACGGCAACAGCCAGGAACGACTCCGACCACTTCTCTGGATAAAAGTTGGCTGAAGTTTTCCTATATGCCTTTATTGTCCGTCCTAATTCATGAACCAACGACATATGGGAGTCAGTGCTCAAATCCGCAACTGATGCGTACTGCATAGCCTCTCGAGCCAGATTCCAGAACTTCGGCTGCGCATTGTATTTAGGTATAATCTTCAGCTGTAGCAGCGATGATTGAAGCAAACTGATATTGGCATCAAATTCCAGCTTCTTAACGTGAGAAGTAATCAAATTGTGCACTTCAGGGTGTTCAAGAAAATCCTTGACAGTCCGATGGAGATACTGCACTTTGTCATTGGCTTTCGAATCTGGCTCGTACAAGATTTCTGTGACTGTTCCAGAGACTTCGATCAGGCCAGCACATCGAGTTTTCATTCGATCTTCCATCTTCTGACAAACGGACAATATCTCACCTTCACTCCATGGGCGGAGTGGGCTGGTTATTGCCTTCTCAAAGTAGCTCTCGTCTGTAAGAGCAAGTGCGAGGATACTGAGTTCTGCGTCTTTCGTTTCCCGCAACATCTGGAACATCTTGGAGGCGTCGTCAATGTAAACAGGGTCAATTTTGTTCATCAACAGATGATGATAGAGCTTCTCGAGATCTGTTGGGAGGATGTCCAGTCGGCTTTGTAAGTCGTGGATCTCATCATGAATACCAATTCCGCTCAGTAGCGACTCAACAACAAGTCTGACCCAAAGGAAAACCCCATCTGCCCAGGCAACAATTTTGTTCTCCAGCGCAGCAGCGGGAACAGGTGCTTGCGCCACGAGTTGTTGGTATCTCTTACTTGTTGTCAACCGTCCATTTACGTAGTTCTTGATATCGTTCAGCGTGAGATCTGGGAGCTTGAGACCAGGAAATGTGGAAAAAGAGTTCTCGAATATCAACGAACGCCGGCTTGACACACATATCTTTACATTTGGAGCGCGGGCGAGCTTCTCGAATATACTAGCAGTGTTCTCTAAATCTCCCTCATATTCATCAAGACCATCGATGAATAAGCAAAGCTTGAATGGAATTTTAGTCTGGTGAGCGAGGATGGAAAAGGCTTGCGTCAAGTCGGCAAGCGACAATGGCTTCTCTGGCGAGTGTGGTGTCAGGGGATCAAGCGCCTGAGAATAACATCTAGCCCAAAGCCAGGGTAAGACTACAGGTATCAGGTCTCGCGCGCCATCGAGAACTTTGAAGAGCATAGAACGGAGAAGACCAAGTTGAGACTTTTGTTCCTTTGTGCCGCTATTCCAGAAAGTGAACTCCGCCATGCTGAGCGCTGTGGGGCCTGCCCACCCAGACAGCTCTTGCCGAGTTTTAGGGTGGCCATAGATATATCGCATCAAGGTAGATTTGCCAGATCCTGCTTTTCCATTGATCCAAAAGATGCCTTCGCCAGTTTTCAGCCAAGATGTGAAGCAGCTCCAGGGATTGTCCTTCTGTGGCTCGAACATTATTTTGAAGGTACGCTGATGTACCTCCGACACCTCTTCCAACCGTTCTGGCATCGTTGAGAACTGTAGGTATTTAAGAATTGAGATCTCGACTTCTTGCTTTACTTTCAACTGATCTTCCAGTGCTCGAAACGGGGTGCTCTTTTCATTTTTGGCACTTTTTGAATGTTTCGATTGTGAAGAGAGCTCGCCGGGCGAACTGCCCTTAACTGCTAAGGATGATTTGCTGAAACTGCTGGTAGCCATGTCCAGCCGATCAAGCATCTGTGCAACGGCCTTTCTTTGTTCAAACAAATCTGTCGAACGAGAAGTTTGCATGTCAAGCAGAGCGCTTATGATCATTTGAGACTGATCATCAAGACGGGCAAAGCGCTCTGTCTGCCTAATCGATACTGGATCGATGCGATCACTAATACATGACATGTGAGCATCTGAAATTAAGAACAGGATAGCTAGCTTCTTACACAATGTCTACTAGAAACCATTCTTCAAGAGATTTACTTAATGATTGTAATTTTTGAACCAGGACATCTAAGCGTTCTTGGTCCCATGTCGCCTTAAACGAAGCGCGGAAGATCTTAAGCGGTTGCTTCTTTCCTTCCGTTTTGAGCGTTCCAAGATGTTCCGTCAACTCTTGCACAACTATCTCACATCTAATGCAGAGGTCCTCGAGAGCAGGCTCATACTGAGCGAGCTCCGAGACCAGAGACCGTCGTGCGTGATTCAACCTTTTGGCGAGCCCTGAAAAGTCTCTCCCCACGCATTTGAGCTCTTCATGTGCCGAGAGCGATCCGCTGGGAATTTTATATAACTGGTGACTCGTTGTCAAGATTTTGAGTGCAAAATCGAGGAATTGGATCAATGTCCCGGCTATAGAGAGGGCGGTCAGAGAATCCATCGCGTGAGAAATCAACAGCAAACTCTCAATATGCTATCTCATCGACTTTCAGCACCTCCTCGACTGCGTAGCCATGGTTCTCAGAGACTTGATCAGATGGCTCGGCAGTTCAAGGAGTTGAGTGAAGTGAGGGTGCAAAAGTCCTCGAAGAACTGTTGAGGTCCTTCGGAAGCGAAGGGAAAGTCTGATTCGTGCTGGAAGCGATGGCGCTCAGATTGTGCGCGAGAACGGGCGGCTGGCAAAGATAATGTGCTTCTCAATTTGATTGGAACAAGCATAACGATCCCTTAAGAGGGTGCTGCTCGTACCGGATCGGACTCATTTTGATGCTGCGATGAAAATGGATAATGGTCCGTGGGGGAAAGGGGCCGCAGCTCAGGCTAGTCCCAAAATAGACGAGCTATTCTGGGGCCGTGAGCGGCTCTCTGCCCTCTGCCTCGTCGTCTGTTCTCCCTTTGCAGTTCTGATTTACTCTTGCAAATCTACCTTTTTTCCACCTATGCTGCCAAGTTCTGCTTCGTGTTGATATGATGTTAATCTACTGACGTGCCGTCAATCGCGAATGTCAGTATCGCAGAAGCAGCTGGCAGGGTCGGTCTAGAATGGGCGGACAGGTTCTTGGGACATTTGACCTCACTAGAAGTCGCCAGAGGTCGAAGAAGCGAATTTATTGCTGACCTCCACGCTTCTCTCGCGATCGGAGCTGTAATGTACAACAATGGGCTGCAATAATCTCTCGAAGACTAGGGGCTTACGGGAGCACCAGTTGAGTTTACCAGATGGAGGCCGCCCCGGTTCAAGGCGACCAAAGCTGGCGAAGGAAAGCCCAGGCTGACTAATAGCTATAGCGTTTCGGGTCAAAATTGAACTTGGTATCATACTGCTCCCTGGCGCCTATGCCATGGTGGGGGATTTGCTAAGTCGTTTTGCGGCTAACTGAGCACTTGACCAACTCGAAGAGAGCCTTCTGACGGCCACAATATCTGCGCTTGACTTGCACCCTACAACAGAGATACACGAGTGTAAACAATCGTCTTTCGATTCAACTCAACTCGTACACGTAAACAAGCGTCAGGGGTAGCCAATGCGGGGCAGCCCCTCTTTCACCCCTGTCCGAAATCAAGCTTTTCGGGCGCCACTTCCACTCCGCCCTCATCATTGCATCGTCACCAGCGTCTGCAACTGGATCACTGCCCACGAGTTAAATTCCAGGCTCTCAGGCTTACTACTCGGTAAGATTGGACGCACAATAAGTTTGCAGCATCTTCTCTTGTCTCTCTCTTTCTGCAGTCTCTCTCAATTGCTTTTGTCTTCAGCCATCTTTCCGAGATCTAACAGCTTTGACCCCAACCACTTCTCTGCTCTCACAAAGCCAATTGATCGTCATAAAAGCCTCTCACCATGTGTCGCTGGTTTGCTTACATCTCTGCGACGGAGCCATGTCTCCTCGAAGACGTCCTCGTTAGTACGTATACGGCTGGCCCTTCTCTCTCGAGTCTTGCTCGCAGCTAAACTCTTCAAGCACCTGCCCACGCCCTCTCTAAACAAGTCCATGAGCATTACCTCCCGAAACTCCTGTCCCACGACCCCTCCGTTCATGCAGAACATACAACCGAAGCCGAGATAACCACCCGCAACCGCCTCTTCAATGTCGACGGCTTTGGGATGGCCTGGTATACCCCAGTACTATCAACCTTCTCCCCTCCCACCCCGGCCTCAACCAAGCCCGCCCTGCACCCAGCACTCTACAAAAACATCCAACCTCCTCTCCACGATTCCAACTTTCGCAGCCTCTGCGCCAACACCTCTTCCCCAGTCCTTCTTGCCCACATTCGAGCCGCAACCGCAACAGCCATCACGCCAACCAACAATCACCCGTTCACATTTGGAATCCATACCATTATGCACAATGGGTACATATCCTCCTTTGCGCACATTAAGCGCTCTCTCTGTGCCGCAATGTCTCAAGGAGCATTCGAACATATCCAAGGAGGCACAGACACCGAGCACTTCGCTGCCCTCCTCATGACGAACCTATGTCCCCCCTCTGAGAAACACACGCCGAACCCCTATTCGGGCGAAGAAAGCGAGGCGTCGTTCCCCGCGGCTTGGGAGGAGTATCACAGCGTCGAGGAAATTCACGCTGCACTCGTCAAAACCATCTCCACAATTAACGAGATACAGAAGTCTGAGCTTGGTGCAAAGGCTGAGCCTAATGATTTGAACATCTGCGTCACTGATGGACGTTCTCTTGTTGCGTGTCGATACCGAAATCACGCTACTGAACAGCCACCTTCTTTGTACTACTCTACAAGCGCGGGTGTGACGTTGAACAGACAGTTCCCAGACCATCCGGATGGAGCCAAGGGACCGCATGGGAAGGGCAATGGTAAGACCGTGAATGGGAAGAAGGCAGCTGAGGGTGCCGAGGGCCATAATCCGCATGCGAAGAGAGACGCGGGAGATCATGGGAAGCACGTCATTGTTGCGAGTGAGCCGACAACGTATAAGGAGAAGGAGTGGACGTTGATCGAGAAGAATAGGGTTGTGTTGGTTGGGCCGGATGGGGGTGTGAAGGTCGAGGAGATTGGTGTTCAGTAGGATAATTTTGGCTGGTAGATTTGGGAAATTAGGGACAGAATCAGGGTTGAGAGATAGTGAAGAAAAAGTTCTAGAAAATTGGTGTAGATTGTGGAGGGTGATGTTGACTGTCAAGTTTGTCATCTGGACGTCATAGGAGAGCTTGGATATATCTAAAAGCGCCATATTCATTGCACATGAGCGAGATTCGCGCACTAATTGTTTCCATTTGTTGTGGCATCTGTCTGGGGGACAACCTTTGCCGACTGATCACCATGCAGCCTCAACGCCATACGATATGCCGCTGTGCATGCCTGATGTGATCTAACCATTGTAAATGCAACGCCGTGTCCTTCGCCGATGCTCACATTCATAAAAATCCATGCAGTAAAAACGACAATGCTCACTTCAGCTCAGGCAGCATGAAAGTGACACCATCGAAAATGGAAAGAGAAAAGAAAGCCATGTATGCATCCACTCCACCAAACCCAACGGAAAATTCCCTCGAAAACCAACTGCAAGGGACCAGGAAACTCCACTAGTCAACTCCTTGCGGAGATTAGAACCGATAGAATTTCTTTTCAAGAGCCAGTCAAGCGAGCTAGCTTTTCCAAAGCAGACTCCTTCATCTCAATGTGCACAACCTCTTCTTCCTCGGAGCCCTCCCCCGAAGACATTGTTTCAGAGCTTGGCTCATCCGCCAATTTCGACAACTTCCCCAGAGACGAATCCTTAATATCGACACCAACCACTTCCGCCTTAACGCCTTCTGTTGGGTTGACAATCTCAGAGGCAGTTGATCCTCCCATCAAGTTCGCCAGCTTCTCCAAAGGCGACTGCTGGGTATTTAGCCGAACAATCTCTTCCTCAAGAATTTCGGGAACCTTCGGCTTGACACTGTTACCAGTCAATTCGGCTTTGGAAGATGAGGTGGGCGTCGCAACAGGAGTATGATCCGACACGGCAGATGAGCTTCCTCCAGCATTATTGAAACCAGGTGACGGGCTTCGTCTCCAATTGTCGAAGTGAGAGGCTCCCAAGCTGGTTGAGTCATATGTATGCATCTCTTGCGGTGGATCAAGTCCGTCCAAGATAGTTCTCGGAACAACATCCTCAACTCCAGTACCACTACGCAAGTGCTCCGGAACTGGCGTGTTGAGCTGGAACTCGGTTGCCAAAATAAGTTCTCCGGAGTCACCCATAGTAAAGTCATGCGACTCTCTAGCATCAAGATTGCCATCATCAGAAAGGCCCTCAGAATCAACGTCCTGACGGAACAAGTCAAGTTCTTCGCCACGATGAACGATAATACCATCTTCTTGTTGGATGTAGTCTTCGATGTCGATGAGACCACCGCCTTGACGCTTCCGTGTATAGTTAGCCTCGCCAAGGGTCAAATGTGCCAGACCCGGATCCTCCAGATCATCAGAGGCATCAATACCCGTAGCGATGCGGCCAAGTTCTTTTTCAAAAAGCCATGGAAACGACATCAGTGGCATGAATTTCGGCTCCATCTTGCGTCTTGGTACCTCTCTTCCGCCAACAATCTTCATTGAGCGGCACTCTGCAAGAGCGATGTCCAGTTCCTCCTTGGTGACCTTGTACATTGCAGCTACGAATGGTCCAAGAACTGAGAAGTCCTTGCTGCCAGCCTTTTCGATGCAGACACTGCGCCAATGATCCTTCAAGCTGTCCGAAAGTCTACCTATCTCTTCCTGGAGCTTGTAGTCGCTCCCAACGCGTGGTTTGGAGAGCACGAAAGTAGACCAGATTTCGAACTCGGTCTTCACTTCTTGTTGATTCATGAGTCGCTTCATTGCATAGTCATACTGGCTCTTGATCTGACGGACAGTCTTCAAAAGAGAGTCGTCCAAGGCGTAAGCTCGCAAAATCCGCTTGTCAAAGGGTTCCTCGTATTGAGGCTTGAAATTGACCGTCTCAACTTTATCATAAAGCTGACCAAGAATCTTATGTGAGTGATACTGAGCATCCTTCGGCTTGTGGCGCTTTTCCATAAAATGTGGCCACTTGTTGGGCCGCAGACGCTTGGGCATCTGAGCCGGCTCGCCGGTCTTCACATAATCAACAGCCTTGGAATGCAAAGCCGCAAGCTCAAGGCCTAATAACGTCAGTTGGCTGCCTGATCAGAAGATGTGAAGTCACTTACATCTTGAGTCCTTGACGCTACCATCAAGAAAATCGGACTGGGCTAGATGAGCATGTGCAATAGTCGGAAGCGAATCGTTCTTCATGAAACGAACGAAGAACTTCATCAAATCAGCGACCTCGACTGGTCGATTGTGCTCTTTAGGTGGAGGTGCGGAATAGTTCATTGGCTCACAGTTCCACTCGGGTGGTCTCAAGTCCTTATCCCAAATCACGAAGAAGTCGTCTCCATCAAGATCACCGCCAGAGCACATGCTAGGGACATCCCGCTCTCCTTTCAATGGGAATACAACGACATCTCTCAAATGATGAAGAGCTTCAATGTCTACAGCCTCCACAACTCGAAGATCGCCAGGGTGAAGGGAAGGATTGCGGCCAACAAGGCAGATGCCTTGGATGACATTGTATCGATTTGGATCGATCTTGTCGGGAACTTGGAGGAATATCTGCGGCAAGTCCTCTTTTGTGAGCTGCTCACCGGGGGCAACTGTGGGTTTGGTGTAGCCTCGCAAGGTTCCGGTCTCGTCCACACAACCAAGCACAAACGCACCATTTTCAATAATAATCTTGGCTTTTTCCTTCAGGAGCTTAATGGACCAGGCACGCCAAAGGTGGAGTAATGACATGACAAATGGATCCCTCTCGGCCATGAAGCCGTTCCGAATCATGGTGGCAATATTGATCGTCATTTGGTTATCGTCGATATACCTCAAGAGAAGACTGACAGCCAGGTCGTCATTGCTCATAGCGCTCTGGTAGTTTTCGAGCTGCTCGGTAAGCATCTTCAAGAAGACTTCGTCCTCGACACCTAGGGATGACAGGATGGTAATTGTCTGTCGATTGAGAGTGGCGCAAGAAAAGCGAGAGCATCTGATGATTTCAAGACCGTTGTACGTAGCCGTGAACTTCTGCTGGCTCTTTCGAATGTGGACCTCTTTGTCTTTGGCTTCAGGCCAAACAGTAAGAATGCCCTTGCATCCTCCTAGGCGAAATTGGAATGCAGATGGTGCCGTGGCTGAGCGGATACCCAACTCTGCCGCAATCATCTGTGCCAAAAATGGGGAAATCTTGCCAACTCCATCTGTGGAGCAGTATTCCTTGTTTTTGCCGAGGAAGACATCAGGGATCTTCACGATGTCAGGTTTCGAAAGTCCATTGATAGCTCTCGTCGTGGAGAAGCATTGTCCTAGGCGAGCCGCATATTTTGCAACGACTTTGATATCAGAGAAATTACCCATCCAATGGCGGATATCATCACAGGATAGATGATCGGTTGGGCAGAAGAAGTATGCGCCATTCTCACGGAATTGAGAATTACCGAATGCCAAGAATTCATAATGGCGATCCCCAATCTGAATACCATTGAACAGGGTGCGATAGACACGAGTGAATAATTCATCATTTCTCTGCTTCTCGGCACAAGCGTTGATACGACCCTGAAAGTTTTAGCTTTGATCAGAAGACTACGTGGAGTTTACGAACCTCAAATAGCTCATCTGTGAACTGCACGCGAAGGAAACGGCCATCTCGGTTCTCTCGAGCGTAGTGCCGAAGCACTCGATTAGTTGTCTCGACGGCTGGAGAGCTAAAGTAAATTGTGCTCGGTGTGATTGTGGCCTTGCGAGAATAAGCGCAGTAATGAGGGATCTCCGTCTTCGAGGAAAATCCAAGAGCCTCAATGTCTTCGAAAATCGACATTGGGTCATAGATGCGGTTCTCTTGGCTAGCAACATACTCCAGGATGTGTCGTGCCTTTGTGCAATCCTTAGCAGCAATTTCTGCAAGCTTCTTGACGAATAGTTCGGTAATGTTATGTTCGTTGATGATTTCACGTGAGATACACACTTCTAGCTGGTATCTAACCTCAAATGGTAAGGACATCGCAGGCTCGTTACTTTCCAGATGTTGTAGCTCGCCAGCTGGGGTAGAATTTCCGACGTTGATGAGAGACCAGAGACCAGCGGCTTTCGGAAGAACTTTGGTGAAAGTAGGAATATGAACAATCTCGATGTTGAAGTCTTGCAACGCCCGCTTCATGTTATCGTAGAGACCATCCGAGTTACTTCGGCGCGGAAACTCAAACAGATATGTAGTCCATCGGCCTGGCTAATTAGCAAGTCTTTCGTTTCCTTTGATCAAAATTAGAAAGACATACCAATGTCAATCGCTGGTCTCTCCTTATGAAGAGTGACTTTGGCTGTTTGCAAGCGGTAAGGGTCATACACAATGTCCGTCTGGCGATACCATGTATCAAATTCAGACCAGATTTGACTACCCTGTGCGTGCCCAGCTGTCTCATCCACTCGCTTCCGAAAGTATTGCGGAGGGGAGTCCAGTGTGATGACCAGAGCGAAGACATGAGGGTTAAGATTCATTCGTTGGATCTTCTGCAATTGGCCAAAAGGGATCTGGAACATATACCGATTGACTCGATTGTACTCCGCAACTCTCGAGTTGCTGGCATAGTCCGTAGCGCCGCTACTGCGAGGGTCCTGAAAGCGGACATTGAAGCTTACAACCACTCTATTGTGAAGAAGGTCCACAACAAATGTCAAGTCTTCCTGAATGGGTGTAACAGAATGCATGGGCATCATGGAATGTGGATTTATCATGAGGCCAAAATGAAGAGTGGTAGCAGATAGCTTCATTTTCGGGTCGTAGAAGATATGTCGTCTGATGGGGCTCTGAATACGAAGGCCTTGTCTTCTATTGTCGCTAAGCGAGATATTGGCAATATACCAGAACTTATCATCTCTCATGGTGTATTTACCAGAGGCCCAGAAGGCTTCCGTGGGGGCCGGAGAGAATCTGATCTTTGCGTGGAGCTCTTGGGGGCCATTTCTGGTCTCAAAGAGCTCGATAAAGGTGATGGTTCCATGAGATCGGAAATTCTTCCACACGGTATATGTTGTTTCTGTATTCGCGAGGCCTCGAACTCTCACAGCAAGCTCGTCCCATTTTTGCCAATCATAGGTTGGTTTGACCATTACGGGTTGCGAAAGAGTTGTAGTTCGTTGGACCGCGGGAGTCCGAGTGATGGAATGGTCCATGCCTGGTCCAAAAAACCGAGAGTTGGGGTCGTGGAGCTTCGTCATGATGAAGACTATGTAGAGGTGTTGTTGTTGACGTGTGATGAAATTGGAGGGCGACCAGTCAGCTTCAGAGGTAACACAACATCAGAGAGCGTTGTTGCCTGCAGCCGTAGCTCAAACAACAAATGTATGATTGGCCGTGGTAGGTTCGGGGCTGAAGAGTTGCGGAAGTTATGATAGTCGTAAAGTCGTAAAGTGGTTGTAAGTTTTCGATGGAACTCACGACTGGTTTGCCTCAATAAGAAGGGGAAGTCGACAAAGATAGGGTGTTGTGTTGCAAGGTAGCAGTGTAGCAAATGGCCTGCAAACTGCTATGAGGGGTGTCAGTCCTGCGCATGGATACAAAGGAGGGGTCAAGATAGAAAAGAAATCAGTGGTAGAGTGGAAAGGGATGCGCAGAAGTAGATCTGAGGTGGGACGATTGGGGGTTCAAATGGTCAAATTTGTGATGAGGATGATGAATGCCAATGGCGCATTCCAACATTGAAATAGGAGCAAGGTGAGGAGAAAATGGGAGCGTAATGCACCTCAGGGATACGGATGGAAAGGCAAGAATACTGCAGTGCATGTATAAAGCTGTCAAGCTTGGTTCATGGCTTAGCACCAAGCTGCAGCGGGGATGGGAGGTGGAGTGGGAGGACAAAAGCGAGAATTGCCATTCATTTACCTTTCAAACATTGTTGGTTCTTGGTTGAGGGGGCATATTCTTCGACGAGATGATGAAAGCAGAACGAATCCAATTAGAATCGTTGCTTGTAGTTGTGCCCCTGTCAATATTTGGAGGTGAAGTTGCAAGACTTGGAGACGCGCTCTGTAAACGCGTGCTCGCTTGTCAAATCACGTGATATATCATCTTCTAACCACCCAAGCTCGCCAATGCGACATAACTTGATGGCTGGCAGGTTATTTTGAGCTTACACGTATCAATTACTAGGCCAAAGTATGGATCTCTAGCAGATGCGGAGAGCAATGAGCTTTCTGTCGATCTATATCTGGATCCAGCCCTCCTGCTTAGTTTCAGAATTTCTCCATGTTCTTCCTGATATCTCGATCCAGCTCTCGTAAACGAAAGGCAGCCGCTGTCACTGATCTTCAAGCCAGGTCCCGAAAAGAGCCGCAGTGCCCCAGCCACCTGGTTCTCTCCTGCAAGCCTCTGTCAACACCGTCTTCTCGATCAAATCTTCTTCGCTGGCGCGCAAAGACCCGTGCAGCCTCCCATATCTTGGACAAGAGATCCGCAAACAGCCTCAGATCCCGATTTAGCCACCCTGACACAATTCGACGATTCAACAACTGAGACTGCACTTTCACAACGTCCCGCATTTCCAGGCCGATGCTAACCCTACGTCACCTTGGGTCTGCATTATCAGCGTGGAGGTCACTCGCGATGTGTGGGGTCTCCATGTGAAACAGAGAGTAGTCATAAGTGTCGTGCTGCCCTGATATGACGGCGGGGTCAAGCGGGGGAGACTGTGTGTGGGGGTCACCTCCCTCGCTCGCCCATCATCATTCAGTTGCACTCCATATACCTCTTCCTCGAATATGGAACAGTATCATGCGCAAGCAGGCATCCTAGCCCCAAATGCTCACCGTTGGATGGCTCAACGCCACCAACAGCTCCTTGGACGCTCCAATACCATGTCACGGTCTCACAAGTTTCCCCAGTTTCTATACCGACTTTTCATTGTGCAGCCTGCAAGCGAAAAAGCAACCCAAAGCACAGGCCGAATAGAAACATTCGGCAAGAGTCCGAGAATGCGACGCTAAGCCTTGTCGAAATCGCCATGCAGATCCATCTTCCTAGTTTGAGGGTGTACCTCATACCGACTTTTGCCTCATGTTTGCTTTTACTTGCCAAACTTGGCCCTGATTGACAGATTGCCTTTTCCCTCCCCACGTGGGTACACACTTTTTAGATAGCACCTTCCTGATTGAAGGCTAAGGATGGTGCTGCAGCTACCCCCTTTCCTCATCCGAGCTTTGACGGGAAACCTCGAACACAAGACCAACGACAAGGAACAATTTGAAGAATCAAGAGAAGTATCATGTCTTCGTTAATGCTAACCCCGGAATGCGTCCTGTCGAAATGCTAAAAACCGCGAGGAGCATGAATCTATGTGATCCCCGAAAAGATACCGAATCGGCCTCCCAAGTATGCAACCTTCCCCATCCTCATTCTATACCTGAAATGAAAATGCAGAACTCAATCGTCAAGCGGTAAGAAATATCAGCGTGCTTCCTTCTCTTTTCAGCCCCTCCTGTCCTAAAGAGACCTATGGTTCCAAAACACGAACGTTAGGTTTGTGATGGTATGTCCATAATCTTCCCAGGGTTCATGATCCAAAGTGGATCGAGTGCCTGCTTGATGGACTTCATGACACCCAGTGTGTCGAGGCCCACTTCCATCAACAATGCTTCCTTTTTCCCAATTCCAATACCATGCTCCCCCTATCCGCATCGTCAGCGAATTCCTAAAGCAATATTTGCAAAACTCACCGTACACGTTCCCTCCATCTCCAACGCCCTCGCCACCATGTTTTTCACACATGCCTCCACCTTTTCTCTTTCTCCTACCACATTCCTATCGTAAAGAATACTCTCATGAAAGTTACCATCTCCGATATGCCCCAATATACTTGCAAACAGCCCCAAATCATCCATTTCTTTCTTGCTTATCTCGATGATGTCTGCCAGCCGACTGAAGGGAACAGCAACATCCGTACTCCAAACTTCATTCCCTTCCTTGCGCATACTCATCATACTCCACAAACTCTCCTTTCTCGCACTCCACAACAACTTCTGCTCCTTCTCATCCTTTGCGAACTCGAAATTTCCTCCTCGATGAGCCTTCGCAATAGCGGACACCATGGCAATATTTTCCTTGACCGACGCTTTGGTGCCGCTAAATTTGAAGAATAGCGTAGGGGATTCTTTCCATTTGCGGAAAGGAGTAGCACCAGAGAGGTTCACAACTCGCATTTGGACTTCATCCATGATTTCCATAGCTGCGACTTGGACTCCAGCACGCATAACGCCTGCTGCTGCTGAAGCAGCATCACGTATTGAAGGAAAAGTGACGACGGCTACGGAATATTCTTGCGGGACTACTGCAAGCTTGAGTGTGATTTCAGTGACCAGGCCAAGAGTGCCTTCCGAGCCAACGAACAGAGAGTTGAGGTTATATCCCGCCGATGTCTTTCTTGGCCTGCGCTTGGTTTTGATTACCGTCCCGTCGGCTAAAACTACGGTGAGATTGATAACCCAGTCTTTCATCGTTCCATATCGAACTGCATTTGTCCCAGAGCAATTTGTGCCCACCATTCCCCCAATCTTGGCACTTGGTCCGGGGTCCACCGGAAAGAACAAACCGCTCTGTCGTCTTGCCAGCTCTTCGTTCAGTTCCATCCAGCTAACGCTGGGTTGAACCACAATATCCATATCATCCTGGTGGAGTTGAACGATTTGGTCCATGTAAGCGAAATCGACACTGACACCTCCATATGGAGCGGAGAAATTGCCCTCCAGAGAAGAGCCGCCAGAGAAGGGAATAATAGGGACTTTGTACTTGTAACAGACCTTGGCGATCTGGGAGACTTCTGTGGTGGATTTCGGGTAGGCTACCGCTACTGGAAGACCCTCAATATTGGTTGAGGACCACTCAGAATAGCCATGAGCTTTGAGATCTTCAGGGTCAAGAGAAATAGTATCCTCATCTCCCGTTGCAGCACGAATTTCTCTGATCGCCTGGAGTTCCTATTAGCAGTAGTTCCCAAAACGCGACAAGCTGAAAAGTCCATCAATCACTGGAACTTCGTAGCGATTGGAGCGGGATGAAAAAGGAATCTCCGATGGACCTGTCATCCCACCCCGAGCCAACAGGCCCACGACTGTGCTGGCCGTACAAGTGTTCCCAATCGCCAGAAAGAACCCCACGGGTTGAAGGAAAAACTCGCCCGACTTTAACGAAGCTTTCCGGGGAACTCACATCTTCCATGTCTTTCCTGCTGGCATATTTGGGCTCCAGCCATTTTTCAGGGCTGGAATAATCCCTCATTCTCAGTTCCCGGCCTTCGGCCTGGTACTTGGCAAAGCCATGCGCGCCAAACGCTGTAGCAGCCATCAAACCCAGCACGCCGAAAGTCGTCCATCCCTTCGAGACCCGTTTTCCAACACCGGCCTCAGTCTTTCCACCTAGATTTCCAGCTCGCGAGCTAGTCCAGCGCCATTTTGAGGTTGTGTTCTTCGCCCATAGTGGGGTCGTCGACGTTCTTCTGGAAGCGAGAAACCTTGCCTTCGGCAAAGATTTGACCGATGTGCTCATGCAGACAGACATGATGTGACAAGGATGGCGTGCGATCAATCAGATCAGATCAGATCTCTTCCATGCAAAGTACGGAGGAAGCTCCCACGGTGAAAAAAATCTAGCGGCAGCTCGTGGCAAGTCGCATCGCCTGCAACTTGTAAGGTTATACACAATTTCGAGGGTAAGGAGGGGTTGACGGAGGATGGGGGCATCTATGGAGTCATATAAGAAGAGTGGTACTAGTTTGACGGCTTGGGTGGAGAATGATGAGCTTAGGGCGTCCGGTCCGGCACGTCCAACGATGTCTTCCTTGCTGTCAAAAAAGTCTCGGTGGTGAAGCGTGGACGATGCTCCTGCCTTTAAGTAGTGATCGAAGGCAGGGGTCACTCACGAGGAGGATCTGGACGTTTCTGAGAACTCTCGAGTCTCTCTCCCCTGTGAGCTCGATCGGGCACGCCGCATAAGACCATTCAAATCAGAATGGCGGTAGGTTTTTGGTTCCGGTTCAAACCGTTTTTCTATATGCAGTGTGGCACTATCATAACCTCGTTGTTGTCCACCTCCGTCACACTTCTTGCATCCATACAGTAGATATCCCACTCTTTTCTTTATCTCTCATTTACAACCTTAATCTCTTAATCCAAGGGTCTTTGGGGATCACATGTAATATATCACTATCTTAGCACCGTTGGAGCTTCAGAAAGCCACCGAACTCGGCCATGGACATAGATTAACAAAGTTTGTAGCATGTTCAACCTCTTCATGGCTCAACTCACGACCGGCCAAGTATTCAGCGGTGCAACCATCGACGTTGCCCCCACGTCACCTCGTGCTCTATCATTCTGCAGTAATACGTGATACAGATACCACCCAAATGCCTGGCCAAAGTAATCCTGTAAGCCTCATTAAGCACCTACATACCCAGCTGAAATGCCAATGCCCAAATCAAGACACCACAGGAAAAATGGCCCGAACCCCTCAGCATATAGCCAACTCTAGAAATTCCTTTACTCATCATGACACCTGAATGATGAGCACGAGATCCGTTTCCCCTCACGGTGAGGTTCGCAGCCGTTTAGTCGTACAGAAACTGCCTGCACCCCTCATTTCGCCTCGAGTCTCTTACCTCATGAAAACGACTCGAAATCACTTCACCGTTCCGAAAATCCTCAAAAAAAATTGATCTGACACCGATCGACATCGCCTCTACTAACCACAAACCTCGTTCACAAAGCCTAGCCATGCATCCCTTTGCCCATTAACGAACCCGGAAAACCCTCACCTCAGCAGAAGACGGCCTCGTGACGATAAAAGCCCCGCTGTATGCATGTTGATTCCATGGCGTAGAGCGACTGCAGGGACATTACGAGTTGTGACCAGGATACTGAATGGGGGGTCAACGATTGCATCTGGGATCTTGGGCCTGGGCTCCTCCCTCATTCGTGGCTTCGGGTTCTGGTGGGCTTTGGGAAAGGCCTTCCTTTCCAGAACATCTGGGTTGCAGATCCTCACCGAGTATGCAAAGGGGTGGGCATTCCGATCGGACAAAAGACTTGGTTCTGGGACACGCTAGACTTTCTACGCTTCGTGGTATTGGTTCTTCACTACTATGATGCTATGCTACCACCTGCATCCGTTTTGTGCAAATCTTCCAAGCACAGTAAAGCCCAAATACTCCATCCCATGAAGACCATCCTCAAACCCAGAGCAAGAACACGTTTAGTGACCTGCAATGGCATGTGCACGTCTGCGGTCTCTCTCCTCTGCAATGGTGAGCTTGACACCCTTGCCCTTTGGCAGAGAAATCCACGGCTTCTCTGAACCGATGACGAAGACGTTATTCTCACGCGTAGCGAAAGAGTTGTCTATGGCATCCTTGATGTGCACAATGTTGAAGCCTCCATCGTGACGCTCTCGGTGGGTGATAACACCAACACGTCCCATGTTACGACCACCGGTAACCATGGCAATGACACCAGTGTCGAACTTGATGAAGTCGGTGATCTTGCCGGTGGCGAGGTCAATCTTGACAGTGTCGTTCACTTTGATGGCTGGGTCAGGGTAACGGATACTACACAAGTAAAATTTCGTCAGCACTTCTGGGGACTTGGGTACAGCAACCGTTGATCTAGCGTTTCGTTCGAGGAGGTTCGACCAAAGCTTGGACCAACGGCTGAATGATGTCTGACAGAACTTACGTTCTCGCATCGTGCGTGACCAAGAATGGGATTCCGCCTTTGCCCAACTGAACTCTCTTGACCTTGCCAAGCTTGTATTCGGCCTCTTCGGTTTGAATTCGGTGGACGGTGAAACGGCCCTTGGTGTCGTAGACGAGACGGAAGTGCTCGCCAGTCTTCTCGATGCTAATAACATCCATGAAGCCGGCTGGGTATGTGGCATCGGTGCGGACCTTGCCATCAACCTTGATCAAGCGTTGCATGACAATCGCCTTGGTCTCGCGAGCGTTGAGGGCATACTTTAGTCGATTTCGGATGAAGACGATGAGTGGCATGCAGTCACGGAGCTTGTGAGGACCGGCGGAGGGGCGAGGAGCGTATGCACCGGAGAGTTTGTCGAGAAGCCAATGTGATGGCGCGCTCAAGCGCTTTTGGTGCTTCTTTCTGTAGAAGAAATGGAATTAGCATGCTGGTCTGTCTAAAATCTGAGAATCGCGTTGCAGAAGCAATAGTCGAGGTATGCCCATGAGCTTGAAGCAATGCCATGAACGATAGCAGCTCCCATTCGAAGTGCGAATTGAAAATTCTCGAAATGAGCGCTTCGAGGTCTGCAATTCTAACATTGGCTAATCTCTCGAGGTCGTCTGCCCAGACGGAATTGCAATTGGGACTAAATACAGATCTACTTACGGTCCTCTACCCATGATGGCGGTTGAGTGTCGAAGTTGTCGAGTGTCGTCGCCTTGGAGTAGTTGTCTTGGAGGGGAAGTTTACATATAAGTTTGAGCAAAAATTGTGCGTTAAACTTTAGCGAGAGACTAATCAAATTCAAGGCAAGCGGCCTTTCTCTTCTCTATAGCACGTGATGTCAGCAATTCCATAATGTTCAACTTTGGTTTTGCCTGTCCAATATTTTACGTTCTTTTTAACCTCTACATTTTTTTTCTTTCCAAAAAAGAACCTGTGTTCTGCGCTCTTACAATGGTGGGCCTACAGCAAGCAAATGTTTCACGTGACGCTTGGCTTCAAAAAGATCTTCTCTTTCTAAGTTCTTCAAGCGATTGGCCCGAGTTGGCGCATCATCGAGCTCATCAAACAAATATTTGAGAAGCTTAGAATCGATGGAAACCATTACTGTGCAAGTCCACTCAAGTGATGTCTGCAGCCTTAGTGCGTAGCGGAAACTTCGGATTCTCCTCAAATTCCGCACCTCAACATTTCTTGGTGTTATCATGAGCCTCGGCACGGCTACGGGCAGACTCCTCTCCACGGATAACAACAGATTTCCCCTTCTTTAGTCGCTGTTCTCGGCGACATTTCGTTTTTGAAACTTCTTGTCCTTCACAATGAGTCGGCTCAATTCAAACCCGATCGGTAAAAGGTGGTTTCATTTTCACCGTGGTTGGCTCAGACCCGTGGGCAAGTCACGCCAACTCGTCTAAATGTTTCCATGGGCTGTTAAACTTTCTTTGCTTCATACATTCCTGAGTGTGAGCCCTACTTTTATTGACCTCGGAGCACCATGGGCTCTTGAGCATTCACTGCTTTGTAATGTTCCTAGCCGAACCATGCTTGACATAGGGCCACTACTATATATTGCCTCCTATCCTGTGCACTACAACAGCCCCTCGACACGGCAGACTCCATTCCCTTTCACTTATCTACGATGTTGATCTCACAAGAAATTGATCTACCATGCGGTCTTCGCCTGCCAAACCGACTCGTTAAGGTAAGCTCCCTCACTTAGTACCGCCACGTCTTGGTACATCAAAGATCACCGCTCTTGATTGACAAACTTAGGCTGCAATGGCCGAATCGATGGCTCCAGCTCCAACCCATAGCCCAAATGATAAGATGCTCGCTGCTTACAAGGAGTGGGCCGAGGGAGGTTGGGGTATGCTTTTGACAGGTAATTATTGCATTCTCACATCTATCAAAATCCCAAGGTTAACAACTCATCTAGGAAATGTCCAAGTTTCTGAAACTTATCTAGGAGGACCTCTGGATGTCCTATCTTCATCGGCTGCTTCAAGCGATGTCCAACGAATGTGGGAAAAGTGGGCATCAACTAGCCAGAAAAATGGAATCCCAACAGTGGTCCAACTCAACCACCCTGGAAGACAGTCACCTCTCGGAGCAGGTCAACGGGGCTTCTTTACCAAAAATATTGCTCCTTCGGCCGTCAAATTGAACTTTGGCAACAGCGTACTGGCCGGTGTGGCTTCTTCTCTCTTATTTGGCACTCCAAAAGCGATGACTGAAGTGGATATCTCTCTTGTTATCAATCAATTTGTTGCTGGCGCAAAGCAGAGTTTTCAAGCTGGATTCAAGGGTGTAGAGCTTCACGGAGCTCATGGATACCTGCTCGCACAGTTCTTGTCCCCCAAGACGAATCTGAGAACGGACGATTTTGGTGGATCTCCGGCCAAAAGAGCTGAGATCGTGCTCAGGATCATCCGTCGGGTTCGACGGGCAACTAGCAAAGAGTTCTGCATCGGTATTAAACTCAATAGTGTGGACGCATCATCCAGCGACTCGATGGCGGACTCGATGGAGCAGATAGGTTTAATCGTCGAAGCGGGAATTGATTTCCTCGAAATTTCCGGAGGCACATACGAAGATCCTAAAATGGCACAACAAAAAGAGTCTGCAATCGTGACCTCCACTAAAGAGGCCAAACAAAGCACTCTCCAACGAGAATCTTTCTTTCTCTCCTTCGCCCAGACAATACGCGCCAACTTTCCCAAGGTTGTACTCATTGTTTCCGGTGGGTTCAGAACTCGGCTCGGCATGGAAGCTGCTCTTCAGTCTGGGGGCTGTGATCTGATCGGAATTGCACGCCCGGCTGCGGTGCTACCAAGATTACCTAAAGAGATCATCTTGAACGGAGACATCAAGGATGAGGACGCGAAGGTGAGCTTAACGCTGATAAATTTGCCGAAGATCTACAGCTATTTGAATTGGCTCTTGCCAGTGAAAAGTTTGGGAGCAGGGTACACGTCGGTTTATTATGCAGGGCAGATTCAGCGGATGGGTGATGGTTTGAAGCCGCTTGATACGAGGCTTTGAGTGTATCTTACTCCATTGAGAGCGATCTTGTGATAGAAAGCGATGTGTTTGATTGTTGATAGAAAGATTGATTTTGCGCTCGAAAGTGTCTTATACTACGTCTTGTCGGCTTATTTTATTATGTTTCACGGCAAGGGCAAGGTGTCAGTGCATTGTTGATCGATAATGTTGTCATATTTTCTATGGCGATGTTCTACTAGTAGAATGAGTTCTTCAAGGGGCTAATAGAAAGGAAAGTCTACCGAGGGCTTACTCATGTTGCTATCTCATTCCCAAGTAGCCTTTGATTTCTTTGCTCGTGCTCTTACAAGCTTCCAGTTCTCTCTGCTTCTTAGCCGGAGTCTGTAGCCATGGCATTGCTACTGGATTCGCACCTGACTCGTCTACTGATTCTTCGGGAGGAGGACTTCGAGATGTTCTCTCACCCTGAGATGAAGTTGCGGCAGAAGTACCAGGTGGAGCTTCAAGCGTAAGTCTCACTCGAGCCAAAGCTTCACGTCTTTCCCGTTCGAGGTCGGAGTTCTGCTCCTTTTCCTCTCGAGCCCATCGAGCTTCATTATGTTTCTGTTTCTGCCGCTCTTTCCCTTCCCTTCTACCTTTCCCCTTCTCGCTCCCTCTACCTCTGTTTCTGGCGCTGAACGCCAACAGATTGCTGCCTATTCTAATCATCCATAGTATATCGTCGGCGTTCGCGGTCACAGCGGTCTTGCTCTTGGTACCCATCTTCACCAACTCGATTGAGACGGTCGTGGTCTCCCTCACATTTATAGCCCTGAGCGTCAGGTATGTAGTGAAAGCTACACGGGCAGCAGGAGCCGTACATTTCAGGCATGATTGTGAAGTTGGGTCGAGTCTTTAACTGAAGAAGTTTACCCTGTGGTGTTGAGAGATGACAAAAATGAATGTGGGAAATGAAGGGAAGCAAAAAGATTGGCGCGTTTTTCTATGTTTTCGAGAAACAATATTATTCTCCCTTGGGGAACAACAAAGAAATAGTAGTTTCAAAATCTGTGGTGGTTTAGATTGTAACAATGCATGAAAGAAGTGCTTCTTCTTTTGCTTGAAGTGAGTCTGAAGGGGTACGAGTGAGGTCCCGAGAAATGTTATGCCTTTGTTCCATTATCTACCAAGCGCCTTGTATGTTCAGAAGAAAATTTTTGCTGCTTTCCAACCAGGATAGCATTTGCGCATCCCTTCCCTCGCCTTGTTTTGCGAGGCAATTGCCGACACATGCTTAGTATCGAAGTCGATCCAAGAGCCGAATAACATTTACCAATTTCTTTGACTCTCCCAACTGACAGATGCTGATTTTTCAGCTGCGAAGTAATGTCAGATGGTTTCGAAAATGCTCTCGAAGAGTTATGTTAAGCGAGCTGACCCCTATTTCTGAGAAACACATAACAATATCATCTCTCGCTTAAGGTAAGAAAGTTAGCTTTCTTCTTAGCCTATCCGAAATTGATACTGGCTGGCGGTGGAAGCGTAACATTGCATCAAAGCGCGTCTTTACCAATTCAAGGTTGGTCGTTGATTTTGCTCTCGCAAGAGCTAGCCTGGGAGCTTCTCGACGTTTTACAAGATGTTTGGAAACCAAAGAACATATCCAGCACCAAGCAAGAAATGTCCCATTAGGGTGGGTACAGTGCATTGCCTATGAGTACCTTTCTCTGTACTCATCACGAGACTGTATTCAGGTTTCTCGAGCTTTTGTATCGAAGTCTGGCATATATCATGCAGTGTAGAAGAATTGAGAGATACTCTAACCTGGAGCGGTAATAAATTCTTTTCCTAGAATTGAGAGCAGCTGTACTGTACACATCAAATGTAACTCCAACTGTAACTCCATCCACTTTGTGATGCACCAAACTTCGATAAATATACTCAGGTAAATCAATATCATTTCATAATTCAAGTATAGACTGGTGTCAGTCCATCGCCGACCTTATTCAAATCTTCCTTCTCCACCTCAACCTCCTTGCTACTGATATTTGCAATGACTCTCCTCGAAATCCAATCCTTGGCCGTCAATTCTACTGTCTCATCTTCACTAGCAATCAGTTCCTCTCGCTTCAAAACAGCGCTCTTTGCTCCTCTCAACTTCACGTAGTCTCCAGGTCGCACAAAATACAAAACTCCCAGGCGATCCAAATGAGCCTGGTCAGAAGGAGGAGCAACCACACGATGCTTACTCGATTTCAGGAACCCATTCGAGAGAAACTGCAAAGTGTCCGCCACGTTCACAGTCAACGAATCCTGATAAGGCTTCACGTGCTTCCACTCACCACTCGGAGTTCGCACCTCTAGCGCGGCAATCGGCTGTCGAAACAGCAGCGTCAGCGATCCAAAATCAGTATGCCCTTTCAACCAGATATTATCCAAGCCGCATTTTGCTCGGGTGTTTGGGCATTGTATTTCATATAACGCATGTACGAGCTGTTGACTTCGTCGTTTCTGTGGAAGTCCAGGAAATACTCCTCTGGCAATTCCAACGCGATAGCAAAAAGCTTGAATAGCTTAGCCACAACCTGGACCCGAATATGAGTGCTAAATTTCTCGATCGAGGCCCAGTTCTTGGTAAGTACTGCCGGGTGGGGACGCCGGTTTGTTGGCTGACGCTCGGGATGTTGTACACTTCTGTATTTTCAGGGACGCCTGGTTTCACCTCTCGGAGTCCGAATGGCTTGTAGCCAAAATACTCTCCTTTTTCTAGGTCTGCACGGAATTTCTCTTTCTCCCGGAGGGGCATATCAAATAGGCCTTTCGCGATGTCGTACTGTTCGTCTATCTCTTTTTGGCTGAGGCCGAAATTGATTACGTAGATGAAGCCTGCATTGTTTAGCCTGTAACCTAGAAAATGTAGAGACTAGTACTCACCAATATTTTTCAGGGCATCGTAGAGTTGAGCAGCGAGCCTCTGTTTTCCTCCTGGTGTGTCAAATAGAGAGAGATCTATGATGGCCAAATCAACCCAGTTGACTGAGCAGACGTTAGCCATATTCTGCCAAAGAGTCGGTTACAAAGCCAACATAAGTTCTGTCTTTGATTCAGAAATCTTCGAGTAAACAGTCTTATTTCATACAGGAGAAGTCATTTCTATAATTGTTGAAGAAGGAATCTTGGCAATTAAATGGGCTTCGGCTATGTAAATCTCGACCTATCTCTTGATTTACTATCTAGATTGACTCGGGTGTGGACGACGAGTTTTATGCTACATTGATCTCACGCTGGCTTCCTTCACGTTCTCTTGTTGAGTGGAGATAGCTACGAGTCACTCCGTGAGTCGATGAGGAGAGGGAAGCTCCCCTCCGGCCCGAGATCCTGCCGAACCCACTCTTGCATTCCAGATCTCATCCGGTCTTGAGATGGAAACTTTGTGGATGAGAGAGATGAGACTGGATGAAACGTGCTTCAATTTCAATCTTCTCTGCTTTTACTTTCGTAATAGATTCTCAAATTTGTCTTGATTGGACCCGTATAGCTTCAGGGGAAATGGCTGAACAAGATGCTTCTCCCCTTCGAAGATTCGAGAGCAGCAAGTTGCATCTGGAATGGATTGTTCTCGTAGAAGATTTTCCAGGAAAAGAGCTTGAGCGTTTGGATGTACGACAGTGGGTGATCTTCTCTTGGTAATGCTGTTCTTCGTTTGGGAAGAGAGTGTTGATTCATTTGCAGCAAGCACGTAGAGCATGTGGAGCCAAGACTTTATCCCAAGACTGGGGTTTAAAAATGGGAGGTAGGAAGAAACGTTTCGTATAGCTCAAATTACCGCAAATTGACTTGGAAAGGGATCTTCCTCCATGAAGCTCCAAAGGAAGGAGAACCTATGAAGATCCGAGGGGTGGCACCAGTCATCAAAGCTAGCAGTGCTGAGGAAGCATTGGAGGAAGTCGAATTAGATCCTTACTATACGCAAGGTGTATGGGATCCTAGCACGGTAGGTATTTCATTGTTCCTTCAAGATATGAGAGAACCGAATTTCTAATTCATTATCTTTTAGATTAAGATTTTCCCGGTAAGCGTTGAATGATTAAGAAGTACCAGCCGTAAGCTCTGATGACAAGGAGGGCAGTCCATATGTGCTGTGCGAACCCCAGGAGGTTACCACGTACGAAAATTGTGAGAGTTTACCAATAAATATGATAAGCCATTGCCATGTGTATCTTCCAATATCATGCTATTATGAAATTGCAGATCCGAGGCCCTTCATAGACTCCACAGATAACATAGCCGAAAATAACGTGCTCATAGGAATGTTATAAGAATTGTCCGCTCTCGAAGTCCGTCATGTGCTTATACTTACAATCTTCATATCATAGAGTGGGAAGATTGCAGGTGAACGGGGTTTCCCAGTCAACGGCTGGAGCTTGAGCAGGCCATTGATCGTGGGGCATAGTGTAGAGTTGGGAATAAGGCCATGGGACTTCTCTTTTTCTGTAAGTGACATCTTGGCCCCGCCAAGAACTTTATTTCTCTCGTGTAACGGGACGAAGTTGGAAGAGACTTCGACCTGTGACCAAAAGTGGGGGTATAGACACACAGGTTCCATCCTTGCATGATGAAATTCTGTACACCTCTCTAGCCAACGCTTCAAAACGTCGACTACAAAGAGTGCATTGCGTACTAAAGTCTTCAGTGAATGGTTTCACTCATTAAGAAAAATTGGAGACCTCGAGTCTTGTTCGATCCCTCAAGTAGGCGATCGATCAATCAGTCCTGAAGGAAATCGTCTATTTTGAGATTTGACCGAAATACCAGACCCTAACATGGGAAACACCCTGTCAGCATACGAGGAGAAGGACCATACTATAGAACTTGGTAGCCTTGGCAGTGTAAAAGGAGTACAATACGACAACAAAGCTCGTCGATATGCAGGCGTACCATATGCTCTCCCGCCTATACGCGAGTTCAGATGGCGCAAACCTCGCCCACTTCCGGCTGACTACAGCTATAACCAACCTGGTGGGAGCCCATTCGATGCTTCTGAGTTTTATCCCGTGTGCCCACAGCCAAAGTTTTCTGCTGGAAGAGAGCAAGATATCGACAGAGACGCCTATTCAGAAGACTGTCTTCGCTTGAATATTTGGACACCAGTGCCAGAGCCTAGCCCTGAGCACAAGAAATGGCCCGTCGTTCTCTGGCTTCATGGAGGTTGGTTTCAGATGGGAGACCCTGCTCAAGAAATTACTTTGAATCCAACAGAGCTCATTTCGACAGGCAAGTTGAACGCAATTGTCATCGGAATTGGATATCGATTGAACCTCTTCGGATTTTTGGCTGGCGAAGCTCTGGAACAAGAGAGCGGAGGAGAATCCGTGGGAAACTATGGGCTGTGGGACCAACGACTTGCCATAGAATGGGTAAAAGAGCATATAGAAGCATTCAATGGAGATGTAAACAACATCAGCCTTGGAGGCCGGAGTGCTGGTGCGTATTGGGTACACGCTCAAAGTCTATATGACTTTCGTGCAAAGCCATTCGACTCGACTAATATATCATTTCATCGGCTTTACCTGTATTCGAATGCCATACCGGCGCAGCCCAAGACAGCAGAAGAGGCCCAGCCTCAATTCGACGAGCTTTGTCAGTACTTCAAAATCGGTTTCGACCTGTCTGGGCCTGGCAAGCTTGCCGAGCTGCGTAAAATCAAGGCTCATGACCTCATCAGCGCGATCAAGGACCTCAAGTATCACACCTTTCGTCCCGTAACGGACGGAATCTTCATCCACACCGGTATGCACAAGTATCACACCGACGGCTCCTTTGCAGCAGAGTTCAAGAAACGCAACTTGAGGCTGTTGATCGGAGAAGTGCTAAACGAGGAGACTTTATACTCTGCATACAACGGGCCAGAGCCAAATCTTGAATCTCTTCGCCTGCAAATCTCAAACTACTACGCTCCAGCAACGACGGAAAGAATATTGCAACACTACCCTCTACCAACTTCCAGTGATAAACAGGATTGGATGAACCTCTTCGGGACCATCATTTCCGACGGGCAGGTTCGCGCTCCATCAAGATTCCTTGTCAACAGCCTTGTAACTCATGGGGTGAGTATTCGTGACATTTGGAGATATCAGGTGGCATATCGCCTGTCATTCATTGACGAGAAAGTGGCTCCACCATCTTATGGTGTAGCACATGGCATGGATAAGCCGTTCTGGAAGTCTGTCCATCTCCTCACTTTTAGACTTCAAATACTGACTTCATGTTTCACAGCTTTGCGATACTTCACGGACCGACGCCGGATGAGCATGTCATGATGCAAACATGGATCAAAGATTTGGTTGCTTTTGTGAACAATGATCGTAGTCGCGAGTACGGGACAACAGAAATCAATGAATTCAAAGTAGCGACTCAAGAAGGCAAGATTATGATCCAGGAAGACAGCAGATGGGGTGAGCTTTTGCAGCTAAGCTATGTGTTCAGCGGGAAATGACGAAGACGGCATATTGCACGGTCTACTCGGGGCCTTCAGTGACAATAACATGGCATGGAGGGGCATTTCTCTCTCCGGTACCAGTGAGACATCCACCTCAGACATTGCAACCAAAATTTTTGGCAAGGATCTTGTGCATAGATATGTGCTAAGGATGTTCAGATAATTTCCCTTTTCTTAAGCAACGAATTTCACGTTGAACCAAATGCTTGACCACACTGTAAGCACTTGAACGAGGAAGCAGAAAAGTGAATAACGCCTATAGGAAATTCTGCAACAATGCGGAAAATTCGGGCATTCAGAAGGTTCGAGCCATCCATTCTCCACGATCGGCGCTTGCCAAGTGGTCAAATTTATAGCTCGGGCAGTGTGCTGTTCTACCAATTGAGCTCTTTCATGTTGACAGATACTTGTTGTCAGAAAGAGGTTCAACGAGAAGATTCGATGCGCACTCGCATCCGCGCCCATGCTGCGTCTCGGAGAATGGAAAAGGAGAGAGTCCGAGGTGCTGGGCCAGCCTGGAGCAGCTCGTTGTGGCGCCCCAAGCTCCCCACTAATTTGCATGCCCAGATCGCCGAAGAAGGGGAACCGAGAGTCAGCAGCTAGCAATTGTCCCGCGTCTCACTTTACGCCCGCAGCTAGCTACCTTCTAGAATCAGTCCACGCCATGGAGGTAGATAAACCTTCATCGCGAGCTCCCATCTTTGCTATAAAACCCTACTATCAAACTAACAATTACTTACCATATCTCAGCACAGGATCTCTGTTCCGAACTGACGCTGCGACATTACATTGTCCCACGAGCACACTGCACAATCTGAACCTACGATGTCTCGATTCTTTCCCCATCCGCCTTACGCAGAAGACCAACCCCTCTCCAGAACGATCCTCGCAACTCACGTTCTCACCAGAGCAATCCAAGCTGGGTCCCTGATCGGGACTGGAGTCGGCTTCTCCCTGCTTACCCTACGCCGCTTCAAGATCCTCTCTCCTCACGTTCCACCACTCCCTGCCTATCTGACGATTTTTCGTAGTACTGGAGTAGGTGCGGTTGTTGCTTTCGGAATCCTATCTGTTGGCTTGCCCATTAGGATGTGGGGACGAGAGGAGATCGAATGGAAGGATCGGAGTTGGAGGTTAAGATCGAACAAGGGCCAGACAGAATGTGACGATTATACCTATGGAGGAATGGCCCTCGCTGCTGCGGCTGTAGCGTGGAAGGGGAAGGGACTGGGCTGGAAAGGCGCGGTCGGCGGTGTAGGTGCTGGGAGTCTGCTGGGGATGTTGGGCTACATGGGGTGGAGATATGGCGTCAAAGGTGGAAAATTTGAGGAGGACGATAATCTATAGGAGAGAGCTGGACAAAGGAGACTAGATCCGACTGGGCGACAGAGATTTTTGTGTGGTGTTTATTGAAGTCCTGGAGTCCTAGAAAACTCTTGGTTGGGGCCAAGCTGGCTGCGTTCAAGGCGGAGGTTTCTGGCCCATGTATTATGTCATGAATACCTCTCAATTCGAAATCTAATTATCCATTCTTGTCTACAGGTTGCTTCATATTTTCTATTTGGTTCTTTCATAGACCCATTTCGCGTTGCTCAAGTCGCTATTGTCTTTCCTCATGCTGAGCTTTTACTCACGTGCTTGCCTTTCCCTCCTGTCTGCAAGGCCTATACTTGCTTCTTATTGGAGGATTTGGAGACAATTTGTAAAGGTTTTACAATTTGGTGCTCTTACGAATTTGAGCCCTCGCAGTTCTGGGAAGAGATCGGCGAGGAATATCCAGCAAGTGAGTCTTTTGGTAAAGAACCAGAATCGATTGCTTACTGTTGGCCGTTATCTTAGATTTCTTCTTTCCAATTTCACAGAGGGCTGGTAGCTCCTATGTGTGGGCAAGGAATGTATGAAGTTGATGTTCCACTGGGTGTTTGTTATTGCAGCGTGACTATCTACCTAATCATCTAATGTACTCTCATTCAAAATCGAGAAAGAAGCATGCAAAAGTAACACTAATGTATGCAACAAGCGACTAAAACCACCACCCAACATGCAACTACGCCTTCTTGCCAAAAACCTTAACTCGAGGCTCTAGGGGAGCAAATTGTTTTTCAACACCTCCACGCGGAGGCCCCGTAGGCTTTCCAAATACGAGCTGTGCACGGAGAGTCCAGTTTTCAGGCACATTCCAAGCTTTATCAGAAGCAACTGCCTTGCTAAGTTGTTGCTGGAGATGCTGAAGGTTGCAGCCAAGACCTTCATTTGCCAAAGCCGTCCATGCTAGATGAACCCTTGTCAGTACTTGTCTGGGTGCTTCTGGGCTGAGAGGTATCTACCAATGAATTGGTTCATTCCAGATGAATGCTCATACCAATCAGGGAACTTGGCCATGAGTTCTTGTAGCGGAGGCGGGAGACTCTTGACAGCGTCAGAGTCCTCAAAAAACAAAACCTATGGCGCAAGTCAATTAGTTGATTGCCCCCCTGATTGCAAGCCCAAAGGATATCTTACGGTTCCATAGGCATCACGAAAACCCTGGATCTTCGGTTCATACTGGGCAAAGACAGGAGGGGGGAGTGTTTTTCTCGACTCCTCCATGCCAGCGTCCCACAACTTCTCATGCTCAGCGCCGAAGAGAACAATTGCACGACAGGACTGGACGTTGAATGGTGAAGGGGCATGTTTGATTGCATGATTTACTAGAATGAATTAGCAACATATTCCTCTGGAAGAGATAAGTTGGGAAGCTGAGAAATCCTCCAGCCACGTGAGAAAGGAGACCTTGGGGATATGGGGCAATGAAATATCTCTCACCACACATGAGAATTCGATCGTCAGAGATTGGAGACTCTTTAGCAAGGGATAGAACGGAGCGACGGACTTTGATGGCCTCGAGAAATGGAGTTCGGTATGCCATAGCGACTTGATTTTATCTTCTGCTTGGTTGTGGAAGAGTTAGAGGTATGTAGGTGGAGGTAGGTTTGGAGTGTAAGTGCGAATACTGATTGAATGATGTTTATGAGTGAGCTTAAAAGGAATGAGAGGGCCGATAGAGGAGTATTTATTATTTTTTGATTTGCAACTCTACACTGAATTGAGAAGCAACGAATTCGGCATTAAGAGTAGCTCGCTGTTTACGTTAAGTCCAGCTCGAGTATCTCGAAATCATGATGAAGCAGCAGCCATGACAGGAAGCCTCGTAGATTCGACATGTGGAGTTAGCTTAATTCCAAGGAGGCTCGGAGAAGTCAATCAGTTTGAAATGCGGCCCATACACCGTCCACAGGGCTTACAATTGGCTGCATGGATCGTCATTTCTCCGATCCAACCATGAACCCTACCTGCTGATCGAACGATGAGATCTTGTAGACAATTACTTAGGACTGTAACAGAAAGTTAGGCTTCCGTGGACTTTAGCTTTCGCGTCTCCAGTGGAGGCAAGGGGCCGAGCAAGGACTACTCGGCTCCCACACGGGCAGTGTGGGATGAGATGAGGCGATGCTTTCATTGGCTGCCCCGGAGTTTGAGCTCGACTTGACTCTACCGCCAAGAAGCGAAACATCGGGAGGCCGAGCTGGAATAAACATGCCACGAATTCCTTCATTATTCAGCACTGATACCATCTACTATTTCACCGACCCAGCTTTGACACCTTCAGAGGCTGCAACCACATCGTACACCAAATGTGGCTGTTCTCGACCGGCACCAGTATTTGAGGACATTATCAGACATCAACATCAGATTTGTTTTTGGACACGTTCCCAATTATTGCCAGCTAATATTTTGGTGCTTTCTGGAGTTGGACGAAGACCATGGAGAATACTACTTACGATGGCGTGGGGCTAGAGCTCATCTTGGGGCTTGTTCGCTAAACTCAGGGGCTTTCGCTTATTTTTCGAAGACATCGGCACCCATTTTCATTATCCAAACTCAACTGGAGTCATTCCAAATGTTGCCCTCTTTCATCAGGTTTTTAGAATATTCAAATCCCCTTAAATCAGCACGTTAACTTGATTCGATTTCCCCAATACTTGAACGCCTATCACACGGGTATCATATTTTCCAAAGCTCTACCGAAGCCCCTTCCTGACTTTTTTGGCTACTCTGCTTCTTTTCATTTTTATCAACTGTATCATGCCCAAGAACCCAAAGCAAAACGTTAAGCTCCACCTCCTCCTTGATATTTTCCAGGCACTCCAGAAGATGTTCGTTGCTGGCAAGGGGGCGGTGGTGGGGGACAAAAGCCATCCTGGTGCTTGAGTATACTCTCCTTCTTCGTGGAGTTTGAGAAAGGGGCGCAGATATGATGATTTCCACAGTAATCACCAACCGTAGGACAGGATGGAACGCACGCTGGCGCAACCTTCGCCTTTCCGTTCTTGTCGCATGTAACATACTTAGTGTAGCAATACCTGATGATGTTGGAGTCAGCATTGCCAGAAGAAAAGTAATCTGGGAAACTGAAGCAATATTTCGGGAGGTGTATTCTCTTCAGACTTATCTGGCGATAGAGAAATCTTTAAAACACATCCGGAGGAAGAAGTCTAAGCTCAAATAATATCACTTACCAATCGTGCGCCGGAGAACATGGATTCTTGTTGTCACAAGGGCTACCAAGTTTTGTTGTTTTGTGGGTTGAGCCCACGCTATCCTGCAAGGTGGTACCTTGCGTAGTGGGGCCATCGAGGATAGACATTATGACAGAGCCTAGTTTTGCTGGTGGCGCAGGCGCAGCCGCTGTAAGGGGGAGTAAATGTACAGGTGGTCCACTGACATCCGAGGCGTTCGTTGTGGCGAAGCCCGTAGAGTTCTTGACGCACAAGGCCGGGTTTGAAAAGAGAGCATCCGCTGCATACTTCCAAAGATTGGTGTAATTGTAGAATGTCTGAGGTGTGTAAAAGATCCTACAATTCGCTGCCTCATAGGTGAATTGCAAGGGGATGGTCTCGCCTTCCCTGATTTGATCTCTGAGATTAATTTGAGCGTAACTGATGCTCATGCCGGGACCTTCGGTCGTACGGTTGGGAAGGAAGTTACTGGGTTGGTTGTCTTCTTCCAGAAGCAATTGTGCTAGGGCAATGTCGGCGTCGAGACTGTTGACCACATCGTAGGCGGCTGCTCCTCTGCTAAGACTATACTTGAATCAATATATAGGACCATTAGAAGCAATGCCGCACACTTACCCTGGTCCCTGCATAGGGCCATAGGATGGTCTACCTCCAGCAACAACCGTCCGAACACCCGCTTCGTGATGCATCATCTCCATAAACAAGGAGCAAGTTGACGCACATTGACCATCAGTGAGCTGAACCGTTAGCAATTGCAAGTCTTCGATTACACTGGAGTGGCTTACGATAATGATATTCTCTGGTAAGTACGCTTGAGTGGCATTCACCTAGGTTGATACACTGTTAGAGGGCTTCATGAAAGCATCTATTCGAGGCTCGGCTCTCCATATTTCCACTTACAGGGTTATCGCCGTAGCCATAAACAGTAAACCCTTCGTCATCGTCCGTGGACAAAGTATCGAAATTAGTGTTTGCCAAATCGTATCGTTGCTAATTAGTATTAGCTAATGCAGATCTCCAACGAAGCAGCTGACTGACAACTGTAGTGAAACTATCACCATTCAATTGTTGGGGACCAAAGAATTGTTGCCAGGAGGTGAAATTCTGGTTTGTAGAAGCATCAATCCTATCTGACGAAACCCATTCGCTATCTAGAAGTGCATAGAAATCGTCATAATCTGGGGTTAATCCGTTCCAGTAGGTGGTAATCTGGTTTCCTATAATGTCCGCTGGCGAATGTGCTCTCATCCTGCTTCCACCATATGGATCGATCTGAATTATCAAAACTCAAGTTAGTGTTTTTTTCTTTTGAGAGGGGAAGAATTGGGGTCTGAGATGATTTTTTGCTGGTTTCCCATGTACAGGACATTCCTCAGGTGCAAGTCGATGTATGAAAGATGACTAGGCGAATAGAGGTCGGTAGTAGATTTGTTGTAATGGGTCTGAGTGATCCAATGAAGGAATGATACCCGGCAGGGTATGTGGTCTAGGTATGAAAAATGGCGACTTACCTCTGGAAAGAATTGTTTGAATGTGTCAAATGCCAAGAGAGTTTCACCACCGTAATTTTGCTGTAGATCGATCAAAACCTTTTTCATTCCAGCAGCCTTGCTGGAGGCAATGAATCCCCGGACAGTCTCAGAAAAGGTACCAATTGCATCTCCAAATTCTTGAAAGCTTGGCATGCTCAGCACTGCCAGTGAATAGTCTTCAAGAAAGTAGCCAGACAAAGAACCACCCCCGTAAAGTCCCAGGTCAGGCTGGACAATAACAGGATTCTCAGGATACCCAGTACCAGGGCCCCATGACGTCTGAGTTGGCTCGGTATTGGCGTAAGTCGAAGTGGCTGCTGAGTTATCTGAAGCATACGTTGAAGTGGCTGCGGAAGCGTCATAAGTCGAGGAGGCAGTGGAGTCGTCAAAGCCATCCCCAGAATCATCTGAAGACGTGGAATTATAGGACGCCTGGAGTTTCCAAGTCAGTGCAATCCTCTTTAGGACTTGCCTGAAGATACATACGGGATACAGTCCTAATACGAAGAAGTTGTAGAAATCTCCGCCAGTGGAAATAGCAACACCATCTGAGCCACCACTGAAAATAGCGAGCCATGGATCCGGTCCAATTTGAGTCCCATTCTCTAAGACGAACGTGATTGTGTCACCCGGGTAGAATGTCCCTCCTCCGTTCCAAATACTTGAAGTACCTTGAATGTCCTGCGCAGGGGATGCAAATAGGCTATTCCAGTCGGCATGAGGCTCAAGGCCGCCTACCGAATTAGCTGCAGAGTATTGTGTCAAATAGTCGACGGCATTCTGGCCATTGATAGTTGCTATCGCCGAAGCGTTCGTAGAGCCAGGTTCTTGACTTGCAATGAGATGGTCTTGATCAATATTAGCTTCAAACCGCCTCATTCTATTAAAAGTCTCTGTTACCGGAGATATAAACCTTCGGAAGCGCGACACCATCAATGGAGACGGAGGCAATTTGGTATTGACTCCCGAAGGAAAAGAGGCTCAAGATACCAGAGCTGAGGAATAGATGGCCTATTCGCCAAGAAATCGAAATCAGTATGCTTCTGTAAGTGTTTTAGAGAGTACAGTGTTCCGCAAGCTACTGAACATTCGACGCCAGAGGGGAATCAATACTTCGAGGACTTTAACTTACCATCGTGAGTTGAGTAGATCAGTGCTTGTAACGCCGCTTCAAACTCATACTGATTTGCATAACCTCCGTTACTGACCTTTGCTTGAATGAGGTCCAAGCCCCCAAGCAAATCAACAGCCGGTTGCTGATAACTTGCTGGAGGATTCTTTAGATAAGCCAAGTTGGACTGGAACTCAGCACTGTCGTAGAAGTATTTCATGAACCGGGCCGCCACTGCACCATTGAACGGGACAGAAGTTAGACATTCGTATGCCAGTGTCGCCGTAATAACATCCTCTGAAAAGTCGAAAATTTAGCCACGAATAGGAACTTTGGAGGCTGATTACCTTCGGAGTTGACCACATCACCACACGCAGTAGACTCCGGACTGGCTGCTCTTTTCGTGAGAGAAGCAGGAATAGCTGTGGAGACAGACACCAAACTAAGACAGAGAAGTTGGAAAATTAATGAAAGTTGGGTCATGCTTGCGAAATGAAAGTGAATGATCAGTAGAGACCGGTTCGAGCACCTTGAAAGAGAGGAACGAAGAGACTGAACGAAACTTCTGATGTGGGCAGCGTCCTGGCAAAATGACCCTCATCACTTGGAGGATTGTGATTACCTTATGGCCCGGCACGGCAGGGGGAGGAGAGCAGAGCAGAGCACACGCCCCATCGGAGCTTATTTTGGGTTTCCGAGGGCCCTGGGACCGGTCCATCAGCACGCGCTGCTGCAGAGTTGGGGCAGTGCTTCCCTTGGCGTGACACCCTGCCCGGCACCCTGCCATGCTTGGTGCTGACATTGGGGGCCAGAAGCAGGGGCGAAGCCTTGCAAGTTGCCGCCCAATGCTCCACAGATCAAATCAACGGTCGTTGGGGGCCAAATGTGCGTGTGGATGTTCGCCTGCAAGGAAGAGGCGGGGTGCGAAACTTGTGGTGATTTGGGGTTGATATGCAGCTTTCGTCCCTTGCAATTTGCCCACTGCTGAGTGCTGACGGCTTTGGGCAGCCAACCTCGGTGCAATACTTCGTAAATTACTGAAGGTCGCGGGTGTTGGAGAAAGAGCAGGATGGGGATGGGGATGGGGATGTGAACATGGGAAAGTGCGAGATCGCGATCGACGATTAGATGTCGAAGGGGGAGGGGGGATGGAGGGAAGGGGGAGGTGGAGGTGGGAGATGGGCAGGAGGGGTCCTTACGAGTTGGCTGATCGCGACCGTGAAACTCCGGCAGCGTGAAAGCGCCAGCCGTGTGTAACCCTAAATTGGGGATGGGCCAAACGAGCCAGGAGATTGAGAGAAACACGCCAGACAGAGAGTTGAGACGAATCCCCTTGCAGACGACAGGGTCAGGGCCTGAGCAGGCCTTCCGCCTTCCAGCCTTCCAGCCTTCCAGCCTTCCTCCGCCGGGGGTTAAGCAACCACCCACACCGGGGCTCACTCGTTACGAGTTACTTGCTCCTCCAGCCTCCAGGCCTCCTCCAGGCTCGTTCGCTGGCTGCACTGCGCCGCTCACTACGAGCCTAACACATCCACATCCTCAACCCCCTGATGGAGTTTCCATCCAGAAATAGACCACGACCAAGAGTCTTCTCTCCGGCCTTGATCGAGGGAAGCATCCCGAGGCCGAGTAGAGACCACATTACTCGCTGTCAGATTCGGCCCCCAGGGTAGATAACTGTACCATCCACCACCAATGTTCTGCACCAGCATGGTACAATCATTAGCCTTAGTCACTGAAGTATCCAACCACTTCATCACTGAAGTCTGGTGTTTCCAGATCCATCTCGTTTGACTTCTTGACCCACAGCATCTCTTAAGTCCAGAGCATCAAGATGGATCCCTTGTCTATTATTGCGAGCAGTGCCGCCATCTTCGACAGCTTGAAGGCTGTCTATCGCTTCGCCGAAGACTGGATTAAAGCAGACAATGAGCGTACCGAATTCGTGCAAAGATTTGCTTGTCTAGAAACGCTGAGAAGTACATTGGATCAATGCATAGAGGCAGAAAGGGACCAGCCAGGTCATGCCTGGGTCAAGGTTCTGATTCCAGATGACCCTTCAAAGTCCCCTCTTTTTGGGCTGCAGAAGACCATGGACGAGATGGTGGTTACCTTACAATTCAAGGGAACGGCATTGAGGCAGAAGTTGAAAAATTTCAAGTGGCACTCGGAGAAGAAATCTCTGGAAGGCTTCTTCGCTGCCATCGCCACGTATAGCACAACAATCCTGGGCGTCCTGAATGCAGCAAACATCGGAATATCACGAGATACCAACATAATCGTAAGAGGTATTGTTACGAATCTCGAGCAGGGATGGGAGGAGCAGAAGAAACTTCAGGAGGAGAGGAAAGCACGGCAGGAAGAGAAGAAAAGGTATCAAGAGCAAAAGATGAAATTCCGAGAGGAGGAGAGGAGGCGCCAGGAAGAAGAGAGAAGACTTCTAGAGGACGAGAGGAAGGCTCAACAAGACGAGAGAAAACGCCGTGAGGAGGAGCAGAGGCGAGCCGACGAACAATCCGACCGACAGCACATCCAGCCTTGGCTTTCACCTCTCGACTTTCAGGCACGGCAAGGGGCCATCTGTAGGCAATCCTATCGGACCGGGCAATGGTTTCTGCAGCTCCCAGCCTTTGAGTACTGGAAGCAGGGTCAAATTAAGGTACTACGGTGCTTTGGCCCAGCTGGCGCAGGAAAGGTAAAATCAACGGTTTGATTATCCCTCTGTCTCTGACACATCGAACAGACTGTGCTTTCATCCATTGTCGTAGAGCACTTGCTCGAAAATCTCCCTCCGCAAATACCTGTCCTGTGCATGTTTCTCGAGAAGAAGCCAATGATCCCATATACACCTGACTTACTCGTTTCCTCCTTACTCCGCCAATTCGTCAAATTCAAATCATCTCTTAGTCCAGCCATAAAATCCGCTTACAATGACCATAAAGATGGAGAATTATCAACACCAGAGTTGCTGTCACTGTTCAAGGTAATTGTTCCGGGACAATTCGTCGATTGTGCTAATCCGAACCAACCCATAGGCAGAAGTCGAGATATATGATCGTGTCCACGTGGTTGCGGACGGCTTAGATGAAATTCCTGACAAGTTGCGATTGTTTGTGGATAGAGGACTCCACAAGTTGTTCTCCGGAAGACTGAGACTGATGTATACAGCAAGTAAGGATAATGGAGTTTCTGAATCCTCCATTCCTTAATACTGGGGCACTTACCCCCCCGTTTTACTCATAGCTTTCCTTCTAACGAGCCTTCCTATACGCAATTGCCCCCTAAAACAATCATATCTATGGAAAGTGCTGACTTTCCGATCTTTAGGGCGTGACGAAGATCCAACGGAATACTTCATATATTGTGATGTCTGTAACGCGCATCTGGTCAAGTACCACCGTTGTGTGGAGTGTTTCCAAGCATCAGGCACCACGTTTGACTTGTGCCCAACTTGTTTAGAACAACCTGAGTCAACTTGCCCAATAGATGCTACTCATACGTTCAAGACAGTAGTACCAGACGCCTTCGAGCTGAGGATAGAAATGCCGCCTACAGACTTGAGAACCTACGTCCAGTCGTTCATCGAAGAGCAAATGCCGGTTGAGCTTGCTGAGAATGATCTGAGTTCTTTTGACCGGCTGTCTTCATCGCTAGGCTGGGAATGCTACCACGACAAAGAAAATCTTTTCGTCAAAATTGTCGATGCTGTCGTTGATGCTGCGCAAGGTAGATTTCTCTTAGCAAAATTATATACGAACTCCCTCAATTGTCAACCAAGCCTCCGGGACATCGAAGACGCCATCACCGAAATGCAGCAACACCAGCGAGACTTGTCGGAGACTATTGACGTCATGTACGAGAAAGACATGAATGAGCGAATCAAGGGCCAAGAGCCAGATAACGTCAAGTTTGCACTCCAAGTCCTCTCTGTTATTTCCTGCGCGAGGCGAAATTTGAGGTTAGAGGAACTGCAACATGCCCTCGCTACACGCCTTGGGGATTCTCAACATTACCCCAAAGGTATTCGACGTCGAGAACAAATTTTACATGTCACCAAGGGCTTAATCACCGTTGAGACGGACAGTGAGCAAATCGTGCGATTTGACCACCTTACTTTGGCGGATTACCTCCACAGGACTCGAGAGAAGTGGTTTCCCGATGGGGAAATTGCCATGACAAACGTTTGCTTGTCATACCTAAGCTTTGATACCTTTTCAAAGCCTTGTACGATGGAAGAGTTTACAGCAAAAGAAGCTTCCCACCCGTTCCTTTCTTACGCTGTGCAGTTCTGGGGGGATCATGTTTGCAAGGCCGGTCCTCAGGTTCACGACGCTGCGGTCCGTTACTTGAAAGACCCATCTCGCGTTGAAGCGTACATACAGTGCGCTTGGGCAGCAGATACCAAGCATTATGACAAATGGGACGTCAGAAAACTAATACACCCGCTTCATATCTGTGCGTGGTTCGATTTATGGGACTTGATCTCCGCTCTCGATTATCAGAACCTGGATCTTAATGTCCAAGAAGGCACCTATGGTCAAACACCTCTGATGTACGCTTGTAGGAGAGGTAACCTAATGACCACCCTTCGGCTCCTAGAGTAAGTTTGTTTCTAAAAGCTGTTTCTTGTGTTACTTGTGCTGTGTTTTCTTCTAGGCCTTATCCATCTATCGTTCCTTGATAATCCTTCAAACTGCAGGGGACCTTCAAATACTAACTTCGAGATTGTCTAGATTAGGTGCAAAGTCCAACATCCAGAGTGGAAGGGGCAGAACCGCATTGTTCGAAACCGTTCTCCGGATCAAAGAAAATACAAGTAGGAAAGAGCTCCAGAAGAGTGTTGAAATAATCAATGCCCTCTTGGATCTTGCTTACCCGGGCAACGAAGTGGACGTAAATTTACCCAATCCCAAGCTGTCCAATCGAACGGCTCTTATGATGGCGATTTATCACGGCCATGCCGAAATGGCTCTCCCTTTGATACATGATCCGAGGGTAAGCATCAATCAACAGGACGCGGGAGGATATACGGCATTATCTCTCGCAGTTCTTGGTGGCTTGAACGATATCGTCAAAGAAATCTTGGACTTTGACGAGATCCTGGTTGACACGACTGAGCATGGAGTGAAGCAAACTGCCTTGATGCTCGCCGCTGAACGAAATCATCACGAGATCGTAGAATTGCTTCTTCGCCGAGGTGCCAAGCCAAATCTTAAGAACTCCAACGGCAAGACCGCTATCTTGAGGGCTGTTGAGGAAGGAGGCCTGGAAGTAGTATCGAAGATGGTGGAGCCGCAATGGGAAGTCAACATCTTCTGTCTCGATGAAGACAATCGTACCTTGTTGCACGGTGCAGTGGAACAGGAGAACACGGAAATCCTTAGAATACTCCACGAGAAAGGGCTGCAAGTTAATATGCGCGATACGAGCGGGATGACTCCCCTGCATGTTGCTTGCAAAATTGGAAAGCTTGAGGCAGGTCGATACCTCCTCGGCATCGGAGCTGATTCATCTATCAAAGACATGTTCAATCGAACACCTTTCATTGTGGCTTTCCAATATGGCCAGACGGAGCTTATGAATCTCTGCAAGAACGAAGGCAACAATAAAGTGGAAGATTCTCTCCAAACCCTAGGACCGGAAGATCTCCCTGTTTGGTCACTGGTCTTTCTGCGAGACTTGAAGCTGCTTACTCTTCTCATATCTAAGGGTGCACTTCTGGATTGCAAAGAACCGGGGACAAAGAGTACATTGCTACATTTAGCTATAATTGAGAACGCAAACGACTTAAACGGATCTGTCGATCGCTTCGACATCCTACGGCAACTGCTTACGGCAGGGAAGATGTCCCCGAATGTCCCGGACAAATATGGTCACACACCACTGCATATAGCCGCTTTGGAAGGCTCGGTACAAGCCACAGAGATACTTCTTGAACACAAAGCCAAACTCGAAGAGCTGGATCGTTTCGGGCGCACGCCTCTCATGATCTCCTCCAAGTTTGGGAACTTAGGTGTTGCACTGACGCTCATCAATGCAGGCGCAAAGATCGACGAGTTCAAGGTCGACATAGACAAACTCCTACTCGCAGCGGTTGCAAATCGCAATATCAAGGCAATGGAGCAGTTGCTTCTAGCGAGAGCTGATCGTTTGGCTCAGGACGACTACGGAAGAACTACGGATTTGATTGCAAGACAAGTCGGTGGAATGGAGTTACTGAAGATCTTGCAAGGTGCTCGAAGCTTCGTGTATAAGAGCTCAAAGGTGAAGGCATCTGTTGAGGTCACAGAGGTGGAGGTAGGTGAGGAAGTTGCCCTGATGCAAACGACCATCGTACCCTTTCGATCACCCGCGCTTGACAGAGAGGAACCCATACTATGTATCTGAAGACGTGACAGAATGATTCGGGATGGTTCGTGGTGGATAGAAATGGGGTACTTACTTAGTGTTCCAAGGAAGTATTGGTCATTTATTCTAACTCGTGTCGATAAGGAAACTATATTTCGAGCTTTGAAAATAGGCAAAGAGAATGCGGCTTTCTATCCGGGTTGAATGAATGTCTCAGCGTTCATCCCTACAAATTTTCAACTTCACTTCAGACACTTGAGGTTATAGAAAGAGGGACAGGCACGTGACCCCAAATTTAGGGGGCACTAGCGTATTCTGGAGACTTAAAAGAGCACTTCCTTACGAAGCAAATTCAACCAACCTTCTGGCCTTCAATTAACCATGAAACCGATGAACGCGTTCCTTCTTCTGCTATCGTTCTGTTTTCCATATGGGATGGAAGCAAACTCAACATGAATTCTAGAAAGCGTATAAACCACGGCAGTTTTGAGAAGTCTGCCGTTAGAAGGTTTTACATTTTTACAAGTGTGATTGAAAAAAGAAATCTATTTCAGAGAACTCTGTGAATTTCCGACGTAATGATGCAAGAGATTAATCTTATAGGAGGTATCCACTCAATGCTGCTAAAAGACGACCATGGACATGGCTCTTCTTTCCGATAGAATCATCTTTCCGAATGCTTCCTCCTCTTTCCCTTTGACCTTAAGATACCGATCGAGAATCTCCTGGCCAAGTGCCTCGTTCAATTCCTCATTCGACTTCAAATTGGCAAGAGCTTCCTTAAGACTCGTCGGCATTTTGTCCTTGATACCAAATTCCTCAGCCTCCTTCTCCTCGAATCCCATCATAGCAATCTTTTTGTGGTCTTTCATGGTCAACTTCTTGCCCTTCGAGATGCCTAGAAGTCCCACTGTAAGAATTGCTGTCATAGTGAGATACGGATTTGCCGTGCCGTCGATACCTCTCAATTCCCAATGGCCTGGTCTGACTTTCCTGATCGTAGCACTCTTGTTATGCTCGCTCCAACTAATCCATTCGCCAGGGTAATTTCGAATATTGCTATCGTAGTTTGGCATGAAAAATGCAGCTAATGATTTCCAATGCTCCAACAAGCTTGCCAAGAAAGCATCCTCCTTATGCTTCTGAGATATAGATAAGTGGTGATGGAGTCCAATGCCTGATAGCTTCTCGAATGGCTTGGGGTACAAGGTAGCGCCCAGCCCGTGTTGCCGAGCAATATTCTTGATAGCTTCCTCGCAGTAGATTAGCGAGTCTTCTGCTTGTAGTGGTGCAAGCGGCTCCAGCGAGATCTCCCAAATACCAGGTCCTCCTGACACCGAATTAGTACACGCAATTCCTGTGTATAAAGGCTTTTCAGGGCCGTAGAGCCATAGTCTTCGCATAAAGGCGATGAGAATTTCAATGAAGTTCCCGGGCTCTGACCTCAACCAATAACAAGATTCAGTAAATATATATTGTAATGCACTTACCTTCTGTATGCCATTGCCTAATGTCGATTCCAGCTTTTGTGATTGAGTGCACAATTTCCTCGATTATTAGTGTATACTTATTGTTCAGACTGGCTGCTGACCAAACATGAGGGGCCTAATTTCCAAGAAGTCGGAGTTAACCCTCATTCAAGCAATTCAAAGTGTGAAGTATTACAAAAACTGCTGAACATAGCTACAGGCTCAGGACTGCCACAAAATCAAGGGAAATTCTCCAGAAGCTTCTACTTACCACAGGCAGCTGCTCGGGGGTCCCCTTGGAAGCATCGTAGATGCAGAACTCGATCTCGACTCCAACGAGCAAGTCGATGTCATGCTCCTTTTTCGCCGTATGTGTGATCTCTTGAAGACGGCTGCGAGGACAACGCCGAAAACCCTTGCCGTTCTTCTCTCCACCTTCGTAGATGAAGCACATGACTTGCGCATGACCGGGATGGTAGTGACAAACTTTGAGAGAAGACCAATCAGGCCACACTTCGTCTTCGCCAATATCGAAATCCTCTAGTAGAAACTCGGTGGTGACCAACAGAGCAGTAAGGATAGGACAGGGCGTCGTGATTGGCTCGTGCTTTGCAGCTAGAGACTGGGCGAACTTCTTAGTGGTAACACGTACAGTTAGAACGTTGGAGTAGTCGAGCCATTGGAAGCGGATGAATTCGATAGACGGGTTGATGGCAAGGAATGTCTCGAGTGCAGTAGAATTGGCTGCGCCATCGCGTAGCGAAAGAGCAGACATATTCGGTTCTGATATCTCACCCATAGCTAAGGAGGAAAGTAGGAGTATGAATCAACAAGACAGTTCTGCTTGTGTTAGCTGAGAACACCTCGGCTTCTTTATATGTAAGTTTTGTACGTGTAACAACCGGCCCGCCAGTAAGGCTATCAAAATGAGAAAAATCAGCCTCACGTCAGCCCTATGCAGTTCCCAGAACATGACTGGCGGGATATACGATCATCAAGTAAAAACTTACAGCGAATCAGGGATGTTTTGAAGATCGCAGTTCTATTCGCCCACTTTGCTAATTTGGGACTCGTGATCTTAATAGGAAGGTGTATCAAATTTCGTGTTGTTTGAACTCCATATAATATGGTATTGCATCTGACTAGCCAATTTCATTGTCCGACTTACGAACATTGAATATCTCGAGATCATAGAGACAATGGCGCATTTGGGGAGCCGTTGATCCCAGCTTCACAGGCATAGACGTTCACTTGGGTCGAAAGGCGATATGAATTTTATAATTGTTATATCTCCTTTTTTTTGTTGGATACGGAAGATGACTAAGGAGTGCTGACTGTGGTGCATAAAAAGTGAAATAGTAAACAAGGATAGGAGACGCGGTCGCTCAGCTCAACAAATTTTGTAAACCGAATCTTATGCCACTAGTGGTCAAGGGAGTAGGAGAGATGGCTGCGAATCCATACAAGGTTTAAGAGAGAACACCCGTAATAGAGTAATAAGAGGCTTGATTGAGATGGAGGTAGGCTGCTTCGAAGCACGTGCACATACGCCCAGCAAATAATTTTTTTTCGAGGTTAATCGAAGTTGGCTTGGCGATAGATCAACTACACCATTGGGTCCAGAAATGGCGTTGAAACGTTACCAGTATGCCAAAGTTCAGCACACTGAAGTATAGCAGGGGTGAGAGCCCGAGACCATACTCGCCCTTGTACTCCAAGTGATTTCTGACATTCTGCTCGGAAGTAAAAGCTTTTATCTCCGGACAAGGTCGCGAGCAGGGATTGGGTAGAACCCGGTGGTGGGGCTTCGATAGAGTCTCATCATCGCTTATCGATACAAGAGTAATCGACAATCGCCATCAACCTGAGCACTTACCAATCTTCTCGTTCTCATCAAACCGCCTCTTCGGACCCAAGTTCATGTGTGCGGTGTTCGTAGCAGCACCCAAAGCAGCTCTACAAAATTTTGTGCGTAAGCATGGCTTCGAATGCAAATGCCCATGATGCCCGCATGAGTAGCTCGTCCGACTCCGATTACGAGCCCGCGGAGGATGAGGATCAGTCGGAAGGGGAGAACCTCACCCAGGCTTATCTTGAACAGCTCCTTGCTGGCGAGTTGGGCGATGATGATGAAGCCGAGGAGGATGATGAAGAGCAGGGCGATGGAGGAGGTGCGATTCAAATCATCTACACCACATCCCAAGCTAATTACCCCTCTTAGAAGATGAAATGGAGTTTGGCGACACAGAGGTCGAAATTGAGGAGGAACCCGGCAACATAGATGAGACCCAAGCGGAAAACGCCGAAAGGAGTGAGCAAATGCCATACGTTACTATTCTTCAGATCCTCCTGCTTATCAGTCAATTTGCAGTCGCCCGGACGAGACGACGGGTCTTGCGTTTGTTGCAGAATTCCGAGATTGGACGGATTTTCCGCTTTGCCCCGGATGACGACGAGGATGAGGATGAAGATTGGAATCCGAGATGGGCTCGAAGACGACAAAAGCCAGACCCAAATCGATTCCCCAAAGTTCCAAGTGATGCCGGCACGGAACTCATGAATTCGGGCTTGTTCGGGGCGAATCCTGCACAAGTCGTCACCTCGAGGGACAAGCTATCGCTGGGGAAGAAGAAGAAGTTGGCATGGAGAATCATGGAAAGAGAACTAGCTGTTAGCAATTCTGCGACAGAAAGGCTGAACAACAGACTTTTGGCTCAAGTCAGACCAACTACACGTTTTGTTTGACTCTAGCTGACCTTGACTCAAGGGCATGATTCCTTCCACCAATGCTGATATGATTATCCATTATGATGAGCCAGTATACTCAGGTACGCAGGCGTAATAGAGGCATGCTACTTTGCTAACACCTAGTAGGCCAATTTTCTGATGACGGAAACTTTTTCTTTTCTGCAAATAAGGACTATCACGTCCGCATGTATGACACGTCTAACCCTTACAAGTGGCGGTATTATAAGACAGTCGAGTATCCCTTTGGGCAATGGACGCTCACGGACGCTACACTGAGCCCGGACAACAAATATCTGGCCTACACTTCCATCAAGAGTCAAGTATGTCTGGCACCGACAGATCCAAACGATATGGGAGATCCGTATCTTCTGGATCTAGCAGACATGGGCAACGGTCGACCCACTCTTACTCAGCGAATGCGGTTTGGAGGTTCTTTTGGTATCTGGTCGATCCGCTACAGCGGCGATGGCCAGAGACTGGTTGCAGGAACTACGGGTGGATCAATAGTAGTATACGATATTGAATCAAGGCGTTCTTTACACCGGATTTTTGGTCACGATGAGGACGTTAACGCAGTTTGCTTCGCCGATTCGTCCTCACCTCACATTCTATACTCCGGCTCTGATGATACAACCCTGAAAGTGTGGGATACGCGAAGCCTTGGAGACAGCCGTGCTGCAGGAGCCTTCGTTGGTCATATTGAAGGCCTCACCTACATTGACAGTAAGGGAGATGGTCGTAAGTAACAACTATTTCCCCTTCCAATGTGTTTTCTGACAATCTGCTTAGGATATATTCTGAGTAATGGGAAGGACCAAAGTATGAAACTTTGGGATCTCCGGATGGTTATGCCGTCCGGTGACTTTGAGAGAATCAAGCCGCACAGAAGAGCAACAAGTGAGCATCACTTCGACTATCGTTGGGGTACATACGACGAGGATGATTGGTATCAAGACCCACACGACAACTCTCTCGTCACTTTCCGCGGCCACAAAGTCTTGCGAACACTCATCAGATGTCACTTCTCCCCACCAGGAAGTACGAACTCAAGATATGTCTATTCCGGAAGTGAGGATGGAAAAGTGTTCATTTGGAACATGGACGCCACCCCTGCTGGGGTTATCGACGTCTTTGAAGCAACGAAGAACTCACGACCATTTCCCGACTCAAACATGGACATGGGTTGGGACAATACTACTCCCACGCTATGGAGGACCTGTGTCAGAGATGCAAGTTGGCATCCTAGCGCACCCATGATTGTCGCCAGCGCTTGGTCTGGGTACGGAATGAGCACCGGAACTTGTACAGCTCACTCTTGGAATGACGGAGCTGAGGATGATGACGCAGAGCCCAAGATGGGTGCCAGAGTTAATGAGAAGCTTGAACATGACCAAGACTTTTATACCCGCTCATCAGCACGACTAAGATCGCGGATGAGGTTCAGATAAGGTCGAGAAATAGAGTACATGTGCAATTTTGCACAGATTTAGGATCCAAAATTGTAAATATGGGACACAGGATCTCGGTGGCTGGAAAGTATTGGTGCACATTGGTGCAAGCTTCTTCAGAAGTACTTCATATTGAGATATATTGACCAATGTACATAGTCATGAACCTACGATTTTTGCAGCCACAGGGTGGAGCACTAGTGGTTTTCAGACTTCGACGCGCAATACTAGTCTTTAATGCGCCATCGATTAAGGAATATTAGAAAGAGATGAACCTTACTTATGGGAAAGTTACGGTAAGGGATTTTCGATAAAAACACACTGATCTTGAGATTTTGAATACCCTTAAATTTGTGTACTGTACATTTCAAATTTGTATTGCACAGCGAGTTCCGACAACCCTCGGTGGAGGTTCTCGATATGTGGATAGTGCTAAGTATGAGTCAGATACTGTAAATTCTGTTCTCTAATTCGACTTCTGTGCTAATTTCACCTGTGAAGCCGTCACGGAAGGGAGAAGGATATCCGCGCTAGTACTTTGCTTCGGCATGACTTGCTTACTATATGAGAAAACACAAGGTAAAATTATGGGTCAAGGAATGGGTAGACTAATATATCATGTGGCTCCACATTGAGTCGAAAGCCAAACTGACGGCGTCCTGGGCAGAGCGTTCGTTGGTATAGGGCGGTGGCATGATTTGGAGCTCTTGGGATGAGGCGACAACCTTGAAATGGTCAGAGGGGCAAGATTGGGGGTGCTGGAGAGTGGTGTGATGTGGGAGAATGAGGGGCTGAATAGGAGACGAGAGGCGGGATTTCTTTATGTGCTTGAGAGGAAATAGTGAGGAATTGTTGGCAACAGCAACCTGTAGTTATTGCTAATAACTGAGATGGCGTAGGAGGTTATATCAATAAGCGAATCTATACATCAGGGAAAGCGAAACGGAGACACGAGACGTTATATGGTGTAAGTAAGGGGGCGGCTCAGCGAAATCGTCCGAGGAGCAGTCTCTTGAACAAGCCTGTAGAGTAGTGAACTATGACCAAGGTATACACAGCCATCACAGCAAGAACTGCAGAAAGTGGGCTGTGGTACCGAAGTCAAAGAGTTCATTCACAGCTTCCGGATTCGGACGTTTGAAGTGCTGTAGGTATTCTATGATATCTGCAGGTGGCCGCACCAACAGCGAGGATTGATTCAAGTCAGGGAGTACTTCCAGCTTCCCCTAAGTGATCATCAGTCTGCCTAGCAGGAAGGGAACATGGAAAATCTAGACGATAAGCAGTCAAGATCCTTTTCAAGAACAAGGTATAAAGATGATTTGTTTCACTTCTAGTCCCCACTTTTCGGTCTTAATGACTTAAAACATGTGTAACAAGACCCCAAAGAAGACTCAAATTCTTCGCATCGCAAACCCGCTCGATCTGTTTTGACTTTCTAAATTCGATTCCACGGGCAAAGACAGGTCAATTGGACACACATCTATTCTTTGCTTGAAAGGAGCGGCAGAATTGAAGATCGCCACGGAGACTTCCCACGTGGAGTCGAGGATGCTTGTCAGGGGTTTTCGGACCCGAGCCCCTTTTTCCTAGCAACGGCGATTGAATGCTGACTGCGAATCGGGGGCCTCGACACTGAAACACCGTACCCCCCAAACATGTGCAAAGACAAAGCTGGTGGTTACCAAGAACCAGGAATCTTCTCCATGTACAACATTTCTCATTGTGAGCTAAAATCTGCAAAAGCAACAGGGAATGAGAGCGAATTTCCACGTGGAGCTAATCTTAGACCAGGTAGCACTCGCAAGAAATGGCGGTTCCAGAAGAATCGAACGACCCAGAGACTTTCCAGTGAAACATGCCATTGAGAGAACGTCGCTGTCCAAATTTCTTGAGGGGGGGGGGCTCGACGGCCACCCGCACCCGCTTTGTACTGCAGACTTCGGACACTTGCAGGTGGAAGGGAGGCGGGCGATGTTTCGAAACGCTGCGAACGTCCCGAGTTTGATCTCCCGGAAGGTCTGTCGTGAACAGGTTCTGAGGGTTCACAGCACTCTCACAGGGTATCTCGTCCTTTTAACCTTTCCTTATCGCTGTTTATCTGAGACGGCGTTCCCTACGGCGCTCGTCCTGCAGGGATGGGCTCCCATGGCTCCCGGAGGCTGGAGTTCGGTTGAGCGCCATGCTGCTGTGTAGTGTGCTTCTGCTGTGGTGCTGCTGCTGCATGTGCAGCTCTGCGAAAAAGAAAAGAGCGGCCCACGATAAATACTGTAGTAAAAGTCAAGAGGCTCAAGGCGCTGCAACTTGTGAGGTCCAAGGAGATACCAGCCCCTATCCTCCTGCAATTAATCTTCGCATTCTCGCTGTCGGCCCGTTGCTGTTCCTGGTGGCCCTGGTGGGATTTCGACTTTCGAGACGATACGAGGCCACACGGACGGATCCTGGTGCTGGACTGGGCGTTGAGTCGTTGACTGGGCGTTGCAGAAGAGGGCATCTCAGCAAAGACAGCAGCAACAACCAGCAGCAACCCATACAGACCTCCAGCCCTCCAAACCTCCAGACCTCCAGACCTCCGTCCCATCGCTGAGGCAAGAAACGAAACCCACCAGCTCCGTTGCCCTCGCCCTCGCCCACTGTTCGCTGTGCAGCCGCTCGAGCTGGTTCCCCCCACCAATCACCGTGCCTGCCTGCCTGCCCTTGACGCCCTGTCAGACCTCCCGCTCCTCCTCTCCTCTCTTCTCCTCTCCACTCCTCTCTTCGCCTGCCTGCCTTTGCTTGCTGCTTCTTCACGAGTCACCTCGAGTCTTGGTAGCGAAACGGTTGGACATCAGCGACCCCATCGCCTCATCTCCCGGCCCTCGCATCTGGCCTGCTCTCTGCATTGCATCTAGGCGAGCCACCAACCCAGCGTCCGCACCTCTGCACCTCTGCACCTCTGCACCTCTGCACCTCACGTCGAGTCGTCGACATCCCCCAATCCCACCTCCACGAACACTCGCCGAATCACATTGCGTGCTGAGCTCGCAGGTAGATCCAACAGCCGTTGTCACTTGCGTTTGGCAGAGACCGCAGCGCCTATTCGGAACCCCTTCTGCGCCCCGGCACACGTCCTTTCAAGCTTCCTCGGGTGTTCCATACCAGCTCTGTTACAGATCTGCTGCAGTTGCATCAAGTAGTGCCGCCTCGAACCTCACCTTTTGCTCTGTGCTCAGGCTCTCGCATACGCACAACCTCGCCCACGAGCTCTCCCTCTGCTGCGCACTTGCTCTCTGCCACTGCCTCAAGCCCCCAACGTCAGCGTAGAACCCGCTTTCAGAGATCGAGTTTGCCCGCAGTACCCATATTCTGAATTTGCATGATCGCCGAAACTCGTTGCAGCCCTCTGCTCATCATCCACTTGGCCCTCCACAAACTCGAATAAGGTATGCACATCCAACAGCCTCGCCTCAGCTATCCACTCAAGCAGGCGGGAGCGTGTGCTTCCGATGTGTCAAAAAGATCTAACCTTTCATGCAGAAGTAGCCTCTTCCTTCGACAAACATCCTCGAGAAACCCGACTTCAAGATCTTCTCAGTCCTTTCATCAAACCTATTCCTCATCAAACATGGCGGCACCAGGAACACAATCGCTCAAGGTTAGACTTCCCGCGCCACAATCTGACATACATGTAGAGGCTGACATGTTTCTTCTGCACAGTGCGTCGTCACCGGTGATGGTGCTGTTGGCAAGGTATACAATATCCCGAACCCCGCCAAGTCGTGCAAATAGCTAACACCTTCTCCAGACGTGTCTCCTCATCTCCTACACTACCAATGCCTTCCCTGGCGAGTACATTCCCACCGTGTACGTGCAGATGATAAGATAACAGGAAGGGGAAAACGCGCTGACGATTACAGCTTTGACAATTACTCGGCCAGTGTTATGGTAGATGGCAAGCCGATCAGCTTGGGTTTGTGGGATACCGCTGGGCAAGAAGATTATGATCGATTGCGCCCCCTCTCATACCCCCAAACCGATGTCTTCTTGATCTGCTTCTCGATTGTCTCACCCCCGTCTTTTGACAACGTTCGTGCAAAGGTTTGCAGATGCCTAGATCTTGCCCTTGGGCGAGTGCTAACTTCATTGCCATAGTGGTTCCCCGAGATTGACCACCATGCTCCTTCTGTCCCCATCATCCTTGTTGGTACGAAGCTCGACTTGAGAGAGGACCCGGCGACACTTGAGAGCTTGAGACAGAAGCGCATGGAACCAGTCACGTATGACCAGGCCTTGATCGTTGCGAAGGAGATCCGGGCACACAAGTACTTGGAATGTTCTGCCCTGACCCAACGAAACCTGAAGAGCGTGTTCGATGAGGCTATCAGGTACGTGAAAACAGAGTGTCTCGCAAGCCGCATGGTGGAGCTGCAGCGGCTGTGGTGAGTGCGGCTTGAGTGTCATGCTAACTTCGAAATACAGAGCTGTCCTAAGCCCACGACCTCAGCCACAGAAGAGAAACAGAGGCAGCAAATGTACGATTCTGTAAAGAGATACCATTTCGAAAGGCTCTGAACACATTGGGCGGGAGGACGCATCATATCATACCATGTTCCTTTTCGAGATGAGATCGAGATTGAGGCTGTCATTTCTCTTCAACTGTCTAGAGATGGAAGCACAAGCTCCTACACGAAGTACAACATCTAAGCAGGAGAAAAAGGCTTGGTGGCTGTCTCTTCGGGCACTTTCTCTTCTACTCGAAGATCTTCCTACTCATTCGTTCTTTTCTCAGCCACGGTCAGCAAAGGGGGTTTAAGCGAGGGAGTTTGTTGACTGCAGCATGGGAAAAGATGACTTCTGCATTTCCTGTAGATAATGCACAGGAGTGAGTAATAACGATGAACGACCTTCAATAGTCTGCGTCTGCATAGAATTTCCTTGTTCTTTTCAACGGATACCCTTTCATTACTTCCGAGAAAGAGACATAGTAAAGCAAACACAACTCTGAAATATTACACTCTATTAGCACCGTTGAAAGTGCAGATCTAGCCTAAATGGGTATCTTGAGATACATCAACCTATGTAACTGGCACTCTTCCTCTCCTGCTCGGATGGATAGCACTCTCATCGATAGTCTTTCCTCCTTCAGGAGCCTTCTCCAACTTGGCCTTCGCTTCCTCTTGTATCCTTCTAAACCGCTCTTCGTTCAACTTCTCATTCTTCCCTTGGATCTTTGCTTTCCGGTCTTTGGTGTTGCCTCCTCCACCAGCCCTATGGTCAGCTTGTCAGTTCATGTCCCTGTAATAACTGCTAATAACTTTTAAAGCATCAGGGGTACATACGTGAGCTCTACGTTTATCTTCCTAGGTGCTGATAGCCCATCGTCAAACATAGAATGGTGGAAGAGCTTTAAGCATGTCTTCATGTGATCATAACCCTCAAACTCGACAAATGCACAGCCTTTTGATTTTGACGGATTGTCTTTTTGTGTCAAGTGGCGGACGGATTTAGGTTTGACGGAGGCGAAGTGGGTGGTTATTGAACCAGTGGTTGCTGTGTAGGGCAGGTTGCCTAAAGCAATTGGTCAGGTCTTGCATAGAAGTAGGAGAAGAGAGATATTATACCTATAAATACAATGAACCTCGCGGCTTTTGAAGCTTTTCCGTCCTCGGACTGTGATGCTTCCCCATTTGCAGAGGTGCCTTTCCGCTTTTTGTCCCGATTTCGATTGTTCTTCTTGCTCTTCTTTTCTTCTTCCTTCTTTACGGTCTCTCCATTGGAATTGGATGGTATCTCTGAGGCGCCTGCAGATACTGGGCCTTTTTCTACAGCTTCAGCAGCCTCTCGTGCTTTTCGCTCCGCCTTACGCTCTTTCTTTGTCTTCTTTGGCTCCCCTGGGGCTTCTGCCATATTTGTATCCATCTCCTCGGAGTTTGGCGCCTTATAGTCCTCCATAGACTCGGAAATTTTCTCTTTCTTGCTCTTTTTATATTTCTTGGAGGCCTTCATCTCATCCTTGACCTCTCCAACAGCCTCAGCCTCCTCAGTCTTTCTGCGTTTCTTCTTATCCTTCTTTGCCTTTTGACCATCCTGAATCACCGCCTCTATCGCCTCTCCCTCGCCCTCTCGCTTCCTCTTCTTAGACTTCTTCTCCGCCTTCTCCACTACTGCGATCTCGATTTCGTTATCTCCTGGCAAATCAGGGATTGCGTCCTCTAGAGCGCGCTTCTTGGCTTTGCGCTCGGCACGAGACATATCTGTAGGTTTTCCCATATTGATAATCGGACTGGCCCTGCGACTATGCCGGGGGTTTGGTGGTGTTCGACTTCGGTGAGCTGGGGTGGTTGACGTGAGACTTTTTTATTTAAGTTTTGACTGGCAGAAATTTTAGCGGCCGAGGCGGGAATTGCCCCGCGTGAGCCCACTTCAGCCACACCACTCGTCCTACTGTACGAATTCGCCCCCCCTTTTCAAATATCCTTCCAAAGGATGGGTGACCAATCAACATCAACGAATTCAGCCATTAACAGCTTGTTCTGTTCTTATATTCAAGATATCTATCTGTGCAACAGCGTAAATAGGTTTGGTTTTTACGTTATCTTACTTAGGTTACATTTTCCACCCTCCTTCGACAGTTTTGAGCTAGCGCGGGTGAGTTGGGGCCGGCATGTACAATGCGAAGTTATACAATCCTTCTCTGGAATTTGCGTTTTCTCATAAGTAGGACGTTGCTAGCTATTAGTGCAACCATGGCCGACATGGGTAAGAGAGAGTTGCTTAAATCCCGGCCTAGAGAGTAAGTTCCTTGTAAGTAGGCTTCTCCCAAGCAAAAATCGGGGCAAGCAGGGGAAATTAGATGGAAAACAGTGCTCCGTTTGAACAAATTCCGCATTTTTATTTGCAAAACTATCTCCCCAGAAGATATTGCCGTCACTAGACCACCCCAGACTCATGCCAACTTCGTAGCGACATGAAAAGCCGCAGTAGATGTCCCAAGCCCATTAAGCCTAATTCAGCTGCTTCCTGTTCAAACGTCACAACATCCCCAACTGCTGTTTGACGCTAGCAAAACGGGCAATTCAGATCATCTTCGACATCGTCCTCCACTAGCATCTCAGTTCTCTGTTACTCCAGCTTGCTTCTTAATACCTCGTCTCCCGTGAGATGATCTTGGTCATAGCACAGGAGCCATCACGACTTGCATTTCCGTAATTGTGTTTAAGATAGTTGGCATCTTCTTATTTCGAGAGATCGTCCGAATGTACATTATTCGGGCCACCGAGGTCATTGGTCATACGTAAAGGAACATTTTTTTGAATTGGAGGATATCCCTGCTCCCACATTTGTTTTTGCAGCCATGGTGATTTACATTCCTAGGACCAGTTTTCGAGATTTGGAAATATATCTGGACAAAATAGGAAGATAAGAAAAGCATAGACAATTCACCACGAAGGAAATCTGGGCACCCTAAGACATTACAAAAGCTAGGAAGTCTTAATCTTGATCGAACTATAACCACACGTCTTTTTCCCCGCGATGCATAGAATACGGGCTCGACAAGAATGAAAGGAGCCTGTCAAAGCGCCACATGGGCAGAGTCAAGCTGCCTCTTACTCTTTGCTTTCCTTACTGCACCTTTTTACTTGCTGGTATTCTGTCAGGCCCAAAGAGGCCTAAGAGATACGCGGTCCGAGTTGCGCATAGAAAAGCCTTGGATGGTTAGCAATACTCCATATGTTAGAGTACGTATTACTTACCGTAAGACCAACGTTGCCCCATGTCGTTGGATTGTAGTTTGCAAAGTCCATAAATTTGTCGACGCCCATGACATAGCCAGTTGTTGCAATGTGTCCAATATCCGCAAGCCAAAGAGCGATCACATAGTTCCTGACTACCTTTGGTTCTGTGGTAGAGTACAAGACTGCAATTGCGACCATGGCAAGGAGAAGATAGATATTTCCGAGTCTATAAATAATGTTAGACCGTAGATTCGTATGGACATTGTGAAAATGTGCTGTCTGAGACTCCATTTCCGAGCTTCAAGGTAGGACTTGAGATCGGATGAAGTGGATTTCTTGCTTACTGCAATGCTAGCATCCGGGTATTGTCGGAGATAGCCTCTACAGGTGAACCGGGAATCTGCTCGGCGGTGAACAGCTCAGCGGCTATAAAAGGGACAGTGAAGCCAGCAACACTACTATTGATTAGACCCAAGACAAAGGTGTGGACTCTGAAACTTGCGTTGAGATTGGTTCAAAGACGCACATAACCCACCTATTCCCAAGATCTCGGAGTTAGCATACCTCTTTCAATTGTTTCCAGGAGCTGTTAGACATTGCTACAATATCTGAACCCGAAACAACAGAAAGAAGGAATGGTCCTCTGAGAAGTTAAGACTTACATAGGGAATGTAGGCAATACGGTCGTCATTCTTCTGGTTTACGTTTGATGGCTGGAGATCAATTGATGGAGACTAATGCGTCAGATCCGAAGCAGGCAAAGGTATACTGAGGCTGCTGCAGACACAGCAGAAGTGCGATACTGTGCTATACGATACGAGGTCAGAGTCTGACTGGCCACGACGCTAAAAAACAAAAAGGACCATGGGGGGTGAGCCGCAGGGCTGGCTACAGGGATTTACGGCGCCTTCAGCCTTGTCGGCGTCCCGGCGGATCAATCTTTGGGGCCGACACTGTTCTGTAAACCTCACCTCACCTCATATCTCACTTCAACTTCCACGAGTTAACTCAGCACCGTTTCGCACAACCCCCATCGAGATCGCTTCCGCTCAAGAAACCCCCGAGACAGCGACTTGTTCATTTCACCATGTTTTCAAACATCACATAACAGAACATGAACAATACGATAGAGCCACGCCTGATAGCTCTTCTCAATGATGCGCCCTCGGAATCATATATTTCTCCGTCCTTGGAGCTGCCTCCACTGCACGACCCCAACATTTTGAAAGCCTCCGGGCGTCCTCTACTGCTGGAACCAGATGCTAGCAAGCGCGGTAGCAAACCAAGCACTAATTCACAATTGGCCCCGAAGCACAAGCCGCTGATACCGCCACTCGATGATGATGAAAAGATCCCGAAGGGAACTGAGACGAAGCAGAAGCACCCGAAGACTGCTGCAGATCGGGCGTTGGGGAACTCGTCGCCTCAGTCTCTGCGGAAAATACTGGATGATGATACAACTGCCACAGGTACAGCGACATCGAAGAAGCGGAATATAGTTGAAACTAGCAAGGACGAGTTTGTCCAGCTCCCCCAACCGCCAAAGAAACAGAAAGCTGCTAAACAAGTGGTTCCACCTATTATCATCGGTCTTTTTGAACCTCCCCCGCAGGCGGCCCTATTTCCGCCGATAGCCTCAAGCTCGTTCCACGATAGCCATGGAAGGAACAGTCTGAATACTGTGCTGCCCAAAGTCACAGAGTTAAAGGACAATACGAGAAAGGATTCTTCTCACGACAAGGAGAAAGCCGAGCCCTCACAGGCGAAACCCCTGAAGAAAGACGTGCGACCTAGGAAAAAGTGGACCGAAGAGGAGACGTCGAACCTACTCCTGGGGGTATATAAACATGGAGTCGGCAACTGGACAGATATACTAGAGGATTCAAATTACTTCTTTAATGGAAGATCGGCAATTGATCTGAAAGATCGCTTCAGGACCTGTTGCCCCGCTGAATTGCGAGGAAAAGCCGCTGGCGCCAAGTCAAACCAAGGGCCTGATGGACCCAAACAGAAAAACAAATCCAAGTCAAGCCTCATGTCAGAAAACATCCTAATTGAAGATGATGAACTAGGTGCAACCAATAGAAACGGGGACAAAGGTGCAACTAAACAACACAAGGCACGCACTCACAGGAAACGGCTAGAAGACTTGGTACATTTGGGAATAGAAGGTCCTTTCCAGAAGTCGAAACGCCGTGAGAGGAGGGCATTCTCGGAGGATGAGGACAGAGCTATACTCGAAGGCTACGAAATATATGGACCTGCATGGACTCGAATACAGAGAGATCCAAGATTGAACCTACAGAGCAGACAGCCCACAGATCTCAGGGACAGGTTCAGGAACAAGCATCCTGAGAAATTTCGGAACGATGATAAACCAGATTCAGGAAAGCAAAGTGTGATCCGATGTTCTCCGACTTTCCTATCAACAGATGGGCGTGGTAAGGAGAACATGATGCCGACCCTTAACCAGTATACCTCACCATTTATACCACAGATTCCTGAGTTGAGCGGCAACGTGAACGAGAGTGCTGGGAGGGATGCTTCGTCCGGCTCGGCAATTCATGGTTCCTCCCTCCATAACCTAGTAAGTCGCGAAGGCCTACGCATCCAAGAAATTATATCATCAGAACATGAGATTTCGAAAGCATTGCCTCTACAGAATCATGCCTCTATGTTCAGTTTCAAGGATAATGATGTTACTTTCGGCGACCAAACTGGTATGGATTCATCTGACAGTCTGCCGTATACTCAATCGTTCGATTGGAATTCTGGAATATCGGCTCCCTTCTCTAACAATATCGGAGAAATGGACATTTCGCGATTGCTGCTGGATGAATCCTGGCCTGATATTCCGAGCTCAAGTAGCAAAGAGAAGCAGAGCTATACCGATATAAACAGCATTATCACTTCTAGTGCGGAGCCTCTTCATAACGGTCCTTCATTCTTCAACATGCTGAATGATCCGGATCAAATTGATGATCCATTTGGGTGACAATTTCGTCTGCAACGGGAATGAAATTTGTGAATAATCGGAGATGAAGGCTCAAGGCCTAATCTATTGTGGGCCTCTTCCTGATCAGGAGGCAGCCACTCGTCCGGGTGGCCGAATTAGGCGCCCTCCACTTGGTCTTGTACTGAGACTTCTGATGATCACTACCCACAACAATCATGCGGAATGGATTATTGTTGGATGTATAATGAAATACAAAAACGTTCAACGGACTTGAAAATGAATAGACTGTGCAAAAGAACACCTTTGTTCGCCCTGCCCACGAGAATGGGAGTATTAAGGGTTTAAGCACTGCCACTACAATACAATGCCGATGTCATTGAATCCCTCCCTGATTCCTTCTTCCCAAGTAGACGATGCCAATATCCCGAACGCCCATAATTCACAATAAATCTTACATCAATCTTCTTTCTTGTCGTCTTCATCCTTCCTTGGCTCAAAATTGAGCTAAATGATTAGTCAAGTCCCTATACAGTAGCTAGGGTGTACTTACAGCGTTTCCGTTATAGAATTGTTGGTCATCTCTTGATGGTTGTTGATCTCTCAATGTCCTGACATTTATTGATGTATGTGGGCTGGATACAGAGGTAGGAGCTTGTCGATGCTCTTCAGCAGCAGTATCGGCTCCTCCACCACCTCCTCCACCTAGAAAACCACCCAAAAGACCTGTGACCATACCTAACCCGGATGATACTAGTCCATACCCGGCAGAAACACCGCGAGATACGAGACCGGTACCACCTTCGTAAGCTGAGGTATATGCTGCAATGGGAACAAGAATCAAAGTTGCACTCGGACACAATGACTGCAGAGTTCCCTCTTCCTCAGAGGTTTCAATATTCTTATTCGGAAGTGGCGTGAGAACTTGCTTGAAATTATACGGCTGGTCGACTGGCATCTTCTCATCGATCCAAGGTCGTACATCCTTTCTCAGGCTCGCCGAAGAAGGGAATCGGTTTCGAATAGTTGAACCGTCAAAAAGTCGAATCTGTAGCGCACATTCTGCTGAATTTGTAGACCTTGCTTGTTGAACATTGCTTGGCCCAGGCGAGAGGGCTACACCATCTGCTAATGCTTTTGCCTCAGCTTTTCTCTGAGCCTCTCGCTCTCTTCTCTCAGCTTTGTCATCTTCTACGCGCTTGAGAATCCGAGCCCGCTCATCTCGGGCATCCTGTGCCCGCTTCTTCTGCATCCTACACAATATACGTCAATTACATTGCGCCAACCACAGTATGCGTTTTCGCATGTTAGAGAGTTTACTCACATGGCATACTTTTTATCAGCAGATGATTTCGATGCTACTCCATCGATTTCATCCCTCCGGGCTCGTATTTCTGCTGCACGGCGGGCTTCATCCTTTGCTTGGAGGGCTTTTTTTTGGGCTTCTAGGCGCGCTTTCTTCTCGTCGACGGTCTCCTCCGCAGCACGTGACTCGGACGGAGGACTGGTAGAAGCAGCTGCTGAAGCTCTCGATGGTGGAGCATTGTTTGAGGATATAGATGGCTGTGGAAGAGCTGAGTTTTGGCCTGGGATGGGAGTGGTTTGACCTGGGGCTGCTGCTGGTGATGGTGCTGTCTGAGCGGCTCCTAATGCGAGATTCACGCGCCGGAAGAACTCAGCCTTGGAGACTCCCGCAGCCAAATACTCTTTAAGCTCTCCATTTCTAGAAGGCAGAAATCAGCAAAGGCAATTAGTAGCAAATAACAAATCATTAATGCAAATGAAGGAGTCCGACTATGTGAGCTAGGTACGATTTTGTAAGATAGAACAGTCGAGGTGTTTGCAAGGTAATGTAAAGAGCATACAAGAACCAAGAAACTCGTTACTCGGGACATACTTTATGAGCACTAGCGTTGGGTTCTTTGGCAGAGGAAAGATAGCCGCTAGGTATCCAGCTTCTGTTGAGCCTGCTACGAGTCGCAGCAAAACTGTTTGAGTTGATAATGAGTATTTCAACTATTCTAGTGTCAGTTATCGATATTGCTTCTTAATTAGACATATACAGGCTCACATCTTCTTCCTGCAGAAATTCGTTCTCCCATAGCTGACTCTCCTCGCCATCATCTAAAGACACATGTCAGAACCCAAGGCTGATAATGCAGTGTAAAATATTACCTGTCACAAAGCAAGCGACCAGCTTGGCTTCCTGTACAGCTTTGCTAACTCCGCTCTGCAAATCACCTAGGTAAAACATCGTGATTATATTCAAGGTCGGAGTGATGGAGAGGGCAAAGGGGATGACTTACATAGCAAGTGGGGATGTTTGCTCCCCGAGCAAACACCGTCCAACTCCAAAGTAAATTCCACCCTTAGACTACCTCAACATCTACGCCATCAACTATGAGTACCTCGAAATTTTTCTTACGACAAGCTCGAGGTCTCAAGCCCGCGCGAGGGATTTCAACGGGTTTTTTGAAACCAATTACACCTCAATGTCCATCATGTCGGCATCTTTCTCAGAGCTCTCGCCGCTCAAAGGTCGAACCAGCAGATGACCCCAGTTTCATGTCTATCGTAGACAATCCACCAAATCTAGTACGGGCAGGCAGGCGGCATGGTCCAGGTCTTATTATTTTAGGTAAACTTGACTATGTACTAGTCGCAACACGACTAATCTGAAGTGCAGCTTTGATACCAATCACTGCTTTCGCCCTTGGAACATGGCAAGTCCAACGCCTAGACTGGAAGTCCAAATTAATAGCCAAATTCGAAGATCGACTTGTACGAGATCCGCTGCCACTACCGCCACATATCGATCCAACAGCCATACATGACTTCGATTACAGGAGAATATATGCAACGGGATATTTCAGGCATGATCAGGAGATGCTTATTGGGCCGAGGATGCACGACGGACATGATGGGTATCTAGTCATAACTCCCTTGGAAAGAGAGGGGGACGGTACTACTGTACTCGTGAACCGAGGGTGGATTGCAAAGAAGTTCAAGAAGCAGATTGATCGAGCGGATGGCTTGCCCAGGGGTGAAATCACCGTCGAGGGCTTGCTAAGAGAACCATGGAAAAAGAACATGTTTACACCAGACAACAACCCCCAGACAAAAGAGTTTTACTTCCCAGATGTTATTGAAATGGCAAATTTGACAGGGAGCCAGGCCGTTTGGGTCGAGGAGACTATGGGTTCGTCTTGAACGCTTCTACTGGGCGAATATTAACTCATTCTGGACAGATCCTGATTTATTGAAAGCTTGGGATCGAGAGGCGAGAGGCATCCCAATTGGAAGAGCAGCTGAGGTAAATCTCAGAAATAATCATACACAGTATATTTTTACATGGTAAGCATAACCAGCACCTGAACACCTATCCATGCAGTGGACCTAACTCCCCCCACCCAGGTATGCCCTTGCCGCAGCTACATCCGTAATGCTATGGATGGTCGTGAAGAAGCCACCTGCCGATATAGCTCGTCGTGTAAGGCAAAATAAAGACTGGTCATAAAGTCATCAAGTCATAGAAAATCTCCTTAGTCCTCTTCCTCCTCCTCGGCAACTCTTTCGAGCTGTCTGCCCTTCTGAAACTTAGAAGGCGGTACCATCCGTAACTCTTGCAAAAGCTCTCGAGGCAAATGCCTCTGAGCAAGAGAAAACGGTGTCGTTGTGGCATTTGTCTGGCGTTGTCTGTACAAAATTTAAATTAGATTAAGAGCGTCAAATCGTTCTGCAGGAGACTTGACATACCTAGCCATAAGTGTCACAATATCACTCTCGTCAATCGTCTTCCGGCCGGCGTGCTTAGCATAGGTTCCCAAGTCGTCACTGACTTGCTCGAAGAACCAATCTGACGCTTGCATAATTGATTCCAGGGTCTCCTTGTTGATCTTCGCCTTACTATTGCCTGATGTTCTCGCAAAAGTCGTTGCCAGTTTCTTCACTACTCCTGCAGGAAGGGATGGATATTGGATGCCATGTTTTGAGACCTTGACTCTCCTCTTCCGAGACACCTTCCGTTGCTGCGCATCAACATTCTCTAGATCTAGTAGAACCGTATCCTGCATGCTGATGTCACCGTACGGTCCCTCTGGGCTACTTTGTGGCTGGAGGTCCTCATCACCAATCTCCTCCAATTGTTCCTCTTCACTCTCCTTACCAAGTCCTAGGTCGTTATCGAGATCGGGCAATTCCGGGGTCTCTTCTGGTTGTGGCTCCTCAGAAGGATCCCTTTGCGGCACTGTGAGTACGAATGTTGTCTCCGTGTCATCTGCCAGTAGGAGCTCTGGTCGAATGTCGCTCTCTCGCCCGGATGCGAGTGGAAATCGGCTCCTCAAAGTCCCCGTATTTTCCCTGCAGTCGTTAGAAATTTGTATCTTGAAGCTATCATGCGGCGGTCGGCTCACCCTTGGAGTACGACATCCTCTTCCATGTTTGGGATATCATCATCTCCAAATCGGTCTCCGGCCAAGTAGCTAGAATCAAAATCCCCAGCGATCATTCCAGGATCATTCAAGTCAGCGAACACATCGCTCATACGTACACTGCCAAAACTGCCTCGAGAAAGTCTACCTGGAGGCAGCTCACTAGCAGCTCTTCGAGGCAGTTCGACAGACTGAATTGTAAAATTCTCGTCTTCCAGCCCTGCAGATCGAGGCGGCACTAAGAAGCTGTCATCCTCATCCTCATCCTCGCCCATTGGGAGGGAGAGGCGTGGCCGTTCCAGGTCGGGCTCATCATCCAAGTCATCTCTACCCTGAGCATTCAGTCTCGTGGGTACATTCGGACCCTGAGGCGTGGGTACAACTGGCAGCGATTTCGGGGCCAGTTGTCTACTCAAGGCTCTGAGAATCCCTGACGGAGTCTCCCTCTGCTGTCTGCCGCTTCTCCGTCTATCCTTCCCCGGTGTAAATCCAGCTCTCCGATGGTCTAATTCTCGCTGTGCAGCTCTGCCATGAGGTGTGATTGCGATCGGCCTCTTTGCAGAACCCAACGTCCTCTGTGCGCCAGGAGTTCTAGCCTGGGCGGATGGTGTTCGACGGCCTGATCTTCGTGTGGATGGTGGGCCAGCACTCGAAGCCCGGCGCAACGGTGTCGTTGGTCTGGGAATGTTGGCAAGTTGGTTCAAAGTTCGCCAGGGAGTTTCCTTCGCTGCCGCATTTGCAATTGTCTCATCACCGTCAGAATTCCGAGGAGTAATCCGTGATTGTCGCGCCGAGGTCCCCGCAATACTTGGATTTAGTCCAAGGTTCGCGGGTTGTCGTTCACGGCTGCTGCGTTTAGCTGACATATCGAGTACGAGCAAAGCTTCCACATTCAGGTTGCTGTGTCATTGGGGAGGAGCTTCAAAAAGTGGCTTGGTGCTGAGTTTCGAGCTTTGTATCGTGTCAATCACAATTCTCGCACCAAGTCGCGTCGCTACGCGTGATGTTCTATGCCATAAGCAGAAGGCGGTGACATGTCTTTCCGGCAGAATCAACTTAAATTCACAGCCTTTCAAACTCGACTTCTGCGGCTCCGCCAAAAAAGCACAACAGTTGAGGTCCGATTGTCGACTGCCATACTGCACACAATCGCCATGTCTAGTCCGGACGATTTACAGGAGCCTCTCTTTGAAAGGTTGAGTGCAACGCCTGAACCGGATTCCGCGGGTATAATATCCACTTCGAAGAAAAGAAAGCGCGGGGTAGTTGAGCAGGGCGCCAAGAAAGCAGCAAAGAAGACAAAAAGCTTGAAGGCCACAGGAGAAGATAATGAATTGGATATGGACTTGAGCATCAACAGAGCGTTTTCGCACATGGACAACCAATTGTTAGCTGACTACGTTGCCCAACGAACGAGAAAATACGAAAGCGACTTGAGCTCTATAGAGCTTGAAGACAAACATATCCCAGGTGCTTCCTACCACATTGGTATTGAGTTATACTAATTATGGCTCCAGCAAATGCAATTCAAGACACGACTTCGTGGGAGAAGCCCAGAACTCTCGGCACCTTGCCCGGTTTTCTAGAAAAGTTCTCTGGAAATTCAACGAAGTTATGGTCAGCCTCAAAGAAGAATGGCGCGCCTCACACTATAATTGTGGCGGCTGCAGGCTTAAGAGCAGCTGAAATTGCAAGGTTTTTAATGAGGAATCCTTGTTTTGAATCCGGACTCTTACTCGGCGTACAGGGAGGTCAGAAAATTTCAGACGAAGGACGCCACGGTTGCCAAACTCTTTGCGAAACATATCAAATTACAGGACTCTATCAAATTTCTCAAGACTACCAGAACAGGTATTGCAGTTGGCACACCACAGAGATTGAAAGCGTTAATGGACGATGGTTCGTTCTCGTCCCCAGAGAAGCGACCTTACTGACGGTTTTCAGGTGCCTTGCAAACTGATAGATTAGAGAGGATAGTGATTGATGCTTCGCATATTGACCAAAAGAAGAGAGGAATATTAGACATGAAAGAGACCCAGGTGCCTTTGGTGGTCTGGCTGGGTCAGCAGGAGTTCAGGGAAAGGTATGCAGCAAAAATTGGTGGTATCCAGTTGCTTTTCTACTAGATTCTGCGGGCTATGTTAAATGGCATTCTATAGCTCTCAATTCTTGCGCTTAGGAAGAAATTTTAGTCGTAAGCACTGTTTTGTTACAAACAAATTGCTCTTACCGCTTGTGCATCTTTCGTTTCGGGTTTCTGGTCTGTCATAAATATGGAGTTACGACGCTCGATTCAATATTCCTTCCATGGGGAGAGATCACACCAGGGACAAGCCTTCCCTTCAGACTCAATATGAGGTCTGACAAATGCAGGAGCTCCCATGGCTGTCTCTGCCTTCTTTCCTTCTTTGGCTCGAAACCTGCCTATACACATACCAACCCACTACACAACTCGTCAAGTCAAGCCAACTTCGATTGAAACATTCTGTCACTATAATTCTGGGCGGTCACTCCTTGCTTTCAATATCAGCACGCCGGGTCACAACTTTCACTGTTCACTCGCTCTCTTCTCAATTCACGATTGCTCTCCCCCTGTTCCCCAATCTGAATCGCGTCCCCTGGAGGTTTTTTTGTGGATTCTTCACTATGAAGATTCTCCTTTGGGTGCCTCTGGTGTCCATGCTGCATGGGACCGAAGGTCAACTGGATTCTTCTGCACCTGGTAAACATTCCGCAGTCGAAAAACTTCGTTCGAGACTTACATTGTGCTAGAATGCGCAGTGCGATGCTGGGAAAATACACAATACGTGAGCAAACGCAAATGTGCTGGCGATGCAGCTTGCCTATGCACCGAATCTGACTACCAAAACGTGAGCTCCAACTACTCAACGGCTTGGGCATTATGCCTCTTAAGCAGATACCAGTAAGTTACTTCAATCGTGGAATCAGCTAACGAATATGTAGGCAGTCTTTCAATGTTTATACTCGCAGTGTGACACAGTTCACTTTGGCTCTGCCCTTCACCATATCATCGCTCAGTGCTTCGGCACGGGATCCGAAATGCCTATCTTTGTGGCACCTCCAGTTCCGAACCGAGACGACCTTCGGCGACGAGAAGAAGAATACGCAGCAGGAGCGAAATTGTATGGCTCGGGTTCTGCTGTTGGGTATCCTACCGAAAGCATTTCTTTCCTGACACAAAGTGCTGGCTATGCAACCCAAAGTGTTGGTCGCCCATACTCTCTCCGTCCTACATCAACACTTCCGCCCTTCTTTCCCTTGGATACCACTACTTCACTAGCAATGACCTCTCCCACTCCGACGGAGGTGTTATACAATGCAATACCGGCGATGACCACTGCTGCTGCTCCTCAACAAATGTTTGCCGGAGTAGCATCAGCTCTAGGACCGGCCACTACTTTTGCTGTTCTCGGCTCAATCACAGCTTTATACATGATAATCTGATTTCATACGACGCTCTCTCCTTGATCAATCACCCATGCCGTCCGTTTGGGAGGAGCGCTGCTGGAATGGCTTCGAGCGAAGGTTCGGAGTGTTGACCGAGGGCACTGGGAGCCGTTTTCTGGTTCACGTTTGGCTGAGCGCAGGAACTCACAGTCTTGACTATCGCTTTTGTATTTCATTTAGTTCTAGTCGCCTCTTCTCTGGCTATACTCATGGAAGCAGACTTGAGCTTCATTGGTATGTCTGCAAGGATGTTTCGGTACTTTAGCAGCTTTACTGTACTCAGATGCCTGTGTATCGCGAACCCAAGACTAGGCACACCTAGGCTAGTTAAATGTTTAAAGACGATTAATTAGAATACGAATTTTAAGTAGTGAGTAACTATTGTTTTTTATAATTAAACAATAATTAATAAATAAGTTATTATATATTATCCTTTTTAATTAATAATTAAAGAACTATTAAAGGGAAAATCTTAAATGAATTATATATAATATTATATTATATTCCTAAGAGTTATTTTTATAGATTATCCTATCGTCCGCTGAGATATACTTATCTCTAAGGTAAGCGAGAGAAATAAGGTAGTTTAATTAGATAATAAGCTATTATCTAGGCTAACTCTTTATAAAATAATTTCGCGAGTTTTCCTTATTAACGTAATATATTATACGTATTTCCAGGCTTATATTCTGAGATATACGCATTTTAAACTCATATACTAATATTAGAATTATTAATTTTATATAGGGTAACCTAGTCGTAGAATAAGGTAATCTAGTTAAGGAATAAAGTAATCTAGTTAAGGAATAGAGTAATTAAGATATACGCATAGGGTAACTTAAACGTATATATAGAGTAATTAAAATATAAGAGTAAAGTAAATCGTAATTAAGGATAAAGAATTAATATTTAAGTACTTAATTCTCTAGTTATACGAGGGAAAATTAAATACTTATATTATATTTTATTATTATTAGCTATTATTATAAATTATAGCTTAGGTTATTAATTATTAAAAAATTAAGTTATTAAGAAACCTATTTTCTAAATAACTACTAATCGGATTTTAATAATAATTTAATCTATAAATTCCTTATATTTAATAGTAATTATTAAATTTTATCCGGAATAATTATTATAATATCCCTAGCTTTTATTAGTTAGTAAAATCTGATTAGTTTAGTTAATTCTACTAAGCCCACTAAGGCTTAGAGTAAACCCTTAGCTTAACTCTAGCTTACGGCTATTAGTTCTAGCTTATAGCTATTAGTACTAAGCTAATTTTAGTATACTCGGCTAGGGATAATTATTTTTAGGATTTTGATTTATAATATAATAATCATGGGACTAATCTAATTTCTAATTTATAGCCGTAAACTAATAATTTAATTTTAAAGCACGGCTAGTTAAGGGTAATATTAGTAATACTAGTACTAATTAGGGACCCTTAAGGTCTATATAAGTATTTAATTTTCCCTCATATAACTAGAGAATTAAGTACTCAAATATTAATTCTTTATCCTTAGTTATAATTCAATTTACTCTTATATTTTAGTTACCCTATATATACTCCCAGGTTACTGTAAAGGACTTAATAGCAGGGTACTACGCAAGCGGTTAGCAGGGCTAATAACGTGGATATATTATAATAAGGGTTTCCAAGGCTCTTAATTACTCAAAAACTAAGAAGAAACTAATTAATACCCCCTTCCAAGAGCCGTATAAATATATTTTATAACCCCTAGCGCTAAGCTTGGGTCGCACTAGTGCCTTTCTAGTATAATAGGCGCGTATTAGCCATGTCTACACGTGACTTAATTATACCTATTATATTACTCCCCCTCTTACTCTCTTATCCCTAAGAGGCTTAACTGGTTATAAATAGCCTTATTCCCGCCTCTTAACCCTTTCCTATAATCTATACTCTCTTAGAGGCCTTTTAAAACCCTTATTACCCTTATTTAACCCATAGGTCTAGTAAGTATTCCACTAGTATAATACTATATAGTAATAATAATAGTAGAAGTAATAATAGTTTATCTAATCTTCTAATTAGCCCGTGAATTATATCCTCGTCTTCTTCCCTTTATAATATAAGTATTAAGTATATAGGTATAATTTAGTGTAATTTATCTAATCTCCTAGTTAATTTATTAATCCTAACTTAACTCTCTATTATAGAGCTTATATTATATACTATTAATCTAATCTTTTAGTTAGTTTATAAATTTATTCTTTATATTTTTTAAAGCCTTTATAATATATAAGGGTCTTTATAACTATAATTACTAGTTATAAGAAAGGTATTATAAAAATACTCTTCTTAGTTATTAATCTCTCTCTTCTTCTTCTAACTAATAACTATTTTATCCTTAGTACTATATCTAATATTATTCCAAGTCTTCTTTAATCTTTCTTTAATCCTTCTTTAAGCCTTCTTTAAGCTTTCTTTAAGCCTACTTTAATCTAGCTTACTATACTTACTCTTCTCCTTAATCTTTCTTATCTTCTAATATAAATCCTCCTCCTTATTAAGCTATTACTCCCCGGTCTACTAGTGCCCCTATAACTCTACTCTAACCTTATTATCTCTATTACTCTAAGGGTTTTACCCGGAATCCTTACCTTTATTATATAAAGTAAGGAAACTACTCTATTTATAACTATTATTACTCTATAAATAAGCCTTATTATAATATAAGTCTTTACTTAATCTTATTATCTTATACTTATAATTATAGGTTCTATAATCTTATATTAGTCACCTTAATTACTTAATATATAATATTAATACTACCTTAGTATTATTTAACCCTTCTCCTAATTATAATACTATTATTATATCTATTATTACTAATTAAGTAATATATACCTCTTATATAAAGGCTATTATTTATAGCGCCTATATTCCACTTATTATCTAAGGCATAGGTTAAGCTATTCTTAATAGCTTAGCTTAAGTATAAACTACCCTTAAAGGTATTATTAATATCCTTTATTATTAAGTAAGTCCTCCTTTCTCTATAACTATATTAATAGTTAACTTTCTTAAAGAATAACCTGGCCCCTCTTTCTTATAATAACCCTGAGAATAATAATAATAATAGAAATAATAGAGCTAGGGGAGCTAGCGGATTAGGTATATAAAATGGGTTTTTAAGTTATATAATATTAGGGTTTTTTAGTATTTTTATATAACTTTTTAATAATTTCCTAAAATATAAGTATTTATTTTCCTTGTCTTTATTTTATAACTAGTATAATAATATTCCCTTAGTTTATATATTCCTATAATCTTTTCCCTATATAAGTAAGGTTCTTAGTTAATTCCTAAGTATTATCTACTAGTGAGTAACCTTTCTAATATATAAGATACTCCCTTCCTTTCTTCCCTTTTCTATGAACTAAAATTAATTCTACTTTAAATTCCTCTTCTTTATTAATCTCTACTAGCTCTAGCTCTATAACTACGCTAGCTCTAGGGTACTATAGCTCTAAGAGGGAAATATAAAAAATATTATAAATTCTATATAAAGGTAATAATTCTAAATAATATACTTATCTATAGGATCCTATAATCTCTATTACCTTAAATAAACCCAAGTATTTATTTATAAGCTTTACGCTAGGATATAATTATTAAATATTCTTTATATAGAGTATAATCTAGTCTCTAATTTTAAATTCTTTAGTAATATATCTCTTATTATAGTATCTCTTCTATATATTTATTACTTCTTATTATTATTTCTCTAGGATTTCTTATTCTTCTTAGATTCTCTTAACTCTTTCTATTATTACTAGTGCCTCCCCTTTTAGAATATTATCCTTAATATATAACTTAATAACTAGGTGGAATCCATATAATATATAAAAAGGGGAAGTCCCTATTATTAAATATTATAAGTTATTATATGTGAATTCTATTAGTACTAGCTTTAAGGCCCAGTTATTTTACTAATAATTAGTATAATACCTTAGATACTACTCTAATATTTAGTTTAAGTTCTCTATTTACTTATTAGTCTATAGGTAAAAGATTATACTTAGATAGTATTTAATTTTTAAGTAGAAATAAAGGCTTACCTAGAATTTACTTATAAAGATAATACCTTTATTACTTATTATACCCACTAGTGTCCTAAAGTCTTTTATTATATATAATATAAATAGCTCTACTAATTCTATAACTATAATATCTTTTATTATTAGGATATAATATACTAGTTTTATATACTTATTAATAATTATGAGAATTAAGTTATATACCTTACCTCTAAACCTAGAGGGAGGTAACCCTATAATAAAGTCTAGCGTAATCTCTTATTATAGTTTTTAGGGGATAGGGAATAAACTAAATATATTATAAGGCAGATATTACTTTACCTTTATCCTTTAATATACTTAATATATCTTAATATAGTTTCTTATATCTTTTCTTATACTTTACTAGAAGTATTTCCTCTAGAGGATCTCTAATATCTTACTTATACTAAAATAACCTCTTAAGGAGTTATTATAATTTATTTTTAATAACTCAGCTTTTACTACTAGCTTATTCGGAATATAGATAATATTATAGTATTATAGTAACCTAGTTATATTAAGTTCCCAAGTCTTAATATCTCTAGTAATAATAGGCTTTAAGAACTATTTATATTATTATTATTATATAAAGGGATCTCTCTCTTATAACTTTAATAATAGTTTAACTAGTATCTCTCTACTTTCCTAGTATATTATTTCGGGTTCTATTACTTATATAATAATAACCCGTGGTATATACTATTTATAATTAGCTATACTAGTAATAGGCTTAAGTAGTAATTCTATACTCACTATTTTATTACTAAAATAGTCTAGTTTTTCTTCTAAAGACCTTAGTATCTCACTAATTAGGGAGTACTTACCTCCCCTCTCCTAGGCCTTTTATTATAATATTATAGGGGCAGTATAATAACTAATTACTATTACTTATAGGGCTTTCTATTTAGCGCTTCTTAATTTATTATATATAGTAAGTAGTAATATATCTCCTAGAACCCCTTTTACTAGATCTAGCCTTCTTAATAACTTATTTATAGGATTAGTACTCCCTATATAATATTCTAAGATAAAGTTAAAAATAGTTAACTCTTTAACTTATTTAGCTTATTTACTATTTAATTTTCTCTTAGTTATAAAGTATTTTAAGTTATTATAATTTAACTTAATAATAATAGCTTACCGGGTATATACTAAGTAATACTACTATATATAGAATATTAAAATAATAATTAAAAGCTCGGAATTATATATCTTATACTTATATTTAACTCTTATTATTTTCTTTAAATAAAATATAATAAGGTATTACTAGGCCTTTACTCCCTCCCTAAATAACTGGGATATAATACCCGTAACTATAAAGCCTAAAGTATTAGTCTCTACTAGGATCCTTAATACTAGGTTAAAGTAATAAAGGATAAGTATTATAGTAAATATTACTTTAAGCTCTTTAAATACTTTCTCTACTTCTTATATCCAGATAAACTTGTCTTTCGCCTTACTCTTACTTTTTAGTAAGTCTAATAAGCCTTTTACTACCCTAGAGTACTTATAGATAAACCTCTAATAAAAGTTAATAAAGCCTAAGAATACTTAAACTTCCCTAATACTTTTAGGGACTAGCTAGTCTCTAATTATAGTGACCCTATTACTCTCTATTATTATATCTTTGGGACTAATTATAAAGCCCAGGAATTTTACCTTCTCTATATTAAACTCATATTTTTATAAGTTTATAAATAGCTAATACTACTATAGCTATTTAAGTATTACTTAAATTATAGTAATATATTATTCTGGGTCCTTAGAATAAATAAGGATATTATCTAAGTATATTATATAAGTAATATCCACGAGTCTTATTAGTATATAGTTAATATATACTTGAAATATTACTAGGGTATTAGAAAGTCTAAATAATATAATATAGTACTTAAAATAATTATAATATATTTAAAAGGTTATCTTTTACTTATTACCCTCTTAAATTCTTAAATAGTAATAAGTGTCTTTTAAATCCAATTTTATAAAGACCTTTACCTACTAAAGCTTATTTATTATCTCACTAATAAGTAGTAAGGGTATTTAATTCTTAATAGTCACGCGATTTAACTTATAGTAATTAATATAGAGATATAGGCTATTTCCTTTCTTTAGAATAAATATAATTAGGGCCCCTACTAGGCTAGTGGAGTAGTATATTTATCCCTTTACTATACTAATATTAAGGTAATCCCATAGAATCTTAAGCTCCTTTTTAGAAAGGGTATATACTAGTCTATAGGGTAACTGGGAGCCTGCCTCTAAGTTAATATAATACTCTATTATATAGTATTTAGGTAGAATCCCTATAGCTTTAGTAGAAAATACCCTAGAGAGGTTTATATACTTCTCTAGGATTAAAATTACTTCTTTTATTAATACTATAATAACCCTATAGCCCTCTATTATGGGTATAGTTATTAGAAGGAAAATATATAAGCTATACTTAAGCCCTTTAGTAAACTCCTTTATATTTAAGATCTTTAGCCCTTTTAGTCTAATCTAGTACTTTTATATTACCTCCTAGAAGGATATTAAGGGATTAATAATAATAAGCTATAGGTATCTAAGTATTATATTAATACTATCTAGGTTAAAGTTATATAATATAAAATATATATTATTCTCCCTTTAGTCTCCTAGTATATCCTCTATAATAAGCGCTATCACGTAATTACTATAAGAATAAATCCTCTTACCTTCTAGTAAAGCTAATAAGGTAACTTCTTCTTATAATAAGGGGATATTTATTTCTAAAGTAAGTCTTCTCTTAATATAATTAGCCTTAGTACCTAAGTTTATTAATACTTTTACTTATTATCCCCCTTTCTTTATCTTAAGAGTAACCTTAATCACTAATCTTATTTCTAGAGCCTTACCTAATATAATATAAATGAGTATAATTATTATAGGGCCCCTTTATTTCCCGGTTTCCTTGGTTCTAGGTAAGTATATAACTTATAACCGGGTTTATTATAATTGAAATAAGTCTATATAGGGTATATATTAATATAGTGCTCTTCTTTCTTATATTTAAAATAAATAATATTATCCTTTCTTCTCCCTCCTATTATAGGTATAATATTTAACCTAGTTATAATATTATCTAGCTGCTTCTTAAGTACTTCCCGGGCTAATAACTTATTCCTTCCTCTCCTTTCCTTGTCCTCTCTCTCTCTTTTATCCTAATTATCTCAGTTATTATTTCCACCTCTTTATTAACCTATTAACTCCTTATTATGGCTCTATTATCCACTAAATATACTAAGGTAATTCTTAATCCTTATAACTAAAGAAATAAGGTATTCTTAGTTATCTAGGATCCTCCCTTAATAATTAATCTCTATATATATCTCCGGCTTTAACTTAGTGAGTAAGTTATTCCTCTTTTACTACTTATCTATATACCCCAAGTTATCCTCTAAGTTATTTAAGTAAAATATAAAGCTCTAAATACTCTAATATAACCGCTACTAGGCCCTTTTATACTTTATTATAATATCTAGGCTATAATTATCAGGATCTGAGATAATATTCTTTATAAACTCAATAAAATCTTCCTAGTTAATATTATTAATACTAATTATTTACTCCCTCCTCTTCTAGATATCTCTAGTTATACCCTTAAAGTATAAAGTATAATATATAATCTTTACTATATTTATACTCTATATAATATTACTATCTTCCCACTATTTTAGCTCCACTTAATAAAAGAAGTCCTAAGCCTCCTTAATTATCTTTCCCTTATATATTTATAACTCTCTAGTCTTTAGCGCCCTGTGAATTAGGTATATTACTAGTGGAGTAACTAGTTCCTAAATAATATTTATAAACCTATTAGCGCCTTTAAGCTAGCGGATCTAGGCCTCTATTATCCCTAACTCCACTCTTAATTATACCTCCTCCTCTAGCTCTATAATATAATAATAGGCTACTATTAGCTTATCTACTAGCGAGGCCCCTTTGCCTTCTAATTCTAGCTAAGGTATTAGTACGCCATTATCTTATCCTAATTACACTTCCCTAGCGGTGCTTAATCCGCTCCTTAGTCCTCTATCTCTATTTCCTACTATTTTCTAATAAGGTTACTTAACCGCTTTATAATAAACTGCCTCCCAGAGGTTGGATTAATTAAAATATAAAGGACTTAATAGCAGGGTATTATATAAGTAGTTAATAGGGCTAATAATATAGATATATTATAATAAGGGTTTCTAAGGCTCTTAATTACTTAAAAACTAAGAAGAAACTAATTAATACCCCCTTCTAAGAGCCGCGTAGATATATTTTATAACCCCTAGTACTAAGCTTAGGTCACACTAGCGCCTTTCTAGTATAGTAAGCGCGCATTAGCCACGTCTACACGTGACCTAATTATACCCGTCACAGTTACCTTATTTATATATCTTAGTTACCCTATTCCACATCCAGGTTACCCTGTACGAAATTAATAATTCTAATATAGTAATAATACTTAGTTCTTAACTAAGAGTTACTAAAATTAATTAATTTAGACCACTAAATCAAGCGAGGCTTCCCCTTATATTAAGGGTAATTTCCCCCCTATTTTTTACTAATTTAAGTAAATATAGGTAATTATAAACACGTGCCCTATATGCCCCTGAGATAAAGTTCTAGTGAGAGTATAAACTAGAACCTCTTAATTATATATCTGTAAAAATAAACGATTGCGCTACCCATAACAAGTAATATATAAAGGCTTATTATAAGCTATTCTCATATAAGGGATTCCGGTCTTTATAATTACTAAGAGCCCTTAGTAATTAGTAAAGATTATATCTTTCTATAATTACTTATATTAGGTCATATTTGGCTATATATTAGTATTACTATTAGAATTATCGGTTTCGTACAGGGTAACCAAGTTGTGGAACAGGGTAACTAAAACGTACGAAGCAGGGTAACCTGAGCGTGCGCAGGGTAACCAAGATGTGAGAGTTAAAAGTGAATTGTAACTAAGGATAAAGAATCAATATTTGAGTACTTAATTCTCTAGTTATATAAAGGAAAATTAAATACTTATATAGACCTTAAGGGTCCCTAATTAGTACTAGTACTACTAATATTACCCTTAACTAGCCGTGCTTTGAAATTAAATTATTAATTTATAGCCATAGATTAGAAATCAGATTAGTCCCATAATTACTATATTATAAATTAAAAACCCAAAAATAATTATCCCTAGCCGAGTATACTAAAATTAGCTTAGTACTAATAGCCATAAGCTAGAACTAATAGCTATAAGCTAGAGCTAAGCTAAGGGTTCACTCTAAGCCTTAGTGGGCTTAGTAGAACTAATTAAACTAATTAGATTTTACTAGCTAATAAAAGCTAGGGATATTATAATAATTATTCCGGATAAAATTTAATAATTATTATTAAATATAAGGAATTTATAGATTAAATTATTATTAAAATCCGATTAGTAGTTATTTAGAAAATAGGTTTCTTAATAACTTAATTTTTAATAATCAATAACTCAAGCTATAATTTATAATAATAGCTAGTAAGGATAAAATATAATTATATATATTATAATATATAATATATAATTTAAATTAAGATTTTTCCATTAATAGTTAAGTAATTATTAATTAGTGAAATAATATATAATAGCTTATTTATTAATTATAATTTAAATAATAAAATACGACATTTATATTTCCTTATATTTTTAAGGTTTAAGATATAATTATTTATAAGATTATATTACTTTAAGAGTTATTATATTAATTTATTCTAGGTTTTCTCTTTATTATTATTTTATTTTAATACCTTTCTCTAATTTATTTTAAACTTTTCTTATTATTCTCTTATAATTTATAATAATACTTTAAATTATTTAAGTATTTACTTCTCTTATTCTTAGTAATATATTAATATTATTAATAATTCTTAATTTATTTTTATTATTAAGTTTATTTCCTTATTACTTAAATTAATAAAGGGTTTAATAGTGAGATTATTATTTATTATATCTTATTCTTATAATTTTTATAAAGTAATATTTAATTATATTTTATTATTATAACCTCCTTACTCTATAATTATTATCTTATTTTAGTGTTTTATATTCTTATACTTAAAAGCTCTTTACTTAAGCTTCTTAGTCCCTAGTTTATTTCTTATTTTATAATTCTTAATAAAGTAACCTTCTTTATTATAATTAAAGTATATCTTCCTTTTATATTACTTTTATATCTCTTTAATTAATAAGGCTATAGAAGTAGTATTTAGTTCTATTAATTATTATTTATATATTTCTTTTCTTTTTATCCCTTATATTTTTTCCCCTTATATATAGAGTCCCTTTTTTTTAGTACTTATTTATAACTTTAATTAATTATTTAAATAACTCTTTTTATTATTTATATAAGTAATATAAGTAAATCTTTATAATTAAAGTTATCTTTAATATATTCTTTTAATCTATAATAATTTTAATATATTAATATATTATTATTTTAGTTAAGTTTAATTAAATAATATTAAAATTCTATTATATAAGTTATAATTAATCCCTTTCAATATAGTATTTAAAGAGTAATAATTACCTTTTTTACTTTATTAATTTCTTTAAATATAGTAATAAGTCCTTTAATAAATCCTTATAATATATATAAATACTTAATAATATTACGTAATATATTCTTTATAACTTTTCCCTTTTTATTAATCTTTATTATATAGTTTATAATAAATCCCTTAATTTATTCTAGTATAAGTTTATATAATAAAGTAATAATTTATAATATTTGTTTTATATTTAAATTAAACTTAACTTTATAAAATCCTAAATAAAGGTTTACTTAAATAAGAAATTTATTAAACTTAAATTATTCTTTATAAAAGGGTTTAAGTATAATAATTTTTATATTATAATAAAGTACTTTAATCCTTAAAGACTCTTTTATTATTATAATATCTTTATTTTCTTTTTTCTTTTACTTAACTTTTCCTTTCCCTTTTTCTTATTAAGCTTAGTAAAGGGTTTCTTTAAAACTTTCTCCTTTAGTTAATATTTATATACTTTAAGAGTATTAATATTAATATTTAAGGTATAGTACTTAAAGTATAATAACCTTAAGTCTTTATAAGTATTAAGTATAAATAAGAATATCCTTATAGTTTTTAAGTAATTATAATAATATAATAATTATAAATAATTATTAATATATTTAAATATTATATTAAGTTAAGTATAAAGCTTTTATTTAAGTAAGAAATCTCGGAGATTATATAAATCCTTTATATATTAAAAGTTAATACTAGATCTTAATAAATCTCGAGGATCTCTCTTAACTCCTTTAAATCCCTTAGATCTATTATATAATTATTATATAACTATTATATAACTTTATAATACTCGCTAAGTGCCCGAGCCTTAAGTTACTATAATAGTTTATAATAATACTCTATTATAAGCCTTTATTATAACTTAAATTATCCGTATTATTATATATTAATTCTAGTTTATAGCCGTTAGTATTAAGTTAATTTTAATATACTTAACTAAGGACAGTTATTTTTAAGGTTTTAATTTATAATATAATAATTATAAAACTAATCTAATTTCTAATTTCTAATTATAAATTAATAATTTAATTTTAAAGTATAATTAATTAAGAGTAATATTAGAGATACTAGTATTAATTAAGGACTTTTAAGGTCTATATAAGTATTTAATTTTCCCTTATAACTAGAGAATTAAGTACTTAAATATTAATTCTTTATCCTTAATTATAATTCATTTTAAAACTCTTATATTTTAGTTACCCTATATACGCTTAAGTTACTTTACTTTATATAATAAATAGTATTTAAGCACGTGCTAACGCGACCCCTAGTCCTTGCTAGAACTAAGCCTTAGACTTAATATAGACCTATTATAGAGGGTAATCTTATAGGAGCTTAAATAGGGGTTCTAAGAACTTATTCTTTCTTCCCTCTCTTTATCTTTAGATTCTCCTTTATAGTTAGCCTATAAGACTAATCTTATTAGCCTATATATATATTTCTATATATCCCTATTATAGTTTATAATTCCTTATATTATTATATTAGAATTTAAAGATTACTCCCACTAGAGATAACCTTTTAATAATATCTTATAATAAACTTATATACTTAATAATAATTAGATTTAATTTAATTTAAATAATAGTAATTTAAATAACTATAATCCTAGAGATCTTATAAATAACTAGTGGAATTAGGGTCTAATTTATATAATAAATACTAGTATAAATTATTATATATTATATAATATTAAGGGGAGTAGAGAGACTCTAAATAACCCCCTTTATATAAAGGAAACTATAAATAAGAGCTTAAGTTAATACTAGATTATTATTAAAAAGACTTACTCTTTTAAAAATATATTTCTTAAATATATATTTTATAATTAAAATCCTTATAACTCCCTTTTAATTTAATATTAATACTTTAACCCCTAGGAGATATTACTAGCTTTAATAAATCTAATAAGACTCTTATAACCCCTAGACCCTTATATTAAAGGCTTATTAAATCTTCCTAGGAAAGAGGAAGGGGTATAATAAAATAATATCGGAATTGTCGGTTTCGTACAGGGTAACCAAGTTGTAGAACAGGGTAACCAAGTTGTGGAATAGGGTAACTAAGATATACGAAGCAGGGTAACCTAAGCGTGTGCAGGGTAACTAAAACGTGAGAGTTAAAAGTGAATCGTAACTAAGGATAAAGAATCGATATTTGAGAGCTTAATTCTCTAGTTACACGAGGGAAAATTGAACGCTTATATAGACCTTAAGGGTCCCTAATTAGTACTAGTACCACCGATATTACCCTTAACTAGCCGTGCTTTGAAATCAAATCATTAGTTTACGGCCATAGATTAGAAATCAGATTAGTCCCATGATTACTATATTACAAATCAAAACCCCGAAAATAACCGTCCCTAGCCGAGTGTACTAAAATTAGCTTAGTACTAACGGCCGTAAGCTAGAGCTAAGCTAAGGGTTCATTCTAAGCCCTAGTAGGCTTAGTAGAACTAACCGAACTAATCAGATTTTACTAGCTAATAAAAGCTAGGGATATTATAATAATAATTCCGGATAAAATTTAATAAATACTATTAAAAATAAGGAACTCATAGATAAAATTATTATTAAAATCCGATTAGTAGTTATTTAGAAAATAGGTTTCTTAATAACTTAATTTTTAATAATTAATAACTTAAGCTATAATTTATAATAATAGCTAATAAGGATAAAATATAATTATATATAATATAATATATAATATATAATTAAGTTGAGATTTTTCCATTAATAGTTAATTAATTATTAATTAATGAAATAATATATAATAGCTTATTTATTAATCGTAATTTTAATTATAAAATACGACAAATAATAATAAGATAAGTAAGATTTTAAGATATTAGAGAGTTTATATAGAATTATCTAAGGACTAAAAGAGAGCTAAAATAAATTTAATAAAAAAATAAAAGACTAGTTTAAAATTATAATAAGTATAATTAATTAGTTAACTTAGTAAGTTAATAAAATAGAGTCTTAAGTATATATATAATCCTCTATTAAATAATCCTTAACTTAATCTCTTTCTTTTAAAACTAAAAGATTAACTCTTAATTCTTCTAAATTCTAAATAATTATCTCTAAAGCTAATTCCTCTAAAATAATTAATATAATATATAATTCCTTCTTATAACCCTTAAACCTCTAAAATCTCTATAAAATAAGCCTAACTTCTATTATAAATAATATAAGATTAAAACTTATAAAGAAAATTAAATCTCTTAGTAATAATATAAATCCCTTATTTTACTAATAAAGAATATTAATTTAAGATTATTTTATTATTAATATAGATTATTATATTTTAGAAGTTATAAGAAAGGCTTTAATTTAATTTATTATTATTAGCTTAATTTATTCTTATTTAGAATCCTATTATTAATTAAATTACTAAGACTTTAGATCTATAAATAATATAATTAAGATATTAGAATCCTACTTTATAATAAGGTATAAGATAAAGAAATACTAGAATTAATTCTATAATATAATTATAAGAGAGAAAGACTATATTAATAAGACTTTCCCTGAGTTTATTACTTAATTTTATAATATAATTATACTTAGAAATATATTAAAGACTAATTAATTAATTTTATTAATTATAGAATAAGATTATATTATAACTAAGGAATACTTTTATAATATTAAAATATCTCTAGAAATATAACTTCTAATAAATAATATTAAGCTTAACCTTAATTAATATAGAATATTATAAGAACTTTAATTATAATCCCTTCTCTTTAATATAAAATCCCTCTTTTAGAATAAATAAATTATTAATAATTAACTTAAGTATTACCTTAAAATTATCTCTAAAACCCTTTTAATCCTTCTCTTCTTTTAAATTAAGTATTATACTTAAATCTCTCTCTAATTATCCTAAGTTTTCTATAACTCTTATTTAATTACTAGTTAAATTTATTATTAAAGATACTTACTTCCTATATAAAAAGACTAATTACTTTAAAGCCTAATACCCTAAATTACTTTTAATTTATACCTTAATTAGTGAGATTAATAAAGTCTATAAGAATAACCCTAGTAATTAGGAGGATAAGAATAATAAATTAGGTCTAGTTTAAGAGGGAAATAAAAAAGCTTAGAGTAAGACTCTTTCCTAAGCTTATATATATATAATTTATTTAATTTAGACTTATTTAGATTATTAAGTAATATTTAATTCTTAATTTCTTATTCTCTTAGTATAAATAAATATAGAATTAATTTATATTCTTTAGTAAATACTAGAGTAAATAATTTCCTTTTTATTAATTATCCCCTTATTAAATAACTCTCTTAATTATTAAATACCCTAATTTAGAACTTATTATATATTATAATAATAAGAGATTTTAATAATAAAATCCAAGTTTTTATAAATTAATTTATTTAATTATATTTAATTATTAATAATTATTAGATCCTAAATTACTTCTTTATTATTCTTAACTTAAGGAATTAAGATATAATTATTAGAATTAAATAAATAAAATACTTTAAGGTATACCTTAACCCTAAGTATAATTATCTAATTTAGTCCTCTAATATCCCTTTAAATACTTACTTAATTAAAGAGATTAAGTTATTATATTTCTCCTTAAAGTTATAAGCCTAGTTTCCTAATTATTAGCCTAATATAAATTATAGAAATAAAATTATAGAAAAATAAATAAGATATTAAGAGAGGAGCTAACTTAGATAAATCCCTATTTCCCTTATATATAATATCTTACTTAATCTAAATACTCTTTAAATAAGCCCTAAATCCCCTCTTACTTAATTACTAAGAAGTTATAAAACTAGGAATTATATAATACTTAAAACCTTAAAAAGATCTCTTACTAAAATAATTTAAATTATTAATATATATTAGATCTTAATTAATATCCTTTATTTTAATATAAAATAATTAAGAATAGAGTTCTTTTAAATAAATATATATAAATTATATTATATTATTAATAAATACTTAGAGAATAAAGATATAAAGACTAAAGCCTTATTAAATAAATATTTACTTATTAAATATACTTAATTCTAAGATATCTTTAGTAAAATAATATTAAACTAATTATTACCTTATTATTTATATAATTATAAGATTTAGCTTAAAGCTCCTTTACTTAATTACTTTTTACTCTTATATTATTAATTAATTAAAGAGTTTAAGACTATAAAATAATACCTAATTAATAACTTAAATAAAGGATTTATTATTAATAACTTAAGCCCTTTTACTTCTCTAATACTTTTTATTAAGAAATTAAATAAGAGCTTATATTTCTATATTAATTATTAAAAATTAAACTCTTTAACTTAAAATAATCCTTACCTAATTCCTAGGATTAATAAATTAATTAATTAAGTATTAAAAACTAAGGAGTTTATTAAACTTAATATTTATTAAACTTTTTATTAGATTAGAATAAACCTTAACTTAGAGAAATATATTATATTTAGGATTTATTATAATATATATAAGTATAAGGTCTTATCTTTTAAATTCTATAATAATCTAATAATCTTCTAAAGATATATAAATAATATTCTAATTAATTATTTAAATAAGTTTTATATTATTTACTTAGATAATATTTTAATTTACTCTAAGGACTTATTAGAATATAAAGAATATATATAAAAGATTCTAATTTAACTCTAAGAAATTAACTTATAAGCTAATATTAAGAAAAGTAAATTTAATATTAAAAGGATAAAATACCTTAATTATATATTAATAATTAAAGGACTAGAGATTAACCCTAAGAAAATTAAACCTTTATAGAATTAAATTAGACTTATTATAATTACTAGAATTAAATCTTATCTCGGTTTTTATAGATTTTATTATTAATTTATTTATAACTTTAGGCTTATTACTAAATTACTTAATATAATTACTTACTCTTTTAAATCTTTTATATAAATAAAAGAATATATAAAAGCCTTTAAAACCCTATAAAATTACTTATTAGACCTAGTTATACTTTATTATTTTAATCCTAAGCTAAAAGCTAAGTTAGAAATTAATTCCTTAGATAAAGTAATTACTAGTATATTCTCTTAATTATACCTTAATAAATTATAATATCTTATTACCTTTTATTCTTATATCCTAGTTAATTATAAGATTAATTAGGAGATTTATAATAAGGAATTATATATTATTATTAAGGTATTTAGGAAGTAGAGACTTAAACTTATATTTATTTAAAGTTATATTAAAGTATATTTAGATTATTACTCTCTTAAGTACTTTATAATAACTAAGTTACTTATAATTAAATAAGTATATTAAATAAAGTTCTTATTTAACTTTAATTTTTAGATTATATATATTACTAAAAAGAATAATAAAAAGGCTAATATACTTAATTAAAGTAAATAAGATATTATAGCTTAAAAACTAATTAAGAAAGATAATTATTTAAGAACTCTACTTAGACTAGGGTATTTAAACCCTTAAATTAATACTAAATTAGCTTAGTATTAGTGCAACTACACTCCTAAATGGTCACGTGATATGGAAATTTATATACTAGTACAGATTAGGCTTAGCGCGAGGGCGGGCATTAATAATACTAAGCTATTAAGCCCTCTACTCTTACTTTCTAATTAAATTAATTACTATTCTATGTAACTAGTATATTATATCTTATATACTATACTATATATTACTAGTGGACTAACACTGATTAGTTTATATATATAGATTAGAGAAAGATTTAGTACCTTTACCTAAGATTTAATTACTTAGTAAGGAGCTTTACTTTTTATATTAAAGGGGGGAACTACTATTAATTACTTTACCTAAGATTCAGTTACTTAGTAAGGAAAGATACTACTTCTTACTAAGAATTATCGTATTTTATTATTTAAATTACGATTAATAAATAAGCTATTATATATTATTTCATTAATTAATAATTAATTAACTATTAATAGAAAAATCTCAATTTAATTATATATTATATATTATAATATATATAATTATATTTTATCCTTACTAGCTATTATTATAAATTATAGCTTGAGTTATTAATTATTAAGAATTAAGTTATTAAGAAACCTATTTTCTAAATAACTACTAATCGGATTTTAATAATAATTTTATTTATGAATTCCTTATATTTAATAGTATTTATTAAATTTTATCCGGAATTATTATTATAATATCCCTAGCTTTTATTAGCTAGTAAAATC